>CM052706.1:17960337-18018667 GCA_028551405.1 Uromys caudimaculatus | reverse complement strand
CACACACACACAGAGTCACACGCACACACACAGTCACTCACACACACAGTCACTCACTCACACACACACACACAGTCACCCACACACAGTCACCCACACACACAGTCTTACACACACAGAGTCACACACACACACACACAGTCACACACACACACACAGAGTCACACACACACACACACAGAGTCACTCGCACACACACACAGTTACACACAGAGTCACACACACACACAGAGTCACACACACACACACACACAGTCACACACACACACAGCGTCACACGCCCAGAGCCCCCCATCCCCCACTCACCTCTTTCTGAGCAATGCCCATTCTATCCCTCCAGTGCATCAACACAAGATCAACCTTTTCTTTGGCAAACTTCTCAACTTCTTTGGCGGCTTTTCCAGCTAGTCTTTGCCACTCTGGAACTTTATTAAATTTTCCATATTGATCCTGTAATATTAAAATCATTACATAGCTACTTTCATATTTCTTTTAAAACTATATACAGCTGGATCACACTATTTCAAATAAGAAAATAAAAAATGGCGTGCCAGAGTTTAGTGAAGAAGCAGAAGTGAAAACTTGTATGACGAATTAGTTTCCTGTACAAGAAGCCTTAGCCTCCCCGCTCAAGTTGCACGGTGATCTGTCCTGAAAAGGTGTGTAAGTGGGGTAAACACACCCTCGGGGGAGGACTACAGAAGACGACACGAGGAAGGTTACACAGCATCACGACAAACGCGTATGTAATTCACTCAGGGACAAGATGCTAACTACCTACCTACCATCTGTCTATCCGTCTGTCCATCTAGAGACAGAGTTCCACTCTGTAGCCCTGGCTGTTCTAGGACTCACTCTGTAGACCAGGCTGGCCTTGAAGTCATAGAGCCCTGCCTCTGCCTCCCAAGTGCTGGGATTAAAGGTATGCACCATTACACCCAGCTCTGGACATTAATAATTAACAGAAATAGTAAAAGAGGAAAAGTTACAAGTAATTTCTATTCAGTATTTATCCCTTTTACCAGTAGAGATCAACTCCATATTCTTTATGAAATACCAGACACTCGAAATTTCTAAGAAAGCCGTTCTTGAAAATATTATCAGTGATGCATTGGAGAAAAACATACTATCATTAATACAATTAGACTGTGGTGGCAGTGACAGAACTCTCTGAGTATAAAAGTTAATTAGCTGTATAACGAAAAGCTGCACAACATCTTATGAGACGTAACCGTCAGCGCTCAGGGCAGCTCTTTACTTCAGGTTTAGTCTTCCAGAGAAGAGGGCAGCACAGGGACACCCCAGCCCTGGCCTGGAGAGCGTACTTACCATTGCTATTTTCACATTGTCTCTGACGTGCATGCGGTCTGCATCCTTCTCCGGAACTGGATCTGAACTGTCCAAGTATGCCAACAAGCCCGGTGGCTAACAACAAAATACAAAATCCATTTTCAAAATAAAAGAAAATTCAGCCTTCAAAGCCCAAACTCAGAACTTCAGTGTTCTCAAACACTACAATTTGGCACCTGGGGCAATGCTGTGCGGAGGCCTGAGTGTGCACCCCTTCTCAATTAGGGTGTAAATAACATATTGAATTCTGCTTAATAGCATAAAAAAGCTTTGCATTTTCTCGGCAGACTCACCAGAATGCGTTTCATCAAGTTTGTGGCAGTTGTGTTATCAGCAGTCCAGAGTCCCACTAGATGTCTACTTAGCTGTCTGAAAAAAGCAGACATTGAGAAAGGTTTCTGCTTTAGCTCAGCTAGAACAGAAAGGAATTTTAAAGAACAAATTTCATAATTATAAGAAATATATCTACATATAAATAATTCAGATACTAGAAACTGTCAAAAATGAATATATAATGAAGAGGAACTTTAGACACTCTTGTAAATATTAATGAATTTCCTCCAATTTAAAGTGCTTCCCTGGTAGCTACACTAATTTGTTTTAAAGCATTACTCTCTTTTATTACACTGGTTTATTGTCTCTGTCTGTCTGTACATGCATGTGAGTGCATGTGTCAGAGGTCAGAGGACAATTTGTGGAGTAGGTTTCACCTTTCATTATATGGGTCCGGAAGACTGGACTCAGCTTGGTAGGCTTGCTGGCCACTGCCTTTTCCAGGTGAGCCACCTGACCGCCTTGAATTTTTAATGGCATGAACATGACATAGGTTCTTACCCATTTAGAGAAAGAAAAAAAATAAAATATGTGTATGCACATACACCGACTAATTTGACCCGATAGTTAGTTAGTGTAACAAATACTAACGAATCATGCAGGAGTGGTTTATGCTACTACTTATAAAACGGAAACTGTCATTTCAGAATCATGTGTGCTCTGCGCAGTTAAGTGTGTCATGCATGTATCAGAAGCCATAGAGTTAAAATGGTGGAACTCAGGCAGTCTGGAGTAAACAAGGCGATTTACATTTATGGTCAACTAAGTGACAACTGGAAGAAAGGTAGTTCATCAGAGATTTGGAGCAAGGCTACTTTAGGGTGGAACTATGTTTAAGGGTTTTTACCCCCCTTTCTCTTTCTTTCTTTATAAAGTACCTAACTGGCCAACATTTACTTAAAAATTAACTCTGTGAACCCTTCCCAGGTGGGGCTGTGGGATGTAAACAGTCACAGGAAATAAATGGCCTGGACCTCTGAAGAGGATTGCCAGCTTCTAGACAGACTTTCCTACACTCCCATCCCACAGTGTGAATCAAGAAGGGAACATGGTCGACTGTCCCACCGTCACCCTATCACAAATCATCCCTGAACAGGACAGCGGTCATTCCAGCACAAACCTTCATGGAACTGCACGGATCAAAAGAAACCGGAACACTTAAGTAACCCAACGCTCCTGCCTTACACAGTGTTCAAATCTAATCTAAATAGAAAGTTATTTATGAGGACCCCATCAACTTACCTATTCGTAAGCATGCGCTGATCTGAACTGATTGTAAACATCGCAGTATGTAAGTGTCGAGGTAAGGCGCCCTCACTTAGGGCGAGCTCCTGCATCTTAGCAGCAATCTCTCTGTCACCTTCCTTTGGAAAAAGGGAAAGATGGTACCTAAAACAGCAATCTAAAACAAACTCTTTCACCTTTTTTTTTTTATTAAAAGATTATTTACTTTATGTATATGAGTACACTTTAGCTGTCTTCAGATACACCAGAAGAGGGCATCAGATCCCATTACAGATGGTTGTGAGCCACCATGTGGTTGCTGGGAATTGAACTCAGGACCTCTGGAAAAGCAGTGTTCTTAACCACTGAGCCATCTCTCTAGCCCCCTCTTTGAACTTTATAACACCAACCTTTCAGCTTTACACAAGGGAAAGGAGAAAAGTAACTTCTAGTTACCCCAAAAGAAACACCAGGGACTGCAGCTAATTTTAAAGATGTTAGTTGTCTTCAGAATGAGGTTTAGTTTCCAGCTAAATTTACCTTATGAATTATACTTTGCTGAATTTAAGATTTAAAGTAGGATGATTTCTAGAGTATTTACTAGCTAGTAATAGGGAAAGGTGGCTTAGGGAGAATACCAATTCTTATCAAAGACACAAACAAGTCAGGCTTGCTTTTGCTATTAATGATACAATCGTTTTTAGGTCAATTATGTGGCTAAAGGAGAGTGTGGTGTAGGGTAACTCTTTATTCCAGTTCTTGTGCTTTTTGCTCCCCCTTAGAAACCACAACTTTTTCTTTAAGGTTTATGTACTGTTTTAGGTACTTGGCAAGACTATGTACAAATTATATCTTTTAGAGGCATGAGCTACAATTGCTGGCTATAAATTTAAGTGTGATCTGTATGTAAAGCCCAATGTCAGCACCTTGTTTCTAAAGGCTGAAGGGCTCCAGTACTACAGTGGCGGAGTGCTGGGAGAACGGCTGAGAGGACACTGTTTGCCATCAGGGTCCTAACTGTGACTGGATGCCATAAGCTCTGCCGAAGCCAAAGACATGGTATCCAGTTTTAGAACCTAAAACTGTGCAAAGAACCTGTTAGCTAGATAGGGAGAATTAGATTTCAGCAATGTACACACACACACACACACACACACACACACACACACACACACACGCACACACATGCACACCAGAAACAAAAGTAAACTTTCATCCTCTAACCAGTTTGACATCTACATTTTTCTGTCTGTCTGTCTTTATTTTGCCTGTAAAATACTTAAGGGCAAACTAATTCTTTACTTTTTTTTTTTTTTTTTTTTGGTTTTTCGAGACAGGGTTTCTCTGTGTAGCCCTGGCTATCCTGGAACTCACTCTGTAGACCAGGCTGGCCTCGAACTCAGAAATCCACCTACCTCTGCCTCCCAAGTGCTGGGATTAAAGGCCTGCACCACCACTGCCCGGCTAATTCTTTACTTTTTATCAAGTTGTTTTATGCATACCACAACAGCCATGTTTTGTGAAGAACAGAACCTCTCACATTTTATCCAAATTGCTAGTATGACATAAAAATACAGGCATTCAAAAGCCATTTAGAGTGATGTCACTATAAACATCACAGAATGCAGCTACGATTTAGTAACTATGATTTTATCTTTCAAATTTTTTTTAAAGATTTAATTTTATTTTATGCGTACAAGTGTTTTGCTTGCACAAATATCTAGATGTGCAGCACACGCATGCATGGCAGAGAGCAACAGATCCCTAGGAACTGAACTAGAATACTGCTGTGAGCACCATTTCTGTGCTGGGACTTGAACCACTCTCCTCTGTGAGAACAATCAGTGCTTGTAAGCACCGGCCATCTCTTCGACCCATGGTTTTATCTTTTAAAGAACACAAGGCTAAAGCACCGGCCCTACGAGGCAACAGCTCAGGGCAGGGACTCCAGCTGTCCTCACAATGGCATCCTGCTCCATTGACTCTTCCATAGCCGATCCCTGCACAGGCCCAGCACCTTGAGCTCAGTGCCCCCACCAACATCAAGGAAAGCAACAGAGATAAAAATCGACTTTATGTCACAAATAAGCAAGGTGTGAGTGCAGTATCTGGAGATGACAGTGTACCTTTGCTCTCAGTATGACCTCTGCCCTCAAATTCTGAATAAAAATCTAAAACTATTCTTATCCACAGAATAAGAAGTTTCCCCTCAAACACAGAATGGCAATGCTGTCAACTTCAATGAAAAGAATCAGTCAACATTCCAGGAACTTTAAGATTTCAAAATGACTCTCTCACCTCTATTATTGCCTTCATAACCAATCCAGCTCCCTTCACAATCGCCATGGAAGGATGCTTTAAAAATGAAGGGGGAAAGATCAGTGAATAAAAGAGAATTGTACTCTGACACGTTTAATTGTCCTGCCTAAGGAACAAACACAGTTTGTACAAGGTGATGAGCCACAAAGTTAGGGAAAACAACTAACTAGGAAAACCAATTAGGAAAAGATATCTCAAACTCAGATTAAAGTCTAGTATTGAGTATGTCAGGTTTATGACAGCTTAGGAAATAGGCAACACTAACATGAATAACAATATATACCATAATTAATAGCACTAAAATCAGAAATATTTATATAAAATATGTATACAAATATATGAATATAATCAACACTACAGTATCCTATAAAGTAATGAATGTTTTCCAGTGCTTATGAACAATCTGGCAAAAACTCACCTTGATTATGTGGACATTTGTAAAAAAAAGGGAACTTTAAGCCTAACAAGGAAAAAAGAAAGCTTTTCACTACATCTAAGCTAGCAAAGTATACACAACAATGGCCAATAGCATGAGAGCTCTACATAAAACACCAAGAAACCCGTGGTGACGGCCAAGAAATCTGACATGGGGATTGTTCAAGGTTACGCTGTCACAATGGACGCATGCACGTATGCACATACACATGCGCACGCACGATTTAAAACACTCTGATCTAGCTGTGGGTGGAGCTCAGTAGCACAGTGCTTGCCTGGGACACAGGCAAGGCCCTAAATTCCTGATCCTGTACTTCGAAGGGTAGGGAAGCAACAATTCTTAATGGAGTGTTTCAGACAGTGCAGTCATTAGACAAGGGACATGCAAGCTCACCTGAAAGAGTTTAAAAAGGGTTCTTCCATTGGAGGCTACCATCTCTAAGAGCATATCAAACTGCTGCCCTTCGGTTGTCTCACTATATGGAGCACAGAGGGCAAAGGTAAGGAAGTCCAAGAGTGAACTAATTACTAGGGCACCAGTCCCATGATCCTGAAAGAAAGCAGCACACGGCTTAGAAACAGACACAGGGAGCTTCAGCCCCAACACAGCAACGACATGCTCCTTTTCTTTATTCTGGGTGTCAGACAGAAACAATCACTCGAATTCTTCAACAGAGATTCAAATGTTCATGGTGCTAGAGTACTTATTTATTAGTTAATATAGTAAACCTACTGTTTATCATTTTCTAAAGAAGATAATTCAAATTCAAAATTAATTATTTAGCATAATTAAAACATCAAGAGAATAACTCAAATTTCTCAAATGTGCATTCTAACTAAAGTTAATGTGTAACTGAGTGGAGGGAGGTAGGGAGGGAAGAAGACAGAGAGACAGACAGACAGACGGACAGACAGAAAGGGGGAGGGGGATCAAGAAATCAATCGCAGGGCGGCAGAGCTGGAGGGTTTGCTCCCCAGCATCCACATGACGGGTAAGCTCAACCACATTATCCCAGTCCCAGGGGATCTGATGCCCTACCTCTTCTGGCCTCCACTGACACTGAACCCATGTGGCTCAGACAGACAGGCAGGCAAACACCCACACACATTTAATAAAAATGGGGAAAAAAAGAAAAGCACTCTAACAATATATGTGAAACTGTGGCAATCTGATGTGTTCACAAACTTTCCATCCTTTAGAAGTTCAATGCCTGAGGAACTGGTAGTCAGTTATGGTGAGACTTATTCTTAGAACAATTTATTTCACAACATTTTTTTTTTTTTTTAAAGGAAGGAAAAAAATCTGAAATATCTCTACAAAGTCTGAAGGCATTTCTGGTACTCTTTTCCGTTTGCTAGTTAGCTAACATTATTAGCAATCTCCAACTGCTGTATTAGTTAAGAAAATCCAGGAGTATTTTGGTACTGGTGACAATGATGAACTATAACCATGTGAGAGACAAACACTCTTAAAAACAAGTTTACACTACACTTCTAGGAAATTACTGTATGACATCTCCCATGAAGAAAAAACTAATTACAACTTACCACATGGGAATTAAATTTCTCCAATAAGTTTTCCAGAAACTTCTTTGAAGAGAGAAGAGAAGCTTTGTTTAGCTGCTCCTGTCTTAGGTCATAGTCATCATGCATGGGCTGTTGATTAAAGAGTGAAGTTCATAAGCAGGGTCCTAGGTGGGCGCCACAGAAAAGCCGTTTATGGAAACACTCACTCCACATGGAAGCGATTAGAAACCATAACCTTTAAGTCCACGGCAGAAGGAAAACTTGTGACGGGCAGCAGACACAGCTGACAGTGTCTCATGTCTCGTCAGAGTTGATCATTTCCCCAACAGGGACTGAACATGACCTCTCCATACATCTCCTGCACAGGCACTGCTCTTTCTTAGTCACAGGCCTTCTCACCAAAAGGGAAACAATTCCTCATCCCAAGACCTTTATAATTTAAATCTGAAATGGTGAAACTTAGAATTTAAAAGCAAGTGCTAAAATTGGCAAGGTAGCAAATACTTCAAGGCGACGGTCCTTTGACTGCTGATGCCTGCATGGTGGTCAGAGCAGAGCGCAGATCCTAACCTGACCGCAGGCTTAGGCAAGGGAAGCAGGTGACTACCCGAGCCTCAGCATCCTCCGCTGGCAAACATGCCTGCTGGGACTGACTGTAGCCAGTCCTGTCCATAGCTAAGGCATTACTCAGTTGTCTCACAATACTTATGTTCATTTTGGGGAATAAATACAAAGTGTTACACATGTGATTATGTATGTTGTCCTCTATCACTAAGACTGCCTACAAAGCCTTACATACAGAACAAGCCCAGATAGTACACAAAACCCTGAGATAGCCAGGAACTTGGAAACACTGAATAGCTGTCACTCCCTCCATTCTGTGTCACTAAGCTACATCTGTGCCACTACCTCGGCGTTCACATGTCAGCTTCCCCAGCTCACCATCTTTCTTTGCACGACAAATGGGTCTACCAGCTCCAACTTTTCTCTCTCCTCCATGTCCCACCAGAGTGGATTTTCTAAAGTCAAATCTAGGCATGGACTGTTCCCTTGTGGAAATCCTTCAGTTGACGTTATAAAAAGACAAGCCCAGGTCTTTGTTTTGACAGAGGAGGGTTTTACACAACAGCTCTGCATATGCCTCTGGGGTCAAGTCCCAATTACCCTCCCTCCCACCCCCACCCCGCCATCACCCCCACTGACAATCACTCCCTGCTGCGTGTGCTTATCACGCACGTTTTTAGACATGCCATCTTCCATGGTAGGCAAAGCCTATCCAGAACTGAAAGATCCCTACTCCGGTTTTGAAGTGCAGACACAAGGAGACCCCTCCTCACCACCAGCAGAGTACTCACACACATGAGGGCACAGAGCATGTCCACAGCCGCGTGGATGACTCCGTTGTTGCTTCTCTTGAGTGCTTTCACTACCTTCATTCCTAGGCGCTCCCGAAACCTTCCACAACAGACACCAGGTACAGAACAGGATGTCACACTCATTAAAAGTACACGTCATCTTATGCAACATGTCTACATGCAGCTGTGGACAGTGGCATGGTGTCGGTTCCATGTTGTAAATCCCACCTCTGGAATGTACTTTCCTAACCCCATCTGCTTACCAGGAAACCTTTTTAGTGTTAATGAAAGGGCAAATTTTTTTTTTTTAAATTTTTTAATTTTTTTTGGTTTTTGGAAACAGGGTTTCTCTGTGTAGCCCTGGCTGTCCTGGAACTCACTCTGTAGACCAGGCTGGCCTCTAACTCAGAAATCCACCTGCTTGTGCCTCCCAAGTGCTGGGATTAAAGGCGTGCGCCACCACTGCCTGGCAAAAGGGCAGTTATTAATTGAATCCATTAACACAGAAGTCAATGATATTGCCGGTGACTGCAGGGTCAATATCCTACCTCAGCCCCATCTACCTTCCTTTTTCATTGCTCAAGGAGAAGAACCACTAAATCATCATATACAAGAGATTTAGCCAGACATAAAAGAAAGAAATTACTCAGTATTTTCTATTTTAAGTTGTTCACAATCTTTACATAAAGTTAAGTTCTAAAAGCAACATGCACGGTTTTTTGTCTGTCTGTTTGTTTGTTTGTTTTTGTAGTCATGGAGATTAAACCCAGAGAACCCTGGACATGAGGCAGCAAGCCGTCTACCAGGGCTAACTTACTTTGAAAGCTGAGTGAAAGCCAGGAAACCAGCTTTGGAGGCTACAAGCCTCCTGACAGCTTGGAACTGGCTCTCCAGTTCTGCATTTGAAGCAACGACATCCCCCTCTTGAGACAACAGTGCTGTTATGGCATTATTGATTAGCTTTTCCTTGTTTTCTGAGAAGAGACCCTAGGGAAACAAACAGGAAATATTTGAGGTGAGTTTCTGTAGCAAAAGCCAGTGACAACAAACAGAGGACAACACAACTGATCTTACATCCTGTGTTACTGCATGCAGAACTCCACTGTAGGAGATGTTAGCGTTGAACCTGAATACAGCATCTGCAAAGTTGCCATCTGCAAAGAGATGACAAGGTTCAAGGGGGAGATTTAAAGCTTTGTATTCCCAGATTTTAAACTACTGTCCTGTTAGTGTGTGGAAATACAATTACATTAAAGCAAGTACTTACTAGGAGGTGCAGCTAGGAATCTGAGGTGAAGGCTCTCAACTTCCTCGTCTATAGGCATGCTGAGTAACCCCCATCGCTGGCCTTTATGGGTCGGTGTCATCTTAACACAGACATCTCTGTTCCCAGAGGCTCTTACTCCATCCAGCAAACTTGCTAACAAGGAATCTCTAAGCAAAGTCAAAAGCAAAAAGCTTTAGGTTTGATACTTAAAGAGACTTTGGGTCTAGAGCACAGCACAGGCCTTTCTGCAGGAAATGTGCTAGGGATTTCCTGGGGTTCAGTGGGGTGCAGCATGAACGGCAGAGTTCCAGGCTCAGAGCAGCCCTGAACCCTACCACTGCTGTATGACCTGGTATGAGGCAGATAAACCACGGCTTCTGTGCTTCTTGGTTTAGCTTGTCTAAAGGTTATCTATCATTAACAGCTTTCCTTGGGTCTAATACAAATCACAAAACACACTCCATTAAAATCTTTCACAATTTTATATAAATTAAAACAGTTGGACAATCATAATCCAGTTTATAAATATTCTGACTACCACAAAAATTGCCTCTGTATCTATTTAGAAAGAACCAATCGCTGATGTAACACATCTACTTTTGCTTTTGTTTTAAATTGTCCAAAGAGCAGAACCATTCAGCATGTAGTCTCACGTGTCCTGTTCATTATCTGCTTTCATGATTCACCCATGTTACTGTGTGTATTAGCGCCCAGGGTCTGCACTGCTGCAGAGCCACACATTGTGTGGAAACATGACATTCTGGATGCCCACTCAAGTTCATGATACATGCAATCTTCCTAGGTTTCGGCAATTCTGAAATGTTACCATGATTATAAGTGTTTCTGTTTAAGATGGTCACCTTGCCAATACCCAGAATCACAAGCCTCATCTGGATTTTGTCCACTTCTGGATATGCATAAGACCAGGTTAACCGAGGTCATTTAAAATATGCAGCAATGTCTTCTCCCAAATTAAATAATTTCAAAGTTCCAGATTATATTTGTTTTTATCCTTCATTGACCAATTTATGTGCCCTCCACATACTATATCTCAAAATTATAAAATAAAGAAGACATACACACACACTCAGGCATACACACACGCATGCATGCACGCACGCGAGTGTGTGCACAGGTAACCTAACCCTACCTTTCTGTTGAGGAGTATTTCCGAACTTGCCCTTTTATAAACTCAATGGTAAAAAGTTGTGGGTTTTCGGAGTCACAAACCAATGCAAATACCTAAGAAAAACAAAATCCAAGTAAAAAGTTTACCCAAACCCCTAAATGTTTAGCTCTATAGTAATTCATTGTAAAAACCAGACATCATTTTTTTCTTGTAAAGTCAATATTCACAAAATGTAACCTGCTTATAATATCAGAATTTAAGAATCATTTAAAAGTTTCACTCAAATTTCATATGCAGCTGTGAAAATAAATGTTCCATTCTTTGTATATTAGGAAGGTAATGTTTACAGTCTCCATTGTCTTAAAACTAATAAATAAAAGGTTAATAAACACAGATCATGCCTGTTTCCCATTTACTTTTGTTGCTGTAGCTGATTTTTGAGACAAGGCCTCATGTAGACAAGGCTAGCCTTGCACTTGATATGTAGCTGAAGCTGGCTTAGAACCCCTGGTCCCCTGCATCATTCCCTCAAGTGCTAAGCTCACAAGAGCGAGCTGCCATGCCAGCCTGTTTCTCATTCCTTAGAAAGGAGTAAATATTAAAACAGAAACTTAAGTTCATCAACAGGAAGCTGGCTACTTAGGCCAAGCATGCTTACTCACTTCTCCCAAAGGCTTCAATGTTGCAATGTTGTAGGTTGCTGGATCTCGTTCCACTAAACATGTCTCTGTGACTGCTAGAACTCTTTTCACAGGTTCCTTCAAACAGTAAAATGGAAATATGTTTCAAAGTTATTAAAGAAAGCTGTCAAAACACCAGAACAATTTTTCATATTCAATACATAGCTCTTACCGAATGTCTAGGAGATATTTTTTGGACCACAAACTCTGCCAAAGATGTGATAGATTCATCAGTGCTGTATTTTCCAAAGCGAAGATTCAAATATTGCTCAAATTCCAATGGTTCTTTCCTGATCCGCAGGGAGATACCTATGTAGTTGCCAGCGTGCTCTATTGCACTTTTAATGATCTCTTCTCTTTGCTCTGACGCAAATAAATGCTGCACAGATTTTTAAATATCTAAGTCAGGAATCAACTAAAATAGGACCATATTTACTTAACATACACGAAAGAGACTAATGTAACAATTTTAAGACTAAAGGCAACTGGGTAAATAAACAGTGTATTGTAGTTAAAAGGCAAATACTAAATTAAAAACACAAAGTTTAGGCAGAAGCAGGTGGATTTCTGAGTTCGAGGCCAGCCTGGTCTACAGAGTGAGTTCCAGGACAGCCGGGGCTACACAGAGAAACCCTGTCTCAAAAAAAAAAAAAAAAAAGAAAGAAAGAAAAAAAGAAAAAACACATAGTTTGCAATATGAAGCCATAAACCAACTCAGTCAATAGGCATTATCCCATAACTTCTTAGAGTCTGGTTATCAATCAATCACCACTTGTACCAAACAGCATGCCACCTTCCAAGGAAGAACCCCAAGCCTATGAAGGTGGGAAGGCATATCATTTCAATCAAGGCAGCTCTATGTTGAACTATTTTGGACAGTGGTTTTCTTGCAAAATTATGTTTAAAAATATTTGAATGTTTATAATCATTGGGCACTATTGCTACAAACCAACAGTCAATGTTGTGCTACACAGGTAAGGAAAAAGATTTGCACTGGGTGGCTGGAGACCAGAATTGGATTAGGTACATTGCAAAGCGCAGGGTAGAAATGACTCACTAAGATTTTTGTTTTGGTGCCGGGCAGTGGTGGCGCATGCTTTTAGTCCCAGCACTCGGGAGGCAGAGGCAGGTAGATTTCTGAGTTCCAGGCCAGCCTGGTCTACCGAGTGAGTTCCAGGACAGCCAGGGCTACACAGAGAAACCCTGTCTCAAAAAACCAAAAAAAAAAAAAAAAAAAAAAAGAAAAAGATTTTTGTTTTGGCCAGAAAAGAAAGTTACAGCTCTTTTTGCTGAAACACCCTGGTCAGATCATGTTTATAAACATGACTTTAGTCCTACCAACTGAGCAGTTACCATAGACACAAAGGAATTAAAGATTGGCTAACTAAATTTGTTATGGTATTACATTTGTAGTGAATGATTCATTTTGGTTAGTAGCTTTTACAAAGCTATACAAACAATTCAGTGCTATCCTTCAGTATATGAGAAGGTCTGGGTCTAGGACCCCTCTAGCTGCAGATGCTGAAGTCCCTGAAGAGATACAGTGCTTACATGTAATCTATATATTCTCTGTACACTTAAACCATCTCTGAGTCCTTATAATACTGAGTACAAGTGTTACACTACAGTAGTGCGCTGTATTGTTTAGGGAATGGCCACTGAAAAGTTCTATCAATGTTTAGTGCAGGTACAAACTTTTCATTAATATTCTGATCCCTAGTTGGTTGATTCGAGGATGGAGAAACCTTGAATATTGAGCTAACTGTACTTAGGAGATAATTTACATGAACTCTTCTTCCTGTCATTAAGCAATAAAACGTGCTGGCAATAAAAGGAATGTCCTAGCAGATATTGCTCCACCATATGGCCTGGCTGAGTAACTGTGACATGCTGTCACATGACTGAATTAGGCACACTTTTCACCAAGAGGTCAATCACAGCAAAGGTCTGCAGTCCAGGGAGGAGGCAGCATTTGGACAGGAGACCTTAAGTTACTTTAAAATGGGGGGAAGCAAGCTTTTTTTCTTTGGGCTTTCATGTTTTGTGTCTATGCTCAGATGTAAGAAAATATCCACCCTGTGTATTCTAAATGAGGGAAACTAGGATGGTACCCATCAACACAGAAAGCCTGAGGCAGAAAGGGCTGAGAGCAAAATGCATGTTATAAATGAAGACTGTCTGCATGCCCATCACTGTGTTTGCTCTCCTTTGGCTACCATCTACCTTCTTATGCATCTAGGTGATCTGTATTGCCTCTGCTCTGCTACCTGGGGTAA
Organism: Uromys caudimaculatus; assembly: GCA_028551405.1. NCBI lineage: Eukaryota > Metazoa > Chordata > Mammalia > Rodentia > Muridae > Uromys > Uromys caudimaculatus. Next base: position 18,004,772 of record CM052706.1, on the reverse strand, counting down.
TGTATCCACAGAACACTAAATTTTGCAAACGTGTTTCCTGGACACTAAGATGGCTACAGGAACTAAGACTATCAAGAAAATGTGCAGGTAGGCCTTTCCGATTATAGACTCTAGTGCTTACATATGAGATTGCAGCTTAAATTTTATCAAGGAAAGGAAGATTCTGCAAAGATGATCCTAACCACATTATTGTGTAATAGACAGAATTTCAGCATCTTACGCAGTGTCTGGTATCTGCCCTTTTCCTATAACTCAAAATTACAGAACAAAACCATGCTGCTGGCTTCAGACTTGTAGTGCCAATGCACATTCACATTTGATAGTATAAACGGCTCAACAGAGGACAGTACCTAGAACTAAGATTTCTAAATTACAGTTTTCAAAGAAAGCTCAGAAACTTTCAGGTATGACATGATGCTGGTAAAAACTACAGCACCGTTTATGGAATGCTACTAAATATTGTATGGTGTGAAGAATCTTATATAAGTTACCTCACTAAGTCATCAGACAGGTACACGCGCACACACGTATTCTACATAATGTGCATATTATTCTCTTCATTTTAGAGACAGCCATTGGACTAACCTTAGGTATCCGTGACACCACAGCCTGCCAGACTCTCAACAGCACACTTCCTCCCAGAAGATACACATACAGTGAAGCGTGAAAACAGTACTTCCTTCAGACTGTTAGAAAGCCACGTGTGTCTAAGTTCACGTGGAGGCCAGAGGACAACCGCACGTGTTGCTCCTCAAGCACGGCCCGCTTCTTAAGCCCCAGCCTGTCTGTTTCTCCAGTGCTGGGACAGATGGACCACCACACCCAGCTATTATTTTTAAACTGTTCTCTGGAGATCTGTCTCAGATACTTCACTGACTGAGCTATCTCCCCAGACTCCAGTTATATTCCTTTGAAAAATGTCTTTTTACAAAAACTACTTACCAATCTACTAAATCCTCCATAGAGTATACAAAATCCTCCCTGATAATCAGAAAGATCTACGAAGCCTTCAATGTTCCTATAGTCATAGGAACACAGCACTCTGTTGGTTACAGGATTTATTTGGTCAAAGCCTCCAGGTGTTACTTCCAAAATCACAGGTTTCCTTGTATCACTCCAGTGATGCTTATAGCAGTTATATCTCTAGAGAGAAGCACAACATTACCTTCAGGTTCAAATTTAAGCATGCCATAAAATAAAGTTACATTGACTGTTGCTGAAAGGACCAACAATCTAAACACTGAAAGTTTTAATAGCCTCTAGACAAACTGTCAGGTTGTGAAACTTAGCTGGGGAGACAGAGAAGAGAGGAGGGCTGTTGATCTCATTAAGAGTGTTCGTACTGCCCGAGGACATTATAGTCTTCCTTAAGGAGCAAAGACCTAAGTTTACAATGTCCTGTGAAAGAATTTTAAACTACCCTCTAAGTGGAAGGAGGAAACAAGAGGAAAATCCAGCTGGCAAAAGCATGTGCCTATGGTGCCTGACACTCAGAGGATGAGGCAGGAGGATTGCTTGGGCCCAAGAGTTCCAGGACAACAGAAGCAACAGAGCCAAACCGTTTCAAAGATCAAACAGAGCAGAAAAGTACAAAACAAATGAAAAAATAAACCAACCAAAAACCATACATAGCATAAAGCCCTACCCCCAAAAGGAGGCCCTAAAATCACACATAATATACAGCCATGCCCCAAAAGGAAACATTAGATAGATAGAGAAATGTATTCCGACTGAGTTCTGAGTGAGTTCTCTAAGGAAAAGGATTTCAACTTTTGATTAGGTTGAATTTCTGGGGAAGTCATAGTATTAAATTTAAAGACTTTGTGTTGGCCCAGTACATTAACATACAATTTATCCGTAACCCCCAAAATTTCTGAAGCCAAAATTTTACCGGTGGTATGATTTCTCGATCTTAACTGAAAGGTGATCTTTGAGCTCTGATCACACTGGTAAGCCGAGCGCCCTGGGGACGATGAGACCCTTCTGCAAATCAGACCAGTTGGGCGTCAGGTGACCAGCATGAGCGGCGCCCTTTTACTCTTCAGTATTTCTTTTTATGTTGCTATTATTTGATCAGCATGTAATGTGTTTAGACATGTTTCAACAAAATATTTGTAGTTCTCCTTCCCCCACTTCTAGTCTCATTTTTCAGAAAAGGTTTAAGGAAAATGATGGTGGCATAGAAGGAAACAAATGTAGATGAGATGAAGTGGGAGACAGAGAAAAGGAAAATAACTTGCAAGCTGTAAAATGAATATCCTCCTCTACATTCTGACGCCAGAGTTTCCTAACCTGTATGAAGAATGTACTGCACCATTCTTAAAGTAAAAGTGAAACTGAACTGGTTGGTTGCTCAAAAACACTATTTTTTGATAGCAAGAGCAATGTCTTACAGGTGTTCAGCAAGAAGTAGGGCAGTGCTGTCATGAACACTCCTGCTGACATCTAACAACTCAACAGCGCCAATTCACGGGCCCAGCTCACCCCGTGGCCCAGCTCACCCCGTGGCCCAGCTCACCCCGTGGCTCAGTACACTGCTCTACATTTTCATACATAGAACAGTTTCATTAGAAAGAATTCTGTAGAAAAGATAAAAGTGTACACCACTCAAGAAAACAGGCAGAGCCCTGATGATGGTTGACAGAGGACAGATCAACACCATACCTGTCTATCAGGAAGAGCAGTCAGAAAACAGCAAATATGGTGGTGTTTGTGTTTTCTTGTGTGTCTGCATTCATATGCTTGACGGCTCCCTGTGCAAGTGCACGTGCCTGTGTATACGCATGTGGCCGCCAGAGCCCAACACCAGCTGGTTTTTTCTCTGTCTACTTAATTGTGACAGGATCTCTCAATGAACCTGGAGCTTATTGACTGACTACCCACCTGCGCTGGCCAGAAATCTCCAGCAAGCCCCTTGTCTTTACCTCCTAGTGCTGGGATTACAAGCACGCACCTGGCTTGGCTAGGGCTTGCACAGCAAGTACTTTTATCCACTGAGCCACCTTCCCAGCACAATGGTGCTTTTCAATTAGGCTTGCCAAAACACCCAAACTCACTCTACAGGACAGTCTCCAGTTCTCTCAGCTGATAGCATCTGCTGATGGAAATGTATCATTATCTCTAAGAACTATTGTTGAGGCCACGCCTAAGGGGGTTTAGTTTGAAAGGCCATAATTTAGAGCATATCAAAGGTGACAGCAGGACTCATGACCAAATTCAACTTATGTCCAGTATTTGAAGTGTAGGCCATGCCCTGTTCTGGAGAGGTGCAGGTGTCATATCCTCTGGTAATACTGTTTCTACCTTAACCAATACAAAAAGAAGCTTACAGATAAAACTGCTAAGTTTTGGAAGCAGTTGTTGTCCAGAAACACACAGAAAATTCACCTGAGATAATTAATTACAATAGGCACACCAAGTTGTGATTTACAGAACCCCAACAGAAGCTCCTCAATGACAAACAAGCAGCTTGTCAGCTGACATGAAACTATTTGAAATGGCTCCTGGGCAACCAGCCAAGGGCTAGCATTAAAATGCGCAAAGCTTTGGGAGCTTAAACCCAACAGAAAAATGCCCTTAGGGAGAACAAAAGAGTTTGACAGGAGAAGGCCAGCTCTATCGGCTATCAGAGTCCACTTCCTAAAAGTCAGCAAGAGACAATGGTTTCCACCAGTGCTAGAACATAAGGCTTTCTTTTCCCCATTATAAAAGGAGAAACAGCCACAGTGTGGCGCAGGTCTGTGATCACCATTACCTGGAAGGCTGAGAAGAGAGATCATCAGCCTGGGCTACTAGGAAGTTCAAGGCCATCTGTGAACAACTTACTTAGACCTTGTCTCATTTTCAAACCTGAGGACTACAGCTGGGACTCAGTGGTGGAGAAGGCCTTAGGTTTAATCTCCAATCCAGGGAAAAGAAGTGTAATAAAGGTAAAACCCATACATGGTCAAGAAATTTGATATATCATGAGAAAGCCCTAAAGTCCTCCCTCCCATCCCTGCTCCCTGGAAGTCTCTGGTTTAATTAATGTAGAGGCCTGGCTGGGAAAGTCAGGACTCCACTAAGCAATATGGTTTTTCTCAAAGCTGCTAGCACCATGCTGGACTTTCATACAAACCAGACCCAATGTGGGAACATCCAGAAAGACAGCACCAAACCTCTCAAAACTCAAACCTTCCACAAAGCAAACTGCTTCAAGGCTTCCAGCACTGCCACTGTGTGGCGAGGGCTTGAAGCGCCTGAATGGCTGCACTGCTGGTAGATTTATTTATTTTGTGTGTGCAAGCACCTTGCCTGCACGTGAGCCTGTGTACCACGTGTGTGCCTAGTGCCAGTGCTGGTCAGAAGTGGGTTATTTGATCCCCTGGAACCTGGAACTGGAGCTTTGGATGGTTGTAAGCCACTATGTAGGAGCTAGGAACCAAACCCGGGTCCTCTGCAAAAACAATGGGTGTTCTCGACTGCTGAGTTAGCTCTCTAGCCTCTACACCATTCTTAATGCTCTGGGTTTTTAGAGAATATTTTTTTTCTTATCTGACAAAAATAAGTCTGAAATCTGTTTCTTGATATTTGATGGTTCCAGTTAAATCACAGTCATCTCTCTCCTGTTGAGAGGCATTAAGGTTGTGGGGTTTTTTTGTTTACTTTAACAGAACACACAGGTTATGGAATGATTTCTACAATGAAGGCAACACTTACTCACGTAAGAATGCACACCAATAAATGTCAAATCTTACCCTTCCTGTGATTTTTCCCTCTGCAAAGTCAGTTCTAAATCTCTGAAAGAAAACACAGGCACAGTTTGTGAGGACTGGTAAGGATTGCTCCCGAGCTGGCCTTTTCCACCCAAACCAGGTAAAAGCCACAACTCAGTGATTCTGATACTAAACTGTTATGAAATTTATAGTTTAACGATATTTACTAAAGCCCGTGAAGCTTTACTGATGAGGAAAACAGATTAAACAGACAATGCTTCATCCTGCATGAACATCTGAAAAGACTAATACACTTCAATAGAAAGGACTTCCTGGTGGTTTTTTTTTAATGGGAAGGAAAAAGCTTCTGTGTCAAGGTAATGATTAACATAAAGCAGAGGGGTGGGCACAGGGCAGAACTGGTCTCTAGACTTAGGTAGCCACTTCACTTTCAGAAGAGAGACCAAGTTTGTGACAAGGGAATTCTCACCAAAGCTTCTGTAAGCAGCTCTGTTCTGTGCTCTGTAGAAAACTTCAGTGTTTCTGACTTTTTCCCACTGCCTTTACGAAATGTGAGGTTGAACTCTGTTCCTTGTCCTTTCCCAACAGGGCTGATGCTGCAAATGTCTCCATAAGGCCACTGGCAAAAAGAAGGAAGCCTTTAGCTTTTGCTCTGAGGTAATATAGTAAGGTGCACCGTTTGCTTTCATCTCTTACATTCCATCGTCTCTGCTTAAAGGAACAACATTTTACAGACACTGTAGTCTGAGGAGTGAGGAGCAGTGCCTATAGCAATCCTACAATTCAAGTTCTCTTAAAGGTTTTTAATTATCAGAGACAGTAACAAAAAAATCTATACTCTGATGTTATTGTTAATAAAAAGCAACATAAGTGAAAAGAATTAGGGAATAACATTTCATGACTGTACTCATTAAGAAAGACAATCTACAAAACATGCCTAACTTAGAATTAAAAACTGGACTTTATTTAAGCATGTTTACTTATTCATGTTCAATTAGTCTTGCCTTTACAGACAAGTAATTCTAGTTCTTTGGAAAGTCTGCAAACAATAATACTTGTGACATAACTAATATACCTGATTAATAGTAACAACTTTAGAAAGGGACTAATTTTATAGAGGAGATGGCTAGAAATAGTAACATGTGAAAGTCATTCCCTCGAGAGCCTAGAAAGCGCGTGCATGCGCTTGCACGTGCGTGTGCTCTCGCACACACTACTAACTTCTTTACTTCTAGTCCTGAACACAAGGCATCACGTACACACATTCATCTTCGGACTGACATTTCTCTTCTGAACTGCTGATCTCAGCAAGTAAAATGGGCTGCAATCTTGACTTTTAAAGGTTCACATAAACCCCCAACAACTTCTATGAAAATTACCTGATTTGTTACTTCTAAGGTATTGGGATTATATGTAGTAACTGCATGGGTTCCAACTGAAAAGACTCGCTTATACCTGCAAGGAAACACATGCTTACATTTAGCTTTAAACATCAATTTTTTTTTTATGAAAATACATATAATATTAACACAAAATGAATACATTTTTCAACACATTTTAATAAATAGAAACATGTTGGCTGATCAATAGTTCAATGGTGATTAAATATAGTTTATTTTTATATTTTCAAATTTAATGTCCTAAAATATTATCAAAATTAAAATCCATCCACCACTTATTTTAGTGGGAACTATTAATATTCCTGCATAGAAAATATGATCTTGGGGCTGGAAAGATGGCTCAGTGGTTAAGAGCACTAGCTGCTCTTTCAGAGGACCTGGGTTCAGTTCCTAGCACCCCTGTGGCAGCTCACAGCTGTCTGTGTAACTCCAATTCCAGGGGATCCGATACCCTCACACAGACATATGTGTAGGCAAAATACTAATGCACATGAAATAAAAACAAAGAAAAGTTGTATTTATTTTTAAGAAATAAAGGAAGGAAGGATAGATGGATGGACAAATGATCTCTGGACAAACATGGTGATGTTAGCACAGATTAAGTCAGTAAGGCACCAGCCAGGATGCTACAAGAATTCTAAATAGGACATTTCTCTTTTAACAAAACACTGCAAATGACTAATTCTTTCAAAGCATCCTTTCCTGGAAACCAGGATGGGAGAAGGGAAGTATGGCCAGCAACTGCTCAGCACACACAGAAGGGGACGTTAACTCCTACTTAAGCAACTACCTGTTGAGTCTCTGTGCTGCAACTTTAAACAGGAGGGATCAGCTTTCACTTCTCACTTTACTGCCTGACTGAAAGTAACATACTCAAACAAGAAAAACGACTTCAATTGTCCGGAACACTGATGAAGAGGAGCTCATACTGATAAAAGCAGAAATTTAACTAGAAAAAAACATTTAAAAATAAAGACAGCTCTTTAGATATAAACAAAAATGAGCAACACATTAGTTAGAATAAGAAAATGTAAGGAAAAAAACTAGGATCAAAATTCACTGCCACAGACATGGAGTAAAGAAAAAATATCTCCTACATGCCCATGCAGATACATTTCAAAATTAAGAACAATCACTGCAAAGAAGAACATCAGAAAGCTGCAAAAGCTGACAACATCCAAAACCCCAGACTCAGCAGTCCCGAGTAAACCGGCCACGCCCACGCTTTAAGTGGAGAAGGGCGCTGGAGGCGTCTAAACTCCACACTCAGACCGGCAACTCGACAAGGAAAACCCAGACACTGGCCTATTTTAAAAGCAAAAATGAATAACAACCAAGTGATTTCAGAGAAACAAAGTTCAATTAGGAAGGAAAAAAAACCCAAACTCTTTATGACTAGTAACTATTGAAAATACTTATATTCAGTAATACTTGACATAAAAATGGGGACTAAAACAAATCAAAGTTTCCAGACCTCTAAGTTTTTCTGCTTTTAACTGCTTTATACTTTAAAAAAAAAAAAAAAAAAAGTGTACAAGGGCTGGAGAGATGGCTCAGCGGTTAAGAGCACTGGCTGCTCTTCCAGAGGTCCTGAGTTCAATTCCCAGCAACCACATGGTGGCTCACAATCATCTGTAATGGGATCTGATGATACCTTCTTCTGGTATGCATGAAGACAGAGTACTCATATAGATAAAATAAATATATCTTTTTTTTAAAAAAGACGTACAGTATATTAACCAAAAGCTACTACTAGACTCAAGAGGAACAAGCAAGCTTCCATCAGAGACAGGGTTAACTAAGTGCACTGAAATAGCCTACAATATTTAGGGATCTACGCCAGTGCACTTGGCTACCCTCCAGCCCCATCAGTGAAGCCCTATTGCTGAAAACACCATGAACTTGAGCCAATAGAACATGGAAATATCAAGCTGGTACTGACCCAAAAGCTTCATGACTACAGCTAGCTTTCAGAGTGTTTAGAGGTTCACCATATACTAAGGGAGAGGAACAGTAAGCATCAATCTTACCCAGCTGTGACTGTGTGAGCCACAGTGAGGAGTGACCTGGCAAGAAACACCCCCTGGTACAACAGTGGCCCAACTGTCAAAGGAGTAACCCAACTATTTTCTAAGTGGATTTAAGACCCACTCCACAACCTGAAACGAAGAACCTGAGATTACACAAGCCATAAGCTCTAGAGGAGAACCTAATACTATTATTCTACTAAATAGGCAAAAGAGTAAACTGATTCTTAATGACAGAATCTTACACCCATAGATTAGTGCCATCTCTCAACTCTCCTCAGAGAAGCTTCTATTTGAAGAAGATGGTAATTAACACAGGACCCACATGGGTTATGGTGCTGAGAGCAGGAGACTGTTAAGCTCAGCCCCAAACGGCACATCTCTATCAAAGCCCCTTCTCACAAGGTTCTCGGATCATTGTAAGATAGGGGGTGGAAAGAATGTAAGAACCAAAAGTGGTGAATGGCTACAAGGAAATGGTGTCTTCCAGACTCACCAGGTCAGCTCCACATATAAACTCACAGCAATTGTGACACACACAAGACCTGTGTAAGCTCAAGCCATACCAAATCCCAATATGGAGAGCATCAAGTGTCCCCACCCCCATCCAAAGAAACCACTGCTAATTAATAGCTGCTGAGGAAAGCAGTCAGCTTTCTTTAAGAGCATAGCCTCTGGTAATCAATCATACTTCAATGAAGGGCACACATCCAAGAATATATGAACAACACAAATTGAACTTGATGGGCATTAAAAACAAATAACATATTTTTGTTTATTGTCCATTTTTTCTAAACAGCATATCACATAATAACAATGCCAAAGTTATTTCCATATGGGCAAAAAGAAAATGAAAGGATGTAAATTTTTTTATCTTGGATAAAATTCATAGTATTTTCCCCAAAATGTTTAAGTCTAAAGTAGAAAGAAACTAAAGAATGAAATTACTTTCTTCAAACAGAACATATTTCTCCCTAAGGTGAAGTCAGGTGACTGGTGAAGGAGGCAAGGACTTATCTTCATAGCTAGTCATAAAACGTAAAAGAATTAGTCAGTTAGTGAGAACTAAAAGAAACATGTGGCTTCTAAAACTGTTATTTGACCTGAAATATAAAATGAAATCATATATTCAATAGAAATAATTCAAAACAGCTATTTTCTAGAATAACCTTTGAGTGTGAAAAATCAGAATTTCTGCAATCCAGAACACAGACAGAAGGGCCAGGGAGGTGGCCATGGCCAAGCACTGTGTGATTGCGCACCTGCCCTGATAGCAGGAAGTGCTGGGTGGAGACAGCAACCTACCTGGACACACAGCCCTGGCAGACAAGGGAGCTGCAGAGCAAGCTGGCTAGGGACACTAGTCCTAACAGCTGGGTCTGGGTTTCCCGAGAGACCAGACCCTGCCCCATTGACTAAAATAAAGAGAATTAGAGGCTGATTTCCGATACCAACCTTGGACCTCTACATCAATGTACATACACATACGCACATACTACATACACATACATGAGAAAAAAAACAACTACTAAGACTACAGAATTGATTTCATTTTGTGCGTGAAAAGAATGGCAATTACAGCCAAGCAGTGGTGGCACACGCCTTTAACTCCAGCACTTGGGAGGCAGAGGCAGGTGGATTTCTGAGTTCTAGGCCACAGGTCTAAAAATGTCCCAAGAATTAGCTGCTATGTACTTTATCTGAGGATCAGTTAAGCATGTTTACTTCTATGTGTTCTTATTCTCATCTTTCCTACCTTACCAAGCCTCTTCTAACATCTGCATTAATTTTAACTGATGCTAGTACTTACATCTTATTTTACGTGTCGTATAATATTTCAATATATGTGCGTGTTATGTAAAGCTCAAACCAGAGTATACACATCTATCTTCTGGAACATCTGTCATAGCTTTACACTGCAAACCCTGGTTGTTTTGAAATACATTACTGTTATCCTGAGGATGTGCCACTATGCACTACAACTCCTGATGCAGGGAGTGCGAGCCCAGAGCCTCGTGTGTGCTGCTACAGAAGCCTCGACCCTGATGTCCAAGTGCCCACCGACAGCCCGCTTTTCATTCTTCCCCCTCACAAATCTGTGCTAAGTACCAGTATGTTTTCAACTTCCACAAGACAAACTTTTAAAGAATCCACCTAAGCTCCACATAGTACCCACCTTTCGATGCTTGGCTTACTGTGATCTTCACTTCTATTCATGTCACAAATGACAATTTCATTCTTTTTACACCTGAACGATACTCCACTGTGCGTATGCACCACCACACTTTGTACATCTGTCAGCCTTGGGTACTTACAGTGCACCGTTCCTGGGCTGGTGTGAATAGTTGTAAAATAAGCATGAGAGTGGTGATGTTTGTTTATTGTCCTCAAATTCTCTCTTTTGTTTCTATACCCGGTAGTAGGTTACCTGTATCCTATAATAGTTTTGCTTTGGCATTTTTAAAGCCCTCTCTTAAACATACTAATTTACATTCCAACCAACAGTCTGAGGGCCATTTCCTATGTGTCCTCCCCAGTACTTGCCTTCAGTTTCCCTGATGAGAGCCGTTCTTACTAAGGTGAAATGATACCTTTTGGTTTCACTTACATGATTAATGACTCTAAGCATTTTTTTACACGTGTGTACGTGTGTGTGTGTGTGTGTGTGTGTGTGTGTGTGTGTGTGTGTGGTCATCTGCATGTTTTTAAAATGTCTATGTAGGGCTTTTGTCCCCACCTTTTTGTCTGTTTAGTTCCTTACATATTCTGATTATTAGCCCTTGGTCATCTGCATAATTTGCAGGTACATTCTCTCATTTTGTAGCTCGTCCCCATTTCTTCTTGTTTTGGAGCAGATTTTCAGTTTGCCGCCGTGTGTTTATTTTGCTTTCTTTTCCTGTGATTTAGAGGTCTTGTTACTCTATTCTGCCTATCTCCCCAAATCTTGGCCATTTCAATACCTTAAAATATTTCTGTGTTTTCTTCTCAACATTTTGTTTTAGGTCCTGTATTGAGTTCTTAAATTCACTTGGAATTACTTTTCTAACTGGTGAGAGATGGGGGTATAGTCTCATCGTCTCTGTGTACATCCAATTTTCCCAACGATATGCACTGTAAGGACCATCCCCCCTCAGTGCATATGCTTACCACCACCATGCACGCTAGGTTTCCACCTAGGCTCTATTCTGCCCCAAAGTTCTGCTTTTATGCCAGGACCACGCCCCTTCAATCACTACAGCTTTGTACAACGTGAAGTCAGGTACATAAGGCCTCTTGCTTCCTTTTCCCTCCGGGTGGCTTTAGCAACCTAGGGTTTTGTTGCAGTTTTATTTGGATTTGAGAATTTCTTTTTATTTTGTGAAGAGTTCCCTGGTATTTGATAGACCCCATACGGCATCTGTAGATCCGCTTGTAGTACGGTCTCTCAGTCCCTGCAGAGTTCTTTTCACTTCTTCACTTTCTCTCATCTGCTTAACGTGGACTGCAGAGATCTCTCATTCCTTCAGTTACGTTTATCCCCATTTATTTTACTGTAGCTGTTATGAATTGCACTGCGTTTTACAGTTTCTGTATTTAGTTTGCTTTAGCATTTTTCTTCTGAGAAGATGTTTCATGTGTCAGGTGCCTGTCTGTGGCGTGTGTGTTGGTTAGTTTCAGGACATGGTGTACCACTAACTCATCCATGCACACTTGAGAGGTATCCCACTTACTCTTGTGGAAACAAACAAACAAACAAACAAACAAAAACAACCTTTTAATACACTGCTGGACAGGGTTTGCTAATACTTAATCAAAGATTTTTGGCATCCGTGTCCATACAAAGACAGTGACAGTGGTTTAATCCTTTTGCTAGCATTGTTCTCCTACACTCTGTCACTGAGCTCAGTTGGTCTAAAAGCACTTTCTGGTGTGATGGCAGTGTTCTGTATCTATTGATACCACGCCTAATCAGGAAGCTACTGAGAACTTACCATGGATAAAAGCAACTGACTTGTATGTGTAATTTAAATTTAATTCATAAATTCTGACTAGAAAAATATAATCATATGGAATTAAATTACAAAAGAGACAGACTAAACAAAGCAGAATTCATGAGAAATTCAAGACAAATGATGCCATAAACATAATCTAAAGGAATATAAAAATATTTCCCTCAAGTGCAAACTTAATACTCATTACCGACTTGGTCTGTGACACCTGTTTTCTTTCTATTTGAGAACAAAATATATATGCTGTATAACTATGTGCCTAAAGGGAACAGTCATTTACTTTTTATAACTCACAGACTAATATAACATAATAACTTACTCAAAAACAATTTCTACCACCCATTAGTTGTGCTATTAAATACCAGGAAACTAATGGTCAAGAAATAAAGGGTTGTTTTTTTTTTCATATACTTAAGATTCTTAATAGGGAAAGCTTTATACACTTACATAAAACATATTTTTGTATAATTTAACTTCTATAAATAAAAATACTATAATATCCCTAAATCTTCTACTCTTTATGAATACTGTCAACTTCAAAACAACTTTAACAGCCGGGCAGTAGTGGTGTACGCCTTTAATCCCAGCACTTGGGAGGGATGGACAGGCGAATCTCTGAATTTGAGGCCAGTCTGGTCTACAGAGTGAGTTCAAGGACAGCCAGGGCCACACAGAGAACCCGTCTCAAGTCAAACAAGCAAACAAACAAGCAGAAAACAAAGCCAACTTTTATGACATGATTTTCCTACTCCTTCCTCTACCAGGGGGAGGGAACATATGTCCTGCCCCACACTGTTTTTTACATCACCACAGATGAGTGCCTGACACTGAGCTGGAGTCAATGACCTAACAGAGAATATGAAAGACAGTTTCCTCCCGAGAGGCAAAAGTCTTGCCAGTCACTATCAGGAAGTTCATTTCAGCCTGGGTATTAACCTCCTCAAACCAATTAGGAACCTGTCTATGTCAATGCAGACAGACATAAACACTGGATGTCACTGTAATATCAACCTGCTCTACACTGAAAATCCCTATCATCTTGTTTTGTCACAGTAGGGAAAACCCAACTTTCCTTTCTTACGGAAACAGTATAGAAAAGGTTACTTGTCATAAACTAACAGCTCTCAAGGTCTTGAGATCTTTTAACCTGTGTACACTACTTTTTAAAAAGAGATCTCTTTTAACTAGGTCCAAAGCCATGCATGTCTCTATGTGGGCTTGTATACTGTGGACTTATATACGTGTGAGCACTGGTACCTGTGAAGACAAGTGGCATCAGATTGCCTGGAGCTACAGTGAGGGGGTTGTGAACTGCCCAACATGGTGCTAGGAATCGAACTTCCATCCTCTGCACAAACAGTGCATGCCCTACACCACTGAGCCATCATTCCAGCCTTGTGTACTTCTACAGCTTAAAATAATTCCTTTACTGGCCTCAAAAAAACCACGTGGACTTACTCATAGTTAGAATAAAGTAGTTTATGTCAATGAGAGTAGGGCCCAGAATTTACAGCATAACCTTTCATCCTACTATAAACTGGAGGCAAATACGACTTGATGTGGGGGAAGGGGGATTGGCAAAGGAGAAAAGGAGGGTGGGGTATGGGGTATTGGGGGGAAGGGGGCGCTGATATTGGAATGAAAAGTGAATAAATAAATTTAATTTTAAAAGGTAGCAATTAAAACTGTCCACTACTGGTGCGGGGGAATTAACTCATCTCCCGTAAAACTGTAGTAATTTCCTGATTCTGTAGATACTGACAATTGTTCCTCTCAAGTAAGTAAATACACATTTCCTCTGATTTTCAGCTTCTGGTCCAAGTTCCATCTTTCAGCTTCTCACAGAGGACGCCTAATTCTTCTCCCAGTGAGACTTTTACTGTTACGTTTTTTTCCTGTTATACATTGAGCACTCAAGTCATTTTAGGATAGGCCTGGCTGCTAGTTTCTCAAAATCTTTAGTATCCTCATGGAATCTAGGATTAAACCCAGACTCCAGTTATCTGAACCAAAACGTTAGTCCATCTAATAATAAAACTAAGAACAAGTGAACTAGAGAGCTCTGCAGAGTTAGAAGAGTGGGAGTGAGCACTGCTAAGTCCTTACACAACCCCCAGGGACTTGGAACTAACTTGGGGCGATGAAGAGTTCCTATTCCTGCACAAACATCATGACCAAGAAGCAAGTTGGGGAGGAAAGGGTTCATGCTGCTGTTCATCACCAAAGGAAGTCAGGACTGGAACTCAAGCAGGTCAAGGAGCAGGAGCTGATGCAGAGGCCATGGAGGAATGCTACTTACTGGCTTGCTTGCTTCCCCTGGCTTGCTCAGCCTGCTTTCTTATAGAACCCAAGACTGCCAGCCCACAGATGGTACCACCCACAAGGGGCCCTCCCCCCTTGATCACTAATTGAGAAAATGCCTTACCGCTGGATCTCATGGAGGCATTTTCTCAACTGAAGCTCCTTTCTCTGTGATAACTCCAGCTTGTGTCAAGTTGACACACAAAACTAGCCAGTACACAGACACACAGAAAGCTGGGCATTGGGTGGGTTTGGGCTCTCTGATAAAGAAGCCTCAGTATCTGGAAGCCAGGATGTTTAGTATACGAAGTTGAATAGAGAGGTGGGGTTACTGGATGCAACTGAACAAGGAGGCAGCCCTATTACACAGATAACATGAGGTAGGATTTTATGGTACATAGTTGGATCAGACAGGTTTACATATTCTTGGCAAGAGCTGTCTTTGTAGGGGAGAAGTCTTCAGGCTGTGAATACCCAGGGGTAGAGAGGCATTTTGGACAGTTTCTGCATCCTGTAAACATCGCCCTGGGGTCCCCAAGGATGGCGCTATTTCTCCTCCATGGGTCTGAGGCTAGGACCCTTGACACGACAAGCTCACATCAACAGCACACACACACTCAGGACTTCACAGTCAGGATTTCCTCTGCTTCCCACAGAACACTGCTATTACAGGAGGCACCAGGACACAACAGTTATGCCCACCAACTCTGCAATCAAACTGCCTGCATTCAAATACTTGCTGGGCTGGGCAGTGGTGGCGCACGCCTTTAATCCCAGCACTTGGGAGGGAGAGGCAGGTGGATTTCTGAGTCTGGCCAGCCTGGTCTACAGAGTGAGTTCCAGGCCAGCCAGGGCTACACAGAGAAACCCTGTCTTGAAAAAAACAAAAAAACAAAAAAACCCAACCCCCCCAAAAAAACTTGCTGGACTAGTCATCAGTTATGAACCCTCTGCCCCAAGTGACAGTTTCTCCATCTGAAAAATGTGGGTAACATATATATCTATCACATAATATAAGAATTAGAAGAAATAATACACATGAGGGGCTTTAAATCTATGTGCCTGCCACATAAGCAAGTAATCACTGTTAGCTATTCCTATTGCTGTTTTGTTCTGCTAAAGAAATATTAATTGGGGGCAATTAAAACTCCTGGAAAATAAATGATTATAATTCCATGCCTTAAATATTCCTTTACTGATCATGACTACTTCAGTACATTCATATTTAAAACACAGAATAAAAGAAGTGGGCCAGTCTCTCGTTCATTTGGTTATACCATCAGGATACTCAGTTTCTGGTAGAAATTCACTTTACCTATGAGGGCTCATTCTCATGAGAAGATGTATTCCCCAGAGAAGAAAAACAACAGGTTAAGACAAACTCTACAGTCTCGGTCCCAGCAACTCAGCTCACTTATAAGGGCACCCCATGAATCGTAACATTTTAAAGGCTTTAGGTTCTGAGTCAAGATCAGTGGCCAGAGTCTTTCTCAGACCAGATGGAGCAAAATTTAGTACACTGTAAAATATAAGACTACTATAAAGATGTGATCCAGTTTATACTTCCAAATTTCATATTGCCTGGTCTCAGTTACAACGAGTTCTACAAAGAGGGCGTGGGGAGGGTTCAGGATGGACCCATCTGAGGCGGAGGCCGGTAGCATCAAAGCTAGGATACAAAGGAAATAAGCCCTCAGTGAGTCTGCTCATTTCAACTGCCAGGTGTATAAACACCAAGAAGCAAAGAAAAAGGCACCCGGTCTCTTGTCAGCCGATTCCTGAACATACTGGGGTCAGTCATCATGACTGTCTCTAATGTGAGCATCTGTTACTGAATTTCAAGACCAAATGCCAACTTTCCTACCATACTGTGCTTAAAATCCTGTTTGGATACTAAAGTGCCACTCAAATTTTTAGCATCTGCTCTACCAACAAACACTGGAGTGGTCCATAAGCAGTCCGTACTTGTAAATTCCATCTAGAAAAAACAACGTACTACTTAGAAGTTCTCCACAGTGAGTCTGTGCTTCCACGTTAGCTGAACATCTGCGCCCTCCTTCCGGCCTGAAGTGGCTTGCTTAAGACAAAGAGGAAGTCTTGTTTTCATGGAAGAAAAGTGCTTTTACTCTCTGTAATCTCCCTTTCTTGTTCTCAGAAGAAACACGTAATTAAATTATGTATGGACTTCCCAAGTGGGAAAACAAGTAGAGAAGAAAAGCGGCTTTGCCAGCCCGGGGTCTATATTCACAACCAACCCTCTACTCATAAAAGCAGGAAGCATCTGGAAGGGAGGCCCGGTGGGAACGACACAAGGGTACAGAAATGGGTCACATGACATCTTTGCAGCATGATCTGGATGGTTATCTCTACATAAGGCATGTGAAGAGAAAGCAGAGGAATATATTCACTGATTGCCATAATCAGTAAATTTCCCCAGCTAGTAGAGCTGGGATAGCAATGTGCATGGGCCTGGTATCTCTTAAAACAAGCCCCAATTCTAGAAAAACAAAGAAAGAAAGAAAGAAAGAAAGAAAGAAAGAAAGAAAGAAAGAAAGAAAGGAAGGAAGGAAGGAAGGAAGGAAGGAAGGAAGGAAGGAAGGAAAGAAGGAAAGAAGGAAAGAAGGAAAGAAGGAAGAAGGAAAGGAAAGAAGGAAAGAAGGAAAGAAGGAAAGAAAAGAAAAAAAAATCACATGGAGAATGTGTTGTATAAATACATTTTTAGAGAGAAGATTTAACTAGCAACTAAAAATAAAATTTTGAATCATGTTTTTTTTTTTAAGACTGTTGAAGAATACTTTAAACTCAGATTCAAATTGGTTAGACAATAAATAAATATAATGGATTTTAGTGCTGCACAATGCACACAGCAAAATAAAACCACTATCTGAGGAAAAGGGATTGAAAATAAAACCCTTTGAAAGGAACCACCAAGTGAGCAGACGGTCTTCTGCTTATGGGTGGAAGGAAGCATTAGCTCTGCAGAGGAGTGGCACCCTCCAATGACAGACACTCAACGCCACTAAAACCCCAGCCACTCGCAGTGAGATTAACACTCACTGAAAAATTGATACAGCAGTACAAGAAATGCAGAACAGTCAACATAATATTGAAGTTGCAGCCTCATACCGCTCAGTCTCAAAGGGTACAAAGTTGCAAGAAATCAAACCAACATGTTAAGGGCTTTATCTCAGATGGGTGTCCAGATCAATGGAACCAAACTGAGAATTCACATATGGTCAATGACTTCTGACAAGGGTGTCAAACACTCAACAGGAAAAGAAAGGTCTTTTCTTTTCAACAGGTGATTCAAGTTCAACTCGATCTTCACTGCACAGCATATAAAATTAACTCAAAATTAAAATGATGAAAGTCACAGAAGGAAAGCCACTGTAACCTTAGATTAAGCAACGGCTTCTTACAAATGACAAAAAGCACAAGAGACGTAAAGGAGACAAGCTGGGCTTCATCAAGATTAAACTGCGCACGCCACAGAACAGCGGCAGGAGTTGGAAGGCGTCCTCAGAACTGGAACAGGATGTGCCAAACACTTACCTAGTATAGAATTTGTGCTTAAAGAATTTCTACAGCTGAGCAGAGAGACAATTAAAAAATGGGTGAATGAGATTCACACTACCTTGTACACACCAATTTTCTCTAACTTGCTCAACAAAACTATAAGGGGGCACACACACAGTATTCTACAAGGGTAGAAATTATGCTCCCTAACATGTAAGCTCATAAAGCAAGAAATTAACAAAAAGTAAGTCCAAGCAATAGATCTTTCGAAAAGAGTGAGTTTGCTAAGGTAAGTCAGAAACACTAGTGTTCAAACATTGGGCTACCCAAGAGGCCACCACACTGTCAATCAAAACATGAAATCGAAGAGCAAGAACAAAAGCTATGCACACACATTGTGTTTTACTCATGACGCACCTCAGAAAATTTCGGTCACCTGTCTGTCCAAGTGAGACACCCAGCCTCACTAGCCAATGCTTCTCAGAATGACCAGGGACTACGGTGCTTTTCTAACAGTCAAGGCACTCCAGTCAGTGAACAGCGATCTACTTAAGGCGTAATTTCAAAGCCTTCATTCACTCTACATCACCTCATTAATCTTCACAGCAATCTATGGGGAAGGAACTACCATCATCGTATGGGGAGGGAGCACAAGGACATCTTGGTCCAACTAAAACAAGTTCTAATAAAAATTTTTATTCAAATAAATAAATAAACAAATAAATACAATTCTAAAAGCTCCAAACCTCAGCAGAGGCAAAGGCTGCTTCCCAGGCCAGACTCTGGCAATGCAGTTGGCAACACTGGGGCATAAGCTGATGCTAGCAACACTGTAGCAACCCAAGCCACAACCGTTTGACTTTCTCTTGTTACTTTTCAATTTTTTTAAAAAGAAAAATCTAGAAAGATCAAAAGAAAAGGGGACAGCAATGCATTTCCTGTGCATTTAAAATGTGCACATAGCTTTCCAGAAGAGAAAGCCCAAGAGTACTGTTGGGCTGTGCCTCACCATTAAAGAACTGACACCGAACTGAAAGGATTCTTTATGGCAGTTCAGAAAAGTAAAAGCAAAGAATACTTACTTTCCTCTCCATGAGTGCTTGGTTGTGTAGAAACATGCCAGATCCTTATTTTCCCTAATTATGTTCATTTTGTGCTGAAACCTGGAAGACAGAGGTATGGATTCCCTTAGTACAGTTATACAATTGTAATTTTCCCCGAATCCCTCATAGCAAGGGACAGCATGTCTCAGTTCCCTCGCTCTGCATTGCTGTAAGGTTTAAGGACACAAGACCTCCCGTGTCCAGCAGCGCACCCTGACTGCCTCCCAGGCACTTCTCCCCCGGACCCACTAGCCTTTGCTGCTCCAGGACAACAGTTGTCCCTGATTAACATCTCGAGTACAAGGAATCTAGTAAAGGCTTTGAGATGAAGAGACTTAATCTTTACATCCAATACTGTCAAACTGTCAGACAGTGCTCTGACACGTGATGAGCACCTAAAATTAATTATCAAGAGTCAAATCAATCACGGATGGTTTCTGTTGCACGGTTAAGGGCTGTCCTTGCCACTTTAGTTAACAGTTATTCCTAAGTAAGAACTTACAAATAAGAACTCTTTAAATTAGGAAAGTAATTCATGTCCATGATAATAAATCTAAAATGCTCATAAGGTTATTTTTCATCCTAGAATGCACTGTGGCCTCCCTTCTTATATTTAGAAAAATCATCTTTTCAAAGCAAACAACCAACCAAGCTGGGCATGGTGGTACAAACCTTTGATCTCAGCATTTAGGAAGTAGAGACAGGCAGATCTCTGTGAGTTTCAAGTTAGCCAGAGGTATACAGTGAGTCCGTGTCTCAAAGCAAACGGCCCACCACAAGACCGCTATGCACCTCCACAGAAGGAGGCGCCTTTCCGCATAGAATTAAATATTCATTGAGAAAATATTTAAGCCTGCACAGCATCCCATTTCCTAGCCATGTGAGGACAGCACTGCCTCTGTACACTGTTTATTACCAGACTGTACCAAGGCAATAAACAGAACGAAGTGAGAGTTTAGAGACGTTTACAGCAGCATGATTAGGGCTGCTGAATCAATCTATGGTGACTCAGTATATGAACTGAGAAGGCAGCTATGATGCATTTTTTTTTATTGTAACCTAACAGCACACAAGCCCAAAAACCACTTATTTCATGGGGCGTGGAGAGGAACAACACTTGAATCCAGGTAACTTTGAAAGGCTGTATTTAGGTGACTCCTAACAAAAGGTTGGTGATGTTTTGAAGACACAGCATAACTTATTTATACAAAAGCTAAGTTTTGTGGAGCCTGGTTTCTCAGCTGTGATGTGGGCCCTTCTCTCTGACCTTACTAAAAATTACTCTAGGATACTTACCAAAGTGTAAATAATTTCAAACAGGAATTACAGTTTGCTTAGGCTTGCTTTACATCTTAAATATGGCAATCCCTTTTTAAAAACTAGTTCATAAACCATAAATTCACTCTCTTACGTATAGGATTCCCTTAGTCTACTCACAAGCCTTCCACAGCCAACACCAACTCAAAATCCTTATCTGCCCAACAAGAAAGTAGTTAGTACTCCCAGCACTAAGGACACAGGAGATATCTGAGTTTGAGGCCAGCCTGAGCTACAGTGAGTTCCAAGCGACACAGTGAGACCTTGCCTCAAAAATAATCAAACAAACAAACAAAAACCAAAACAGATCCCCACTGACAGTCACACCCTCATCCCCAGCACCCAGCAGTGAGAAACAGACTTTCTACTCGTGTGTTTTTCCCTACATAAGGGACCTTGCAAGCAATGCTCTACTGTGTGGATATGTATTTTGTTCATTCATCCACTGAGGGACATTTGTGTTGTTTCTTCCTTCTGGTTATTATACACAGTGCTACTATGTGTGTGTGAGCTGTTGTAGGGATATTTTCATTTTCGAGAGTACATACTGCAGGGACAAAGAGTCTTTACTCTTCCTGTTTGACACCACCTACTGATTTTACCCTCTGCCCAGACTGCCATGGTCTGGAGCTTACAGCTTCACCCCCTCACAGGGAGAGCTCCCCTAACCTCGCTGTTTCAGACTGTTCCCACCCTACTCTCTCCCTCCCTAGTCCTTTAGTCCCTGCTTCCCCTCAGTACTCTTCAGAGTCGAAAGTTCAGTTTGTTATTTATCTAATAATCCTATTAGTTCACTAATGTATCTCTGGAGTCTACAACAGAGACAGACACAAAACAGTCCCACTGTACAAGCCTCTGAGTGAGTGCGACAACCCCACGGGCAGTCCTGGTGGGCACCTAAAGCCTGCTGCTCTCCCAGGGGCAGCCCAAGAAAGGTTCTGTCGTATCTTCTGGAAAAGCACCATTAATTCACGCTGTAAGGAAAAGAAGCACAACACCAATTTTTGAATCCTTTGTTAATTATCAGAAAGAAGAAACTTATCTTACGGTCAACAGGCATTTCCTTACTGGTGCGTATCAAGCAAATGCGTTCAGGACAGCTGCTGGGCCCCTTTGCTTGCACTGTGTGACACTGCACTGGTGGAACCCTTTATTTGAGCTGGTGTGACCTCTGAGTGGGAGAGACACTTTGTTTATTTCTGTATTTTGCATTTGATATAACTCAAAGAGCCAACCAAGACTTATTGAACCTACCAACATCCCTTCCTTCTGAATCATTTGCAGCAATTATTGCTGAAGGGAAACTGAGATATTATCTCTAAAGACTCAAAACAAGCAAGTAAACAAACAAACAAACAAACAAACAAAAAACACCCTAGACTACACATATGATATAGTGGTATAGTTTCCCTTATATATACTACAAATAAAAACTGGAATGATAAAGGAGAAAGATGGACAGAAAGGTGAATGGCTGACATTGAAGAATGAGGTTTGGATTCTTGGTCCACACTGGAGGAAACAGAATGTCTGAGTTTGTACCAAAGCCCTATTTTGGGCAAACTAAAAAGGAAGAAAAATGCTTTTTAGGAGAAAATGGTATCATTAGGTATCATACAGTAAAAATGGCAGCAAACCCTAAAGGCCTGATGACAGGCACACCCTAGGAACCCAGCACCTGGGTGGCTGAAGCTGGAGGATACTCAGACCAGGATGGCTACCTAGACTCCAGGTACGCCAGTGCTACATAGTCAGCCCTGTCTCAAAACCAACTAATAAAAAATAAGCCGGGCAGTGGTGGCACACGCCTTTAATCCCAGCACTTGGGAGGCAGAAGCAGGTGGATTTCTGAGTTTGAGGCCAGCCTGGTCTACAGAGTGAGTTCCAGGACAGCCAAGGTTACACAGAGAAACCCTGACTCAAAAAACAAAAACAAAAACAAAAACAAAAAAAAAAAAAGAAAGAATATTTTAAAATATTAGCCCCATAGAACTTAGGGTATGAGCCATAAGGAAAAGACATGATCCCTAATAAATCTACAAGGGACCAAAGGCAAATAATTTTGCAATTAATGACAATAGAGATTTATGAATTCTTAAACATCTGAAGAATGAATTTATTGTGAGTGTCACTGACATTGGCTGGTTCACACACTGTTTGCAGAAGGATGAATTTCAGGAAGGATGAGAACACATGGAGAGGATTTTGAGGCAAGGACAGAGAGGTCTAACACACGCTAAAAAAATGAAAACCAAAGCTACCATGATTGCTTGTTAAAGGAAAGCTACATTCCTAATGCAGATTAGCATGCTGGCAGAAAAGACTGACAGACTAGGGAAGCACAGTGAGCTTCGCATATCAAGATCCCTCTAGCTGGGGCCAGAGGGACGGCTCAGAGGTTTAGAATACTGGCTGTTCTTGCAGAGGACGACCTAGGTTCAATTCCCAGAACCCCAAGGTGGCTCACAACTATCTGTAACTCCAGCCTCAGGGTCTTAATGCCCTCTTCTGCCCTCCATAGGCACCAGACACATAAATAAAAGGAGAAACATAAAAATAAATCAATCTAAAAAAATAAAAATCTGATAACTAACTTCACAACATCTCAATATTCTCTGGGCCACATTCTGGGAGCGACTGCTCCTGCTGCTCAACTGTCTTCAAAGCCAATAAAGCAAAGGTGATCTTTATGAGCAGGAACTGCTCCTTGGCACCAAAGGCCTGCCCTTTGGTCATGCTACACTCAGGTAAGTATGTGAGCGATAAGGGGGCAGGCAGGAGACAGGGACCCATGTACTCAAGTCACCTTACAAATAACATAATTCAGTGCTGGTATAGTCTCTGCATGGCCTCAAAATGGAACTATAACACCCACTGAAGGACATATGAAAGCCAGGGAGACTGTGATGTCTCATTCTGCAGTGGCTCTTACCAAGTACTCAGTTGTTAGTGATGGCACTAAGTATCTACTACACATTTATCAAATCCTGTTGCCCTGATGGCTCCCATTTTGTTGGCAACAAAACTGAGAGTTGGAGAAATTCAATTACATCCTAAGGTTACACAACTAAGTAAACTGATGGACCAGGCTCTGGCCCAGTCTCTTAACTCTTCATTTTATACCTAATCCACGCGTTCCTGAATTCCCTCAACCTCAGGAAATCTATTTTCACCATGTAATCTTGTATTATTTGACAGCACATTCCTGGGATAACTGAAAACTTCCTTCAATTATTATCTTTACCTAGAAACAAACACCTGTATGAAATAACTTTTGAAACTACAAATTCAAACAGAGGAACAAACGACTGCAGTAAATGCAGGACAGAGACTCCAAAGCTGCTATTAGACCACCTGTGAGTACAAACCATGAAGCACTTCCACCTAAAGTAGCTATCCTTGGAACTTTTCCCAAAGTGTTCCAGACAAACATATGATAGCAATCTACCAGAGCATGACCTCAGGTACTTCTCAAGGAGATTTCAGAAAGAGTATTTTAACTAACTTTGAGTCTCTTAAAAATAATCAGATTTTGGTCTGAGGCTGGGCCTACCTCCCAGCAGGATGCCTTTAACTTTTCTAAATTTTCAAGTTTATTTATGCTTTCAGGAAAATCTTTTTAAAGACGCTTTATCCAATGAATAACAGGTGGCCTGAAAACAGCATTAACTCTTTCAGACTATCAACATACTTCCAAACAAAGAACTCACAAAGTACGGTAATGTCAATTCACGAAAAGCAGAAAAACACAAGAAATGCACTCAGGTTTGAGTAGGAAGGCCACCTTGAGTTTGAGGCTAGCTTGGGTTACCTATTTAGTTCCAGCTAGGCTCTAAAACAGAGAAGAGAGGTGAAGAGACTGTGCTGTTTACCGTCCAGGGCGAGGAAAAACTTCAATCAAACCACAGAAATTGAGTGGCATCAAGTCTGGGCTGCTCAGAGCACTGTGGTCAGGCGATTTATCCGAGAAGACCTTGGCAGCTGTGGCACAGATCCCAGAGCTGCTGGTCCATGTTTATAACATAAGCACTATGTCAGCAGCATCTACCACCTAGGTAGATATAGTAGCTATCACTCATTGCTGTATGACCTTGAACAACTCTGAACAAATGTCAATTTCTGAGTTACAGCCATCTATAAAATAGGGATGAATACCTGTCCCAAAGGGCTGTGGTATGGACTAAAGGAGACAACTCGGATACTGAGAACAAAAACTCAGGAATATTAATTAGCAACTATCATGCTTTAAATACGCCATTCCACATACACAAGTTCTTGTGCATTTCTATTTTCTCATTTATTTCCAAGTATCCACTGGCAGTTGTGTGCGTTAAGGCATTGGGGGTGGGGGCATAGTATTTATGGTTCTCCTACCTTTTATTAATTCCAAACCTCCTATAATTCAACATAAAGCAACTCAACCTATCTGCTATGTCAGTTACAGAACCAAAGAATTCACAAGTTTTACATTGCACACTGTCTCAGTCATGCGATGAGTTCTCCTAACTCTCCGTCCTACAAATCCACGCTGTGCATGGTACTGGGGACATTAGTCACCTGGCAGCCTCTGCTTCCCAGACTGCCTGCTATGATGTGGCAGTGTGCTGTCAGGTAACCCTTACTTTACTTCACAATGGACCCGACACCCAGGAGTAGAGAATGCTAGCAATGTTGTGGACATGTGGGAAGCTCCAACGAGCCCCCTCCAGTGAAAGGAGAGGAACAGTGCACGCTAAGGATCCTAAAGCCTATGGTGAAAAGAAACCTTGCACTGAAGACCGAAGACCTCGAAGGAATCAGCAAGTTTTGCTGCCGTATCAATGTCAAAAGCCACAGTCACACTGATAAGTGACTAGGTGAGATGGAAAAGGGATCATGTGGATGTGTGTCTGCATAGAAAAAACACAGCTGGGCGTCTGGGAACTTTATTCCTAATGGATGAAGAAATCACTGTGTATCGCTTAGAATTTCTAACTTCAAAAGTACAGTGTTCTGTTGATTTAATCAGCATTCATAATTTTTTTTGTTTTTGTTTTTCGAGTCAGGGTTTCTCTGTGTAGCTCTGGCTGTCCTGGAACTCACTCTGTAGACCAGGCTGGCCTCGAACTCAGAAATCCGCCTGCCTCTGCCTCCCAAGTGCTGGGATTAAAGGCGTGCGCCACCACTGCCCGGTTCATAATTTTCACTTAACCATTTGTGAACTTCTGAGGGGAAAAATAGAAATTTCATGAACAAATTTAATGTCTAATAATTATCTCTTCTCTATTTTTAATAAGCTCTAACGAGTTTAAATATAATTATTAATGGGTAAAAACACTTAAGCAGTCATTATTTATTATTCATGAAGAAAACTGCAGAACTCCTGGTACTAAGAGGCTGAAGCATCAAGCAGCATCTCTAAGAGTCATTTATAGGCATGTGCTATAAATAACTGCCCAGCTTAAAGGATGATAAACAGTAGAACAGGATGCTGTCTTGCCAGCCTTTGCCCATTAGGCAGGCCACCTGCTAAAACTATCAGCTAAATTCATTCCTTCAAGAATTTCAAATCAAGACTTACATTTGCCTTGATGAGGTTATTTGCATGTCCCCTGTAACTAAACTGCGCTGATGGTGTCTCCCCTGACTGACAGGTTAGCTTGAGTGCTTTTCACTATACTCCCAGGCATAACACGACTAGAACATTTTTGCATAATCTCAGGTAATTCTTTTGATAGAAATATAATAAATGTTAAAATGCCAAGGTCAAATTCAGGCTTGGCAGACATGGTGGTATGTATTTATAAACCTGGAACTTGGGAGGCTGAGGCAGGAGAATGAGTCTGAATAAGTAAAAGATGAAAAGCAAGACCCTACCTCAAAACAATACAAAATAAAAAGAACTGGGGCTATCCTCAGGGACACAGTATGCCCTAGGTTCAACTCTAATGGCGTTTTGGCTGAAATCACTCTTTTCAATGAATTCTACGCTTAGTGCTTTCGAACAACAGTCTTGCACATTAATTGATTACTGGCAGTATGGCCGGCACCCATTTACAATCATTTATGAATAAAATTAGAATGGTCCTGAGAAGATAATGACTTTGACACAGACACACACAGACAAAGACACGGACAGACACAGATACAGACACACATGCACGTACGCAAAAAAACAAAAAAAACAACAACAAAAACAAAACAACTGAGTACATTTAGCAGGCCCTACATCATGCTGACACTGAACAAAAGCAGACTGAGGCAACCATCACAGGCATAGCCTGAAGCAGACTGCAACCAGACTGTAAGTGGAAAAGGTTGCTTATACAGCAAAATTAAGCACATGTGCATGGCTTGTGACAAATAAACAAAGGACAAAGCAGCTAAGGATGATGGATCAGTACATTCAAAAAAAACAACGAACAAACGAATTGGAGTAAAAAGGCTTTTCACCTGTTGAAAGCATATATTTTGCACAACAATCTGAAAGTAATTATTATATATAAATATGACAATTTGGAATAATCAGGGAAGAAACTAATTTCCTCATCCCGAGTCTATGAAATCTAAGTACAGAGCTTGCTCTCAGGTAAAGAACTGCAAGTGTGAGTTTGTTTTAAATGTATCAGATTAAGATGGATTGATGGACGGCCAGAAGACAGAACTATGTAAAGCAATGACAGGAAGATATTAACCAAAACACGCTGGAGAGAGGCATGACAATGTCTGATACCAAGCTCACCAACGCGGCTGGGCGTGACACCAGTGTGCTGAAGAGAAGCTTGAGTCTGCCTTACTTTCCTGAGTAAGCTTCCCTACAATGGACTGCTCACCATTCCCCGGAAACACATCCGCCATGGCGGACAGTCACAGCACTGAAGTGAACTCGTAAAGGCGATGCTTTAGTTTATCTCATGAGCGTGTCCACTGCCACTCAGGTAGCAATTAACTAAAGGGAGAATCCCATACACTGGCTTCTTAAAAATCTAATTTTCACAACTGGACTTGAAATCTATATCAATTATAATTAGCTTAGTACTGTTTGAAAACAAAAGGTTAAAAAATGGCTAACACCATTAATTTTTACCCAGATTAAAAAGCTACATCTAAACTGCTTTGGATAAAATGTGCTGTGCTGAGGAGACCTGCCACCTGAACTTTAATCCCGGTTTTGCTTTGTTGTTGTTCATCAGAAACAAGGTTTCTCAGTGGCCTGAGAAAGTAGCCACAGGCTACTTACTCTAAGCTGGTTTGTGAGAAAGCCAAGGAACCCACTTGTCTCCACCTCACAGCATTGAGACTGTAGCTACCACACTGACTTTTTAAAACAGGTTCTGGGTACTGAACTTCGAACCTCATGCTGTGCTGAGCTACCTCCCAACCTCACCACAGCAGTTAATTTTATTGTCTTTCCTATTCAGCAAAGCTGAGGGAGACCTATTTTAATCATGCATATGTTGATTCCAACTGAAGCATCTATCTCTTCTATTTTAGTTAGACATATGTTGATTCTGAGAGAACACTTCATTTCTAGATAGATTTATCTATTATTTTTAAAAAATACATTTTTCATGTAAGATGTACTGTGACTTTGCCCTTTCCAAACTGAAAAATTTCATCTGAAAGAATATTCATCCTTTCAGAAATGTGCTCAATTCTTCTCAAATCTGTGCTCCTAATCATATATATATTCTAGTTACTACATATTTTTTAGATTTTTCAGACCTCATTTCTATTTCATTGTATCTCCAATGAGAATATTGATTTTGCAAGAACAACACACTCTATCGGAGCAAGCTCCTCTTTCTCTCAGTTAGCAGGCCCTTCAAAGTTTAGCTCTACCATGCTAAAGTGTCCCTTGTGGGCAACAGAGATCTTTCCTGGCTACCATTCAGCTTGTTTCCCTTTACCAACAGGCTAATGCCCTTAATCCTGAAGCAAACACAGTCTGAATTACGTTTTACAGTTAGCACCCCATACCTAATAAACATGGTTAAAACACAGGCAGTGTCAGTGACAAACATTTCCTCTCACCCAATACTAAGCAACAGTAACAATTTTCAAGTTTGTTCTTTCTGAAATGCCTGTATTATTTCTACCTCTGCCAAGGGGTTTATAACCTACTCAGCACCTTTAAATTACTTTTAAAGAGGAATATTCCACTTTAAAAAATAAAGTCAGTGGCTTAAAGGTCTGGGGGAAATGGGGCTTATCTGCCCTAAGATTTGATAAATATTCAAAATACATTCTGAATCATGACTTACAAGTTTGAGGGAGAGGAACTCTACAGCAAAAATACCAAAGGAATACAAATCAGAAATACCTGTAAAAGTCTAACTTTCAATAAAATTAGTACAGAATTTTAGATCTATTAGAGAAAGCCTGCTCCATGCAAAACCAAGTTCTGATAACTATAGTTAAAGGCAGAGCATTAGAATAGTTACTACAGACTGTTTTAGGTGTTCTCCTTCCTACCTGTTAATCAGGTGCAAACCAGTCCACACCCCTTGACTTGAACAGCTTAAACGCCTACAGAAAAATGCTGTCACAAAATAGGGAAGCAAATAATAACATCATGTTTGACTGGCAATCATATACCCCAATAACTGTCCAGAAGTTACAGTATGCTATTCTATTATTTGCCACATTAATATTAATAATCTCAGTTCTGCCCCATTCTCTCTTAAAAAGTCAAAATAACTAGAAATTTCTTCATGGCATATAGGGATGCTAAAATACAACCCCAAATCTAAGTTAATCTCAATGGGAGAGGTAGTATGGAGAGCAGTTAATTTTGTGTGCAGGTACACAGCGAGTGTGATCTACCAAAGGCAAAACAAGAAAGTCCACTGCTTTGACCCTGTTTTACAAATCACATTTCTTCATGAGCAGTCCATATGACAGTATATGGGTTGCTGAATAAAGTTAAGAGCACACAGAAATAAGTGCGAGTAAGTATACCACACCGAATGCACCTCTTCACGGGTAATTGTATCTTAAGCCAATGAACATGACCATTACCATACCCTGGCTTCAGCCAGTTGCTGGAAGAATATTCCCTAAATCAGTGATTCTAGGGAGTTCCCATGACTATGAATCAGTTTCTATAACAAGAAGGATTACGGCTGGCATGTACTCAGCAGAAGTACACTGCCCCAGAAGGAAAATGTGTTGAAGATATTGATTAAGACTTTGAACTAGGGGCCTGGAGAAATGGCTCAGTGGTTAAAAGCAAGAACTGATAATCCAGAATAGTGGTTCTCAACCTCCCTAATGCTGCGATCCTTTAAAACAGTTCATGATGTACTGACCCCTGCAACCATAAAATTATTTCTTTGCTACTCCGTAACTCTAATTTTGCTACTGTTATGAATGGTAACATAGTATCTGTGTTTTCTGGTGGTCTTAGGTGGCCCCTGTGAAAGATCTTTTGATTCCTGAAAGGGTCAAGACCCACAGGTTGAGAACCACTGGTCTAGAAGACTGGACTGAGTTCAGTTTCATGCACCCGTATCAAGGAATTCACAACTGCCTGAAACTCCAAATCCAGGGGATCCAATACTCTCTTCTGGCCTCCAGAGGTAATTCCAGTCAACTGTACCCACACAGTCACAGACACACACAAAGTTGAAAACCTGTCCTCAATGTCCAAGTGCTAAGCAATGTCCAACCTAAAAAATTTAAATGTAAAAAACAAAATATCTTCTACAAGGCTTAATGCACATCAATTTCCCAGCACTAGAGTTGCTATAAATTGAGAGATTATACTTACTTTTTTTCAGTTTGGAAAACAATGCTAACAATGATTCCACTTGTGGTATTTAAGTCACCAAGATGACAAATTTGTACCCTTTCATGTTTCTGTCACAAACTGATTCTATACAAAGATGCATATCTCTGACAATTTTACTGCTTACAGTGGTGTGGCCATACTTATTTGTATTTTGAAATGCAGTCAGTTTTGCCACAATGCCATTTTGATAACTTATTATTAACTTTCAACATGGTTGGCACACTGGGCTGGGCTATAGTTTGGAAGTAGAGTGTCAGCCCAGCATATACTGAACACTTGGAGAAGTATGATTCCAATTTCACATTTACTGATGTGCTATTTCATAAATCACTGGGAAACATAAGGTAAATACAGGTAAGTACTCAGCTGAACAGCTACTTAGAAATTCTCAAAGCATGTATGAGCCCGTCACAAATCAAAGAGCTACAACCCGTGTACACCGTACGACTTCACATCCCATCTCACTTACATTTCCTCTCAAAAACTTCAGAAATTCAGTACACTGTGACTCCTTCCAATGCTCATGCCTACAAGCAACTAACAACATGCCAGAGTACTGAGCCATGCCAAACAGTGCTGCTTCCAAGTGCCCACTGCTTTAGATGTTACTGTAAAGCTCACAGTTCTGCGGCCCTAACCCATTTTTCATAAAAGTCCTGTTTTTATTCAATTTTACATAGCAAAGCGATTTTTGGGAAAGCACACTGAATGCCTTTTGACTTTACATACCACAGAGAGGTGTGCTTATTTTCTTAACATACAGCGTGTTTGTATTTTTTTTTCCCAAATCTGTACTGTAGAGAGAATATCTTATGTATTGTATGGATGCATCACCTGTCAATTAAAAAGCCTATGCCCTATGGATTAGGCAGGAAATAGAGGTGGGATATTCAGGAGAGAGAAAAGGATTCTGGGATACATCCAGGCAGGAGATCCGCCCAGGAAGATGTGACAAGATGGACGCACGATACCTGAGCACAGGTAACCAGACACATGGCAAAATGTAGGCTGGAATAAATGGGATATTTTAAGTTATATCTAGTCAGAGAAGAGCCTAGCTATGGCCAAGGTATCTGTAAATATATCTTGAGTCTGAGTCTTATTTTGGGAGCATGGGCTGGGAGGCAGAGCCAGGCCTAACTTCAACACTGTATTTTTTCCTTTATGAATATTTTTGGTATCCTACCTAAATACTGAAGTTCCAACACTTGTTTTCCCGTCTTTTAGAAATATTTTAGAGCCGGGCAATAGTGGCGCATGCCTTTAATCCCAGCACTTGGGAGGCAGAGGCAGGTGGATTTCTGAGTTCGAGGCCAACCTGGTCTACAGAGTGAGTTCCAGGACAGCCAGGGCTACACAGAGAAACCCTGACTCGAAGAAAAAAAGAAAAAAAAAAAAAAAAAAGAAATAGAAATATTTTAGTTTTATGTTTTACAACTAGGTCTATTTTTGTGGAGAACTTGCCTGTAATAATAATACAATGTGCCATAAAGTCAGTTCTGTCTATTAATGTAATTATCTTTTGGTTTCATGTTGTATCTTTCTCCCTTTTATTTTTCATCTCTTTCAGAGAGGGGTTCTTGCACACTATACATCTGAGTATATATCTTATAGACAATGTGTGTGTGTGTGTGTGTGTAAATATATAAAATATGCACTAGAATTCTAACAGAGCTTTGACCATTCCACCTTGAAATAAAGGTAGGGATTAAAGGTGTGCACCACCATGGCCTAGTTACCCAAACTCTGCTGTGCTTTTGTTTTTGAAATTATTCATCACACCCAGCATTTGAGGATTCCCTGTTGGATAACATTATCTACCTCCATCAATCTGAGTGTAGCTATGATATCTGCTCTCTTAGGAATTTCTTTTCTTCCTTTTAGCTTTTCATCTGTGTCTTATTTCACTGAAAGCCGGACATGTATAGAGTAGTGGAAACTAAGGTGAGTAATTCCGTGACCAGATGAGTACCCCTTTTCTTTGTGAGGCCAAGTGCAGAGGTTACAGTAACCTGTCAGGAGCTGAGCTGGGCTTATGTAATTGCAACAGTTAACCCCAGGGCACCACTGGCTTCCTTCTTTTGCAAAATAATGTGTATCTGTGGAGAGAGGTGATTTAACTAGAGAAACATCTGTCTGACCCTTGTGTTGTGCTCCATGTGACCTTGTGCTTTTGGGGATGCAGTCTCTGTTCTGTGCATTATATTCTTACCTTCTCCATATTCCACTAAGCTAATATATTTTAATTATCAATAGTGCTGGTAATATGGCCCCCACACATACATTAAACCTTGTTATCTCAAGGAGAGTGAGAATTAGAGCAATTTCTCTACCTTCTTAAAAGCTCTGCTGCTGTTCCCCTCCACCAGGTCTGAATGAGACTCTCAGCAAGGCTTTTTCCCATCTTTCCTAGGTGGGTACCCAGTGAAGTTTGTGTGTAAATAGCTTCTAAGTTGGCACTTTCATCCATTTTCAACTGTTCTGGCTGAACTCTTAACCACTGTCCAAAAGCCCTCCTCTGGGTCACCCCTCCCTCTCTAACTCCTCCTTCGGGCCTGAGCTGGGCTAACAGTTCTCTGTGTCCTCAGTCCTCTAAGCTGTCTCTGAAGAGACTAACTTGGTTAGTCTAGCTTTTTATGTTTGTTTTTTGCTTCCACACTCCCCCCTCAGCCCCTGTGCTGTAAAGATTAGAGCAAAGCTTTCAGTCTTAGAATCAAAGCTAAATGGTATGATTTCAGGATAGCAAAGAGCATGTTAATAATTATTTTATATAAAAATGCTGAGGAGAAGGTTTTGAATGGCTTCCCGATGATCCTAACAACCTGAGCTCAATCTTCCTGTCCCACACGATGGAGACACCCATTACAGCTCACTACCTGACTTCAATCCTCAGGTTCCACACAATGAACACATTGCACTCCTGCAAGTTGTCCTCTGACCTTCACACATGCTACATGGACTCAAACACACAAAATAAATACAAACAACATTTTAAGGGCAAAAAAATTATCCCAATATATGAAGACTAAAACAAAGATAACGAACTAAAATCTGCACTTTAACCCCTGCCAGATATTAGACCAAGGCCTTAGCAACAAACAAAACTGGGCTGCCATGTAGCTGTCTAACTGTGTTTACACTTTCCTCAGAGAAGCAAGAGAAAAGTCTGAAATGGACACCTCAAATTCACCCATGTAATTACAAGTGCTGGGGGAATGGAGCCAACGTAGGTAGACCATGCTCTTTTGATTTCAACTCTAGTATCTATTGGGAACTGGATTCCGCTATCAACCTTTCTTCTAAGTTTAAGAAAAACAGATTACTACCATCTACCTAAGTAACCAAATAATTCATGCTTTCCATCAGTGCGTAACTTTTCTACTAAAGACATTCATGTTTTAGTGAATTTTTTACCTTAAGAACTTGATTTGTTTGCAGTTAGGCTTGCTAGTACAATTTAGACCACTACTGCTGCCTTAGAAAAAAACATATGTGTAGCTTCTCAGGGAACTATGAATGCTGGTATTGGCCCAGGACTCTAGCTTTAAGGCCTTTACATCCCTGTTTCTTAACTCTGACTCCTCTTTTTCTCCTTTAATTTGTTGTACTTCCTGTTTTCAAACAAATGTAAACTCAGTGTTTTCTCAACCAGGACTGGCGGTCCCTGAATATAATGGGGTATTAATGTAATGTGGTAAATGGTGGCCAGAGCCACCATTTGCGATATTGCAACTTAAACATTGTTTTACATTAAATATGAAAATTAAAAGGGTTTTATGCTGTAAGCTAAATTAAGTTAAAACTATGAGGCACTAGAAACAAAACACCAAACAGTAGAATAAAAGGGAAAAGCAGATCGCGGAAGTGAGAAATCACTCCTTTGGGAGCTCATCTCTATGTTAGGGGGCGATTTTTATTTATATCATCCTTCCACCAAGTGAGTAGGGAAACGGTTTCAAGATAAGAGTGGCTAATTTAGCATCTTACAATAGGGAGCTTTTTTGGGAAAAGGCACGCAGGTGTACTCTCAACACCCACTTCATTAAGTGTCTAAAGTGCTGCTTCACCTACACCAAAAGCCGCGTTCAGAGGTGAAATCACAGCCCAGCTACTTTGAATGAAAAGGCCAGGCTACTTTGCGTGAAGGAAAAGCCTTGGGGGAAAAACTTGGTGTTTGATAAAGGACTTGAGGAAGAGAAGAGCAGCTGCTCCTCCTTTCCCATCAAATAGAAACGAAACTGAGACGGGGGGGGGGGGGGGGGAGAAGCAAGCGAGTCTACGCCGGACCCCAGAGGAAGGAAAGAGGACCGCTAACCTAAGAAAACCGGAGGCGCCGGCATCCAGGAGGGAATCCCGAGGGCGGAGCCCACAGGGGAGGGAGGTGTGGAGTCAAGTCAGGGAGAGTTGCCGAGAGAAGTAGGGGACAGGGATAGTGATGGGAGAAAAGACGGCTAGGCAGAGAGGGGTGGGGCTGCCAGGGCAGTGCCCCGGGCAAATGTCCCTCAGAGCCGGGGGAGGGAAGGGTCCGAGCGCAGGAATCCCCGGGTCAAGGATCACTGCTTTAGCAGCTTCGAGCCACAGCAGCTTGACGCCGCCTGCCCTGTGGTCCCAGCTCGGAACCTCCGGGTCCCCGAAGGTGGGAAGCGGCATCGCAGAAACCCAGAGCCGGAGGCGGCTTTACCTTCGCAGGAGGCTGGAGACGCTCCAGCCCGAGCTCCGCCCGCCGCCGGCTCCACGTCTTGAGTAGGATGAGGCGCCGCCGGCCCCGTCCCCTCTCGCTTTCCCTTTCCCCGCCGGGGCCTGTCGCCGCGGGTTCCTGCGCCGCGGCCCCCACCTCTCCGCTCCTCCCTCTGCCTCTCAGAGCCTCGCTCTGGACGCCGCCATCTTCGACCAGGCTGCGAGCGCTGAACACCAACGCGCGTGCGTGGCCGCCGCCCCGGCCGTCACGGGACCCTGTCAGCTGACCTCAGCGCTTCCGCCTCGCGCCCCGCCCTCGGGCGCATTTTGCTCCCTCCCTCTGCGGCCCATTCGCCGTCTTCCGGGAAGCGCCGCGTGCCTGCCGCCCGCCGCTCCGCCTCTAGAGAAGTACGCGTGCGCATACCGAAACAGAGCCTTGGGCCAAGCAGAGGCGAGGCGGCACGCCCCCTGGAGCTTCCCGGGAGGCCACGCCTCTCAGCCTGTGTTCTACAAGCTTAGGCATTGGCTACTGTAACTTTGGAAAGGAGTGTCTCTGTTGCTTAGCCATAGACTTCAGTGTCCTGGCGCATCCACAAAGCAGTTGAAAGCCTCAGTGCGCATCTCTGGTTTAGCTGCATTGGGGGCCTAACTTTTACTGGCTATTGACACACCCTAAGCGAGGCTTTAAATTTTGAGTGTTCAGGGAGATAATGGAGAACGAAGTCTCAGAGGTCAAAGGCCTTTGCGAGTGAAGTGCTGGACAGGTAATCCTGATGCCTTCATTGTCCTCTGATCCCAGAGCCAAGATTTAATTAGCCAGGTACTTAAGACCAATTAACCTTCAGCCGTCTGAGATAGGGATTATCCTCTATTTTCAGATAATCAATTGAGGTCTAGTCCCACAGTCGTAGACTTAATATTTGAGCTCAAGTAAGTTGACTCAAGAACTTCTGCTCTCTGAATAGGAACGCTCTGAAACTATATGAAGTGGGGGACTCAGGAGAGTGAGTATCAGAATAAAACAAAGTTACAGATGGCAATTGTGTCGGAGCTAAGAGCAACAATGTCTCATCTCAGATGTGAGGGGCAGACTACCCTCTAAAACGTGATTCTATGGGGAAAAACTTGTATGAACACACAGTTCTAGGTTCAAAGGCTCTGCTGAGCTCAATATTCCTCTTGTGCAGCAGCCCTGGAATTGGAATTTCTCAGGGACCCTATCTGTGGTTGAGTCCCTTCATAGATGGTGGTTGTGGGATGAACAACATGTAAAATGGTTTTTACAGACTTTGCTTCTTGGCCGATTGACCTATTTTTGTTACTGGAGACTATTGCATTTTTCCTTAGGTAGACTTTCCCACACTGTCCCGGGCCTGTGAGCAACCAGAAATGGCTCCTTTGGAAAGATGCGACTTGGCGTAGAGTGGGAAGGGGTGGGAAGAACAACATAAAACAAAACAAGAAGCTTGAGTTAAGGGGCCCCTTGGCTTATCCCATGGAAATAAAAGTGTGTGCTTATGTGGCTTTTTATATGTTATGGACCCTTAGAGTATTGCCAGAACTGGGTGTGGGCTGTCCTATTTCTATTTGGTAGAGGAAGCTGACCCAGAGTGTCCAAGTGACTAATTCAAGGTGAGATTCATCCAAAAGGTTGAGCCAATGGCCCCAGAGTGTAACACCCAGGCCATCAAACTACTAAACCCGTGACACTGCCTCTCTATTTAATATTTGGAACCAATTAAGTGGATTCTCAGAGGTGAAAGGACCTTAGGTAACATGAACCGCTTCCCTCTCCTGTAGTGGAAAATTCCCTAACTCTGAACACATCCTGTAGTGGAGAAACAGTGTATTCTTCCCACAGCCTTGTCTTGCAGGAATGGTTTCAGGATTGGTGTGCTTGATTTTGCCGCTCTGTTCTCTTCCTCTGTGTCCCAGCCGTTCATTATCTGCCAGGACACCTGCCTATTATCACTGTGTCCCAGCCTTACCTGTGTTCTCACCTACCAGCCTCTGCACAGCTTCCTCATTTCCCTCAGTGGGGTTTACATAAAGTTGTCACTCTTCCTAAGATGCTAGAACTAGAGACAAGAATCGGAGCAAGTAGGAGGACTCAGCTCATCTTTCCTGAGACTTCTGTTAAGTTACCTCGCTCCCCGCCCCCTAAACATTTTTGAAAGGGGTATCAAATTCAAGGTAGACCTTCAAACTTCTCTTTCTGTGTTTATCCTTTTTTCTGCAAAGCCCACGATTCCAAATACAATTGCAAATACTTTTTCAAGGTGCACACCTATCAAATTTTCAGACCAAAGTTGTGCAATATAATATTTCAAAGCTTTTAAAAGTCACACCTCACTGCTTTCTAGCCAGCAGTAATTTTATCTGTGTTTGAAGTTGACATTCAACACAGAAGAGGTTCAAGATCTTAAAAGATCCACACGGCAAAGCCTGTTTAATGGATTCCCTGCTCCTGCTGAAATGGGTTTCCTAATTATATCAATGCCCAGACCCAAAATAACCGCTAAGAACTCTACACCATGCCGCAGTGTTTTGAGCCATGTCCTATTTGTTCACTGCTGCCTTTGTCTTACTTTGCCATTTGAGGCATGGTTTCTTGCATTGTTTCCCAGGCTGGCCTTTTCAATCCTCCTTTGTCACTGTCTGGAGTTCTGTGGGTCTAGTTTATTTAAAACATTATTAGATTGATTTATTTTAGTGTATGAGTGTTTTGCCCACATGTCTCTGTCTGAACATCCTGCATGCTTGGTGTGTACCGAGACCGGTAGTGTGCCTTGGAACTAGAGTCATGAATGGTTTGGAGCCGCCATGTGGGTGCTAGGAGTTGAATCCAGCTCCTTTGCAAGAGCAACAAGTACTTTAAACAGCTTAGCCATCTCTCTAGCTTTTGGAATGCTTTGACCACAGACAGACATGACCACACCCAGATAAACTGCTTTAAATACATTAACCACCATCCCCATGTGACTACTGAACATGAAGTAAAATTAATTTGAAAAAATACAAAATAATACATGATCATTTTTTATTGATGATATGTGTGGTGGGATATGAAGTATAAGAAGTAGCCCCATGTTCTGGGCATCTGAACATTTGGTCCATAGTTGGTGGCAGTGTTTGGGAAGGTTTAGAAGGCGTGTCACTGGAAGCAGGCTTTGAGCGTAAAAAGCCTCACCTACTTCCAGTTTGCTTTCTGCTACTTGCTTATGGTAAAGGGTGTGAGCGCTCAGCATCTTGCCAGAGCTGCCATGCCCATGCCTGCTGCTCAGTGCCATGCTCTCCCACCGTGGCAGCCTTTGATCCCGTTAGAACCGTAAGCCGTTGCTTTGGTCATGGCATTCTATCACAGAAACAGAAAAGCAACTAATATATTATGTGTTGAACCAGATATTAGTTACCAGTCCTGTTGGACATCTCTTATCAGAAAATCTGAAATATTCCAAAATTGGGCATTTATATCAGCACCTAAGATGATTCAGAGTTGAGTGCACTTCATATTTCAGAGTTTTCAATTACGGATGTCCACCTACTAAAATCTATACACTCACATTCTAGCCTCCTTTTAAGAATATGAAATCTGAAAGACTTCTGACAAAAGCATTTCAAAGAAAGGACACTTACCCTGAACTCCTCAAAGCCTGAGAAGAAACTGTATTCTGGAACATCTATGTGCACACATCAGGCTCAACTCCAAATGCAGAAATAATTATACAGTCTCTGCTATTTTTAAAAGGGACATTCCAGTGAGGGATTATCTTTATTTGGTTAATTGGTATGGGAGACTTGCCCACTGTGGCTGGCACCATTCCCTGGTCTGGGATTATTGGCTGTAGACAAAGGAGGAATGAGCTGAACACATTTCATTCATCAGAGTCTACTTCTTGACTGTGGGTTCAGTGTGACCAGTTGCCTTGACTTGCCCTTCATGATGGACTGTGCCTAGAGTTATGGGCCAAAATAATTCCTCCTTTCTTTCCTCGAATTACTTTTGTCAGGGTATTTTATTATAGCAGCAGGAAGAAGGTAACTAAGACAGCAACCAAGTTATAAAACTCGACTAGGCCCAGGTTTGGTAAAAATGTTGCCAGTCACTAGTATAGGCATTACCAAAGGGCTGCTGCTCTCTGGTGCTTTAGCTAAGCAATAAGTGAAATATGGTGACAGCCTCATTGTGGCGCACCTTCCACGGAAATAAGTAACTTGTTAGTTTTCTGTACTGCCTCAGGTGGTCAAGGAAAAGATAGTTCAGCTTTTGTATCAGCCTGTCTTTGACTGAGCAGTTACTTTGTACCTTAAGAAGAAATGTGTCAGCTCCTTTTCACACTCTCTCCTCTCCTTGTTCCTGGCAGGAGATACATGCCCATATACATATAGGCTAGAGGCCAACCTAGGTGCTGTTCCCCAGGAGCCAGCCGCCCACCTGACAAGGTCTCTCACTGTTTTTAAGGGAGTCTAACTGGCAGGAGAGCCTTTCCACGGATGGAATTACAGATGCACTCCACCAAGCCCAGGTTTCTCTCTGTGTGCTGCAGATTTAATTCAGATCCTCATGCTTGCACTGTATATAGTACTGACTAAGCTATCTCTCCACCTACTGGTTTAATTTCATTTTTTACACTTATTTTTACTTTATGTGTGAGCGGTTTGCCTGCCTGTTTGCATGTGTACCATTTGCATTCTGGGAGCCTGATGAGATCAGACACCATCAGATCATCTGGAACAAGAGACAGAGATGATTGTGAGCCACCACGTGGGCCAGGGAACCAACCCAATCCTCTGTGAGGGTGACACGTCCTCTTTACAGCTGAGCCACCTCTCTGTTCTCCTGATTTAATTTTTATAGCACACACACACAAGACCCTACCACGTCTCCCATGTTTTTCAGGTTAGGAACCCAACACTTACAGGATGGTGCGCAAGCTTTTCTAGCATCACGCCACTGGAGAACAGTGATGTCTCTCAGCAGGACTCTTGGATTTCAACATCCATGTTCTGTACCACTGTACTCAGGTAAACACAAACTGCAATAGCCATGACCTCCTCTCCCATTGGTCAGGTGGAACCACTGGGAATCATCTTGAGAGACGTTTACAAAGAGAGTTTAAAGTAGAAACAGCATGGCCATGTTACCAGCATTTCCCCAGAATGACATGCAAGGCCTGCAATTTGAATTTCATTTTTTACCAACATCAGTTTTATAATACAACATTTAATAATTTTTAAAAGTATTTAATTTTATTATTTTATTCTATGGGTATTTGCCTGTATGTATGTCTTTGTACCATGTGTTTGGCTTGTGCCCATCAAGGGCCAACAAGGGCATCGGATCCCCTGGAACTGGAATTGTGAACCAATAGTAGTTGCTGGGAATTGAACCTGGGTCCTCTAGAAGAGCAACCTGTGCTCTTACCCGATGAGACATCCCCTTCAGCCCCAACATTTGATCTTCTTGTTGAAAATGAATGCTAGCTAAATCAACTCTTCATAGCCATCAAGCATCTATGAATACAGAGTTTCAATAGCAAGCATCTTCAAGTACAGAAAACATGGTCTTCCTGCACCTGAAGTCTACTTTGTTTCATCTCATCTAGAGCCTCAATTAGGATTAAAAGAAAGTGCTCTGCTAGGCGGTGGTGGCGCACGCCTTTAATCCCAGCACTTGGGAGGCAGAGGCAGGTGGATTTCTGAGTTTGAGGCCAGCCTGGTCTACAGAGTGAGTTCCAGGACAGCCAAGGCTACACAGAGAAACCCTGTCTTGAAAAAAAGAAAGTGCACTGTTTCCAGTGACGTGGAAATCAGTGACAAGGGGGGGGGGGGGGGAGTAAAACTGCAGAATAAGCTAAAATCAAAGAGCTGTGTGTGGTCAACATCGGCAGACCGAGAACAGGAGTTTCTCTCTCTCTCTCTCTCTCTCTCTCTCTCTCTCTCTCTCTCTCTCTCTCTCTCTTTCTCTCCCCTAAACAGCTGTATCTCAGTGTCAGAGCTAATTTT
The DNA here is from genome assembly GCA_028551405.1 of Uromys caudimaculatus. Taxonomy (NCBI): domain Eukaryota; kingdom Metazoa; phylum Chordata; class Mammalia; order Rodentia; family Muridae; genus Uromys; species Uromys caudimaculatus. Next base: position 17,963,949 of record CM052706.1, on the reverse strand, counting down.
TTATGATGACAGCTGTTATGAAGCTAGAATCCAAGGCTGTGTGGCAGCAGGCCGATTAACAGATCAGGCCACGGACGCTGATCAGCCAGGGGAGCTGCCCAGGCTTTCTTTGGTTTTCCCTGAGTCCAACCCTTCCCTCACCTCTTCTCTCCCTCTGCTCAGTGTGTCTTGAGGAAAAGATGAAGCTTAACTCCACACCCAACCCCCGGCTGAGTCTCCAAGTATTTTAAGAAAGGAGCAGATGGGTGTGTGATGTTACCACGTTTGCTAATAATAGAGGTGGTGGCTTACATGTAACGTGGGCAGGGGTTGCTGCATTCATCTTTAAAAATGTTTAATTGATTTCTTCTCTTTCTCTCTAGCTTCATTTTTTTTCTGTCTCTCTCTCTCTTTTTTTTTTTTTATATCACCCATGTATTCGTTTTTGTGAGCATGACAAAATGCATGACATACCTCAGAATCTCAACTGAGGGATTCCCCCTGTCAGATTGGCGTGTGGACATGTTTGTGAGCCATTTTCTTGTCTGTTGATTGATGTAGGAGGGTTCGGCCCACTGGGGATGGTGTCACAGCTGAGCAGGTAGGCTTGGACTGCATAAGAAAGAGAGCTAAACAAGCCAGGGAGCAGCGCTCCTCCATGGTGCTGCTTCAGGACCTGCTTTGAGTTCCTGTCTTGCCTTCCCTCGATGAACTGTAAAGTGTAAGAGGAAATAAACCCTTTCCTCCCCAAGTTACTCTTGATCATAAAGTTGATCATATCTACAAAAAAAGCACATGAGGACAACCCCAACCCCAAAGGAACCTGACTTACAGTCAGTCAGTCATTCAACTACCAGGAGAGTTGAAGGGCGCTTGTGGAGTCCACCCATTGCTATTCTCCAGGATCCGCTGGTTTCACCCATATTGTGTTGCCACAACATCAGATTGTTGTAGCTTCCACTGAGAGCTGCAACCAGTCCCCTCACTGCCTGCCCTCTGTCACTATGGCTTGAGCATCCTTCACTGCAGAGTCTCTGGAAGGTGGCAAATTCATGACCACAAACAATATGGGAGGGAGTGTTGACCTAAATACCCGCAGAGGCATCCCAGCTCTGTAGGTCAGTGTCTGTGGTGGTTTGAATGAGAATGTCCTTGGTAGGCTCAGATGTTTGAATACATGGTGGATGGAGCCCCAGTTGATGGCACTGTTTGGATAGGTGTTGGAGATGTGGCCTCAGGGTGAGCTCTGAGGTTTCGAAGCCTAGAGCCATCCTCAATGCATGCTCTCTCTGCTTCTTAGTTGCAGTTTAAGATGTGAGCTCTCAGCTTGCTGTTCCAGGCCTGCCCCCTTGCCTGTCCCTTCCGAGTGATGGTTACGGACTCTTATCCAGCAGAAACCATAAACCCAAATAAACCTTTCCTTCTATAGGTTGTCTTGGTTATGGTGGTTTATCACAGCAGTAGGAACGAAACTAATGGGAAAGTAACTGACACAAAGTGTCTTGTACCAAACATCACAGATCATTACAGTGGCATGACTCCCTTCTGCAATACTGGCATCTCATTCTAGTCCACAGCATCTTTGATGGAGGGCCAACCTGCAGCTCTGCCTCTTAAGGGCCCAGATGAACCACATGGCTCCCCAAACTTCACAAGCCCCTGGAATCAAAGGTTGCTTACTGGAGCTTTCGTTAAGACTTGATTGTGCTTCTCAGGTAAGGCCGTCACAGTTTAAGAATCAATGAATTACCTGGTATGGTAGCTCCCACACTTAACCCTTAATCCCAGCACACTCAGGATGCTGAGGCAAGCAGATCATCATGGGTTCAACGACAGCCTTGACTTATAAAAAATAATCATGGGGCTATTAAGAACACTAGCTATTCTTCCAGAGGACCCAAGTACAATTCCCAGCACCTACATGGTGGCTTATAACTTCAGTCTCAGGGAACTCAATGACCACCCTTTTCTTGTCTCTGTGGACACTACATGTGTGTGGTATACCTATACATTCAAGTAAAACATCCATACACATAAAATAAAAATAAAGAAAAATATCATAATTCCTAGAGAAGTAGAGATCTCAGAAGAACTTACTGAGAGTGGCTGATATTCTCTGTCCAACGAGAAAGATGGAAAGTTTACAAAGCATTACTTCCCCCCCTCCCCCCACGACATGAAATAATTACCAAAGACCTTTGCAGAAAGCTAACAGTTCCTGGTGGAGATGCCTGGTGTGATGCCAGCCCAGCAAGCCTTCAAAGGACTAATTTGGTTTCTGCCTGGTCCTGCTTTCTGTTATGCCTCTTCTTCCTTGTGACCACAAACAGAAGCTGTGTGTGGCCATTAAGCAAGGGCTTGCAGAAACGGGCTGTAGATTCAGCATTTGGCAGAAGAATGAGAGACTCTTCAAGTGAAAGCCTTGGTTTCATTTCTGTTAGGGCAGCAAACAATAGTTCCACAATGGTTTTCCTGGTAAAAAGGATTTAAAAAAAACCCTTTGCTGACATTTCAGTCTCTGCTTTTAATTGTGTGTGTGTGTGTGTGTGTGTGTGTGTGTCTGTCTGTGTGTGTGTGTGTGTGTGTGTGTGTCTGTGTGTGATTTCTACCTTTTCCATGTTCTTGTATCATCAAGGAGTCTTAAGTAACTAGAATAAGAACCTTCAATGTCTGTAATAGAAAAAGATAAAATAAAATCCCAAATTGATGATCAATGGATTCCACCCTGTTCTGTACTTCTTTTCTCTCCACCCTCTTTTGTACCACTATCTGTTCAGTATTGCAGTTTTATAAATCATCTCGTTTACCGGGGAAAACATTCAGCTGTTCTGCAGCCCCCATGCTGCTGAGAGCTGTGCTCCCGTTTCCACATCAGAGCTGATTTGCTGGGGGAAGGCCTTTCATGAAGTAAGTCTCTCTGCTCTTTCCCAGCATAGCCCCCTGTCTTATGGCTTGTGCTTGGCTAAATCACAAGGCCAGTTTTCTTTTTCTTTTTTTTTTTCTTTTTTCAAGACAGGGTTTCTCTGTGTAGCCCTGGCTGTCCTGGAACTCACTCTGTAGACCAGGCTGGCCTTGAACTCAGAAATCCACCTGCCTCTGCCTCCCAAGTGCTGGGATTAAAGGTGTGCGCCACCACTGCCCGGCAAGGCCAGTTTTCTTTAGGAGAGAGTTGGAGTCCAAAATCAAAGGGCTGACATCGCCCTCTGCCTTTGTGAATGACACTCTGGGCAGGAGGCTTGCTCACCATTTTGGGATAAATTGTTTTGATCATGTAAGAGACACAGTGTCTCTAGTACTGTGTTGTTGTTGTTGGTGGTGGTGTTTGTAGGTTTTGGTTTGGTTTGATTTGGTTTGGTTTTTCAAAACAGGATTTCTCTGTTTACCCTTGGCTGTCCTAGAACTTACTCTGTAGATCAGGCTGGCTTTGAACTCACAGAGATTCACCTGCCTCAACCTCTGAGTGCTGAGATTAGAAGCGTGTGCCACCACCTGCTGACCAGGTACTGTGTTTTATAATTGACGGTGAGAAATTTATTTTACACACACACACACACACACACACACACACACACACACACACACACACACCCTTTTTTCTTTTTCTTTCTTTCCTTCCTTTTTTTTTTTTTTTTG
>CM052706.1:17922381-17960237 GCA_028551405.1 Uromys caudimaculatus | reverse complement strand
AGCAGGAATCCCTGCTCACATCTCCTTCCAGCAGGAATCCCTGTTCACATCTCCTTCCAGCAGGAATCCCTGCTCACATCTCCTTCCAGCAGGAATCCCTGCTCACACTCTCCTTCCAGCAGGAATCCCTGCTCACACTCTCCTTCCAGCAGGAATCCCTGCTCACACTCTCCTTCCAGCAGGAATCCCTGTTCACACTCTCCTTCCAGCAGGAATCCCTGTTCACACTCTCCTTCCAGCAGGAATCCCTGTTCACACTCTCCTTCCAGCAGGAATCCCTGTTCACACTCTCCTTCCAGAAGAAATTCCTTGCTCACATCTCCTTCCAGCAGGAATCTCTTTTAAATTACTTGGAAAGGAAAGTAGCTCTCCTCAGAATGCATGATGTCCAAAGAGAAAAAGGACTTTGCTTAGGTAAGTGGCAAGGTTGCCTGAGTTGAGGTTTGTGAAGAGCCTGCCTCTCAGTACGTATTAGAGCTTTGAAAGAGGAAAGGCAAGCATTCTAAGCATTGTGTTCAGTCAGAATGCTGACCAAAGGGTTCACGTTGCCAGGATGTTGCCTGAATCAGAGCAGAGATTTGACGACAATGGTCCTGCCTCCAACCACATTTGATGAGCAAAGAACACAGTCCACGCCTCACTTAAGACAAAGTTGCCTCTCCCCAATCTCCCTTTGCTTAGCTTCATCAACTTAAAATGAATATAAAGAAATACATACCTGATGGAGTTATTATTGGAATTCTAGGCACATCTAAAGTGCATAGAAAACTACCCTAAACATATCTTTAGCTGGGGCTAGCCATGCATCTCAGTGTGTACTCTCTCTGAGCTATCTTTTCAGCCCCATAAAAACAAGTCTTAAAAACACATAGCTTGAGCTTAGTAAATGCTATTTCTATTACTTGCACTATTTTTTGTAATTATAACCTGTTTATTTGAAGTAGCAGTAAAATTAAACTCAGATCCTTGTGTGGGGAAAAATCTACATGTTTCAAAATCTGATCCCGGGCTGGGCAGTGGTGGCGCACGCCTTTAATCCCAGCACTTGGGAGGCAGAGGCAGGTGGATTTCTGAGTTCAAGGCCAGCCTGGTCTACAGAGTGAATTCCAGAACAGCCAGGGCTACACAGAGAAACCTTGTCTCGAAAAAAAAAAAAAAAAAAAAAAAAATCTGATCCCGGTGCTGGAGAGGTGGCTCAGTGGTTTAGAGCAAGTGCTGCTCTTGCACTCTTAAGTTCTTAAGTCTTAAGTTCAGTTTCTAACAAGTTGCAACTGCCTGGGCCTCTAGTTCCGGGGAATCTGACCCTCTGGCCTTTTCATGTACCTGCCCTAGTGCACATAGCCACACTTAAACACATAAGCATAGTTACAAAATAATAAATACATCTTTAAAAGAACAACCTGGCACTATTTGGGCCGGAAGGATGGCTTAGCTGGTAAGGGCGTGCTGTGTAGGAACCTGGGTTCCACACCCATCACCCACATACAAGCCAGGTATTCAGGATGCCTGTCACCCCAGAGCTGGGCAGTGTGGGCAGAGATGGAGGATTCTTGGGTGCACTGACCAGCTAGTCCAGCCAGAGAGCTCCAGGTTCAGCAAGAGACCTTGTCTCAGAAGCTGGAATAGACAGCAATAGAGGAAGATTCTTTGTTTTTAATTAATATGCACACATTTATTCAAGTTAATATAAGAACAATAGAGATCAGATTTTAAAACTTTAAAATTTTGTATAATTGTATCTTTTTTCTTTTCTTTTTATTGGATACTTTATTTACATTTCAAATGGTTTCCCCTTTCCAGGTCTCCCCTTCAGAAACCCCCCTATCTCATCCCCCTCTCCCTGCCTCTGTGAGGGTGCTCCCCCACCCACCCACCCATCCACTCCTGTCTTCCTGCCCTGGCATCTTCCTACACTGGGGCATTGAACACCCTCAGGCCCAAGGGCCTCTCCTCCCACTGATGTCCAACAAGGCCCTCCTCTGCCACATATGTAGCCAGGGCCATGGGTCCCTCCATGTGTACTCTTTGGTTGGTGGTCCACTCCCCAGGAGCTCTGGGGTCAGGCCAGTTGACACTGTTGCTCCCTCCATGGGGCTGCAAACCCCTCACCTCCTTCAGTCCCTTCTCCAACTAGGGAAAGATTCTTAATTTCGACCTCTGGCTTCCACACACAGGCAACCAACACATATACCGTGCACACACACACATACATTTTGTAACTGATACCATGTAAAATTTTATAATGGATAGCTGTGTGTGTCTTACATATATGTCTGTCTAACTTTTCTGCAAATAGTGTCAAATAGGTCCTATGGCTCTGATTCTTCCACTTTGATCACAGGCCTTTAGTGGCGGAACATAGCATTTGCCTCATTATTTATGGAGGCTGAATATTATTCTACTTTGCATATGAACCAAATTTAATTTCTCTCCTATTTGTGGACATGTAGGCTGCTTCTGGTCTATTCCTTTTACTAACAAGGATGATATGAACGTCCTCGTAGATGGGTCGCTTTAAATACCATGTGTCTTAGTCAGGGTTTCTATTCCTTCATCATGACCAAGAAACAAGTTGGGGAGGAAAGGGTTTATTCTGCTTACACTTCCACGTTGCTGTTCATCACCAAAGGAAGTCAAGACTGGAACTCAAGCAGGTCAGGAAGCAGGAGCTGATGCAGAGGCCATGGAGGGATGTAACTTACTGGCTTGCTTGCTTCCCCTGGCTTGCTCAGCCTGCTTTCTTATAGAACCCAAGCCTACCAGCCCAGGGATGGCACCACCCACAATGGGCCCTCCCCCCTTGATCACTAATTGAGAAAATGCCTTACAGCTGGGTCTCATGGAGGCATTTTCTCAACTGAAACTCCTTTCTCTGTGATAACTCCAGCTTGTGTCAAGTTGACACACAAAACCAGCCAGTACACCATGCAAGATTTGCTCTTTATTCTTTTATTATTCAGTTTATTTTATTATTCCTGCAATTATCTTAATTATCTAATTAATTTTGCCATTTGTGTATCCAATATATTTAATGTGCATGCTATATACCACGTATGCCCACACACAGCGGAAAGGAAGCGTGTGAGCATAGTTATGTGTGTACGGGAGTGAGTGTGACTGTGTGAGAACACAAGTTTGTGCATGTCGCAGTGTGCACGTGCAGGGCAGAGATAACCTAAAGTGGCCGTCTTAACCTGCCGTCTTGTTTGGATCAGGGCCTCTTGCTGTTTGGAACTGCATAGGCCAGGCTAGGTGGCCTAGAAGCTTCTGGAGAGTTTCCTGTCTCCCCACTCTGGTCTCACCGTAGGAGCCCTGGGATTACAAATGTGCCCGCCACCACATCCTACTTTGAATGGGTCCTGGGGATCTGAACTTGGTATTCACACTTGCAAGGAAAGTCCTTTACCCACCGAGCCATCTCCTCGGCCCCAATATATTTTATTTTTCGTGGATAAATATTAAAAACTAAATGTGGAACTGCCCGGTTGCATGGTAAAGTATCAAACTGTTTTCTTTTATTTATCATTATTACATGTGTGAGTTTGGGTGACCGTACCATAGCATGTGTGTGGAGGTCAGAGGATAGCCTGTGAGAGCAGATTCTCACCTTTCACCACGTGGGTTCCAGGATCAAACCCAGGCCTGTCAGGTTCTCATAGTTAGCGTGGTTAGCATGACCCAGTTTCAGAATATTATCCTTTCTTGGTAGCTTAGGTGGAATTGGAAGGGGTGGGTAATGATGAAAAGACAAACAGAAAGTCCCCAAGTGCCATCACTGGGTCATTCCCTTGAGAGGGTAGAGTTGGAATCTAAGCAAGAGTTTGTTTTCACTATAGAGAAGGAAATCCTTTGTACAATCTAGTAGCAAGAAGAGAGAATATGGAGTGTACTTTACCCCAAACCCAGAGGTCTCACATTTCAGTCTTCGTCATACGTTTGGATAACAGAGCCAGGTGTGGTGGTGGTGCAGTCCTGTAATCCCCACACTTGGGGGTGGGGTGGGGTAGGCAAGAGGACTGCCATTTAAAGGTCTTCCTCATACGTGGGGAATTCAGAGTAAACCTGCATTCCGTGAATTCCGTCTCCAACAAGGTGGAGGAAGAAGCTTGGGTAACAGAGCCTCTCTCAGTGCAGTTTGTTGCTGTCTCACATGGTCTTCATGGCCTCAAACTAATAGACTCAGCATCAGCATCAGCTGGGAGCTCCTCCTGGGGCTGATGCTTGCTTTCTGTAGATCTGCCAAGTCGGGTCTGTGGCGGCCAGCAGTGTGTCCAATGCACATGGTTTCACTGGGCTACAATAGCACAGTAGACCTTGGACCTCAGAACCAGACTACAGGAATTTAAGTTCTATTTTACACATATATATATATATATATACCAGTCCTCCAAGAATGCTGAATTTGGCATTAAAACTGTGTACCTCAGATTCCTCATCTGAGAAATGAAGCTAGAGGTACTGTCCATTTCAAATGTATGTCAATCCAGCTCATGCTCACGAGGCATTTAGAACAGGGTTCTGTATGCAGCAACTGCTCTAAAGCACCCCTGTATCATAGGTAATGATGTTCTACCAAGGGCTTCTGGGACCTGCAAGTAGCAGCCCAATAGACCTGCATCTCCCATCTGGCAGGTTTTTCTGTCACTGCACACTCATCAAATTTGTATTTTAAAAACCTTCTAAGTTTAAACCATGGTGTACTAGATAGTTTTTTGGGTTGGTTTGGGTTGGTTTGGGTCGGGTTGGGTTGGGTCGGGTTAACTTCACACAGATGCAGTCATCTGAGAAGAGGGAATCTCAATGGAGTAGATGCCTTCATCAGATTGACCTGTAGGCACACATGTGGGGCATTTTCTTAATTGGTGATTGATGTGGAAGGGTGCAGCCCATTGTGTGTCTTACTGTCCCTGGGCAGATGGCCCCAGGAGCTATTGAAAAAAAAAATGCAGGCTGAGCAAGTACAGAAGTGGAAACCAGCAAAAGGCGTGGCTTCTGCTTCAGTTCCTGGCTCCCCGTTCCTGCCTGACTTCCCTATGCGCTGAACTGAAAGATAGAAGATGAAGGTTTTCTAGTGTGAGCCTCGTCTTTAAAAATGGCTGAGCCATCTCTCCATCTCTGTAAGTTGTAAGGTAAAGTAAACCTTTTCTTCTCCAAGCTGCTTTTGGCTACAGTAATAGAAACATTGGAGGAAACGGAGTGAAACCCATATTAAAGAAAAAAGGGTATCTGAACAAAAGCAGTGAAGAGAATACTCAAGACTATCCCTTGTCACCAGGGTGTCTGACTTTTGTTTTCCCTTTTCTTCTAGTTAGATTACCATGGCACACAAACACATGATTGATTAACCTACTCTAGTTTTGTTCAACTAAAAGTCCACAGTAGGGGACTTAGGTGGGTTGTGAAAGAATTCACCCTTTAGACAGAATACAAGGTGAGGAAGGTGGGTTTGTTTGTTTATTTGGTTGGGTTTTTTGTACACTGCAGGGGTTGTGGGAGGCAAGGCAACACTGAACAGCCAGCACATGGTGCTGGACTGTGTCTGTGGGTTAGGGCTGGAGGGATATGGCTTAAAAAAACAATTAAAGCCTATGTTAAAGAAAACAAAACCTCTTTGTATTTTGAATCATGTAATGATCATTTATGAACACTAGGTGGCAGAACATACCCAGTATCTGACACCTCAAGGAACCCTCAGATCCAGTAATCCTTGGTTTGATGACTGAGGTCCAGCCTGAGAAGTGCATCCTTAGGTGAGCTCATCCCTGTGAGTGTATCCCAGGCTGTGCTTGTGTAAACCCAGATGAATATCTCCCCTCAGACCACGAGACAGTCAATCCTTCTTCCCTCAACATACGTCTTGTCCCGGCAGTGAGGAGAGTAACACACAACCTCTCCAGAGTCCTGTTTGTGCCTGGAGTTTGTCACCACAGATCCAGCCACCTCATCGATGGCGTACCTCTGGTCAGACAGACTTCTTGATTGTTCTCTTCCAGATGACATTCATACACTCCTTAGTGACCTCATGCCTAGGCCACTGGAGGTCCTTGATGTGGTCAGAGATGTTATAGCTCTTCTAGAATTCTACCAGTGTCTATCAGGCGTGGTAATGGTCTCCTCAGGTAATGGCCTTAAAAGCTGTTATGATTTCTTGATCCTTTGCTTGGATTAGAGAAGTTGTGTTTGGAGAAAGAAGCACCACTTTGACGTGGGGATTATGATCACTAACAAGAGACTGTGTGGGAACGTTACCCATGACAAACAAATTCTTGAAAGCAGTGCTCTTCTCCAAGGGGCCTTTCTGTTTTGTTTGCACAGCGTTTTGAGGGGGCATCTTGGAGGAGGAGCTGGGTTATTTCACGGTTTCTGGCCATGTGTGCTGGTTGATACACATGTAGGCCGGGTGTCCTCCCTGTACCACAGCGAAAGTCTCAATGTGTAACCTGTGCCTTTGCCTCCCAAGCAAGACTTCAGCCACAAAGGCCTTGAAGTCTGTTACTAACTTGGCTTCGTAACTGATGGTAGGAGAGCCAGGCATTCATGTCTAGACTGGGAAGATTTCCATCTATATTGACAGTCGTCTCTGGAAAGTAACTTTCCCCCACAAGCAGGGTCTTTATGAAGACCCTCCACCCCTGCCTTCACAGCCTACGCACATGTACTGCCTCACTTCCGTGTATGTGTGACCAGGGGGTCTTGAATCATTTGAACTGCAGAGCTAAGAAGCAAATTCAACAGCACGGTCAGTTTCAAAAGCTCGTCCTGGCAAACTGTTTACCTCAGCTGGGGTGTCATGGCTTTACATGTACTCTTCTGTCTGGCTCCTTAAAAGGTTTTCAAAACCGGATACAGGTTGTCCTTGAGTTTTCATTAGCCTCTTTCTCTTCAGTGAGGCAGATCCTTTAACCACGCCTCTCTTCTTTCTTGTTCCGCGGTGCTGTTACTACGGCACTATTACATTCTCCGGGCTATCATGCATGCTGGCCACTGTTGTGGGTTACGGGCATTCTGCGGGTAGGACTGTTGGTTGTCTCCCTCCCTTGGAAGTTTGCAGAGCATCTTCCGTTTCCTGTTAGATCCAGCTTGGATTCTCCAAGCCCTGTCCAAAATGCATGGTGTCTTTAGCAGTAGGTCTTCCCTTCCGCCTCCGGGAGGTAACCCAGGGCAACAGCAACATCCTATATTGCTTTAGGTGTCTCTTGGACTCCCCTGACCCACTTGAAAGGGAGTCCGTCTGTCATGCCTGATACTGGGAGTTTTGTTAGACAGTCTGTGGCTTTTGGGAGGAGCTTGTCAGCCCCAGTGATATGACTTCATTGAAACTGTGGGTGAAGCCGGGCAGTGGTGGCGCACGCCTTTTATCCCAGCACTTGGGAGGCAGAGGCAGGTGGATTTCTGAGTTCAAGGCCAGCCTGGTCTACAGAGTGAGTTCCAGGACAGCCAGGGCTACACAGAGAAACCCTGTCTTGAAAAACCAAAAAAAGAAAAAGAAAAAAAAAAGAAACTGTGGGTGTATGTACTCACATACTCTTGTGTGTGTCATATGTAATCTTAGGTAAATAAAAATTAATAAGACTCCCATATGGCTTTTCAAACATATCTAGTGTTATGGCCTCACCCCTAGACAAAGAACTACAAGCAACCGAGAGTGCTGAGAGTGGGAGAAAGAGTCTTCTCCAGGGATGAGCTCCACAATTAGTTATTCGATACTGAGTGGCCAGCCCCAGAACCATATACACAGAGGTAACGCTAAACAAACCAGGCAGGCTGTATTTCTATATGTATGCATATAGAATGCAACAACAACAATTAAGGAGAAAGAGGTCACGAATCTGGGAGGGAGAAAGGCAGGGCCATGGGTGGAGTCAGAAGGAAGAAAGGGAAGAGGGAAATGATCTAATTATACCCTCATTGGAAAGCTTCTTAAAAAGAAATCAGTCTCAAAAGTTGCATTCGTCATGACTCTATTTGAATGGCTTTCTTGAAAATCGAAAGGAAAGGCAGAGATGGGATGAGTGGCTGTTGGAAGCCACAGACAGGCACAGGGACTAGGAAGGTGGCTTTCCGTGACTGACAGAAGCTTCTTTATTAGAGTGGTACATACATGGATCTGTACATGTGTCACCGCTCTCACAGGCATGTGCGTGTGCACACACACACAAGCAAGAATAAGCCAAAAACAAAATCACAATAACAGTGAAGTAATTTTCTTAATAACAATGCCCCTTCCTTCTAAGAGTCGTGGGTGACATGGAGAGGCTAAAGCCAAATTGCCTTACTTCGTAGTCAGAATCATCAACTTTTACTCAGTTCTTTACCCCTTTCTGCCTAAAAGATAGCCATCTAAGAAAAAAAAAGGCCCAAGGGCACAGCCCGAAAATATAGGTTTCTGTCTGAAAGCTAAAGGCGCTCCTCTGTATCATGTACAACCGGGGCCTGAAGGTCTGCCAAGTGAAGATGAAAGGCTGTGATTGCAATTCTTCAAAAATGTAATTAACAAATGAATGTAATAATGAGCCACTTAATTAATGCATACCTAATGAGTTTCTATACACCCTGCGTTCTGCCAACCCATTTATCTACGTGACTTGGACTTGTAACTAAATTTCACCTATGGTTCCTGAAAGTCACGTGCTTCCCTCTTTCCCTCATAAGTTCCCAGCTTATCAGGATGACCAGTCTGATCAATGAAACTCCAACGAGTTCTTTCTTATGGCAATTGTTCTTTCTCTGATATTATTCAAGCCCTCCTGTTTTGTGCATTGAATTTAAGACTTTTTTTTCTGTTGTCGACATGAAATATGAAAACAGATTTCCCTCTGTCTTTTTCCATTTAGAGAGGTGTTGGGTTTCACTTCCCCTTAAAAGGAACTTTATCGCCCATAGCCAACGAAATCCAGCGTTGAGAAGAAGGAACCAGTTTCGGAAGGATCACCTATCACAGAATAGTGGCATAATTCAACAAGTCCCTTAGTCTATTTGCTTTGACCTTATCTTGAAAATGAGAATGCAGATAGGGTTACAAATATGTTTGTTTGTCCTTTGCTCTCAGGAGTATAGGGCAAAATGAGTTATACTAAATATGATACACCTAGCAGCCCACTGGTCTCTTCCCCCTATGTCATCTTACTGAACTGCCACACACACGAAGAAATTGATATCATAAGAAGAGATGTTAACAGTGTACATTAGCTTTCACACTGTGACAAAATGCCCTTCAAAACCAACGAAGGATGGAGAATTTGCTTTGGTTCACAGGTCGAGGCTGCAGCCTGTAGGATCCCTGGTGTCCTCAAATCTTGATGGGCTCATTACTTGGGTTTCTGTTGCTCTGCTAAATGCTGTGATCAAAAGCAATTTAGGAGATGGAGGGGCTTAACGGCTTACACTTCTAGGTCACATGCAGTTCCTCACTGAGGGAAGTCAGAGCAGGAACTCAAGCAGGTAAGCAGCAAGAGGGACTGGGACACCTGCCCAGGGGTGGAGCACTGCTCACAGTATGCTGGGCTCTCTTCTATGAATTGATCAAGAAAATGCCTCACAGGCTTGCCAATGACCTTGCGTACAGGACAGAACATCTTCTCAACTGAGGTCAGCTCTTCCCAGATGACCTCAGTTTGTGTCAAGTTGACAAAAATCTAACCAGCACAATAGACTAGGAAACCGAGTAGACAGGAAGTAGGGCTGGGCTTTCAGACCTCAGCGACCAGCACTTGTGACTCATGCTCCCTAGTGAGGCTGTCCCTCTCTGGGTTTTCATAATCTTCCCAAACAGCAGTACCAGCTGGGCAGATACCAAAACACATGAGCTTGCAGCGTGTGTGTGTGTGTGTGTGTGTGTGTGTGTGTGTGTGTGTGTGTGTGTGTGTGTGTATGTGTGTGTGTGTGTGTTCACATTCAAACCACAACATCCGGAAACTTGAAATCTACAGCTAAAGTCCAGCTGTGACACCCCAGACACCCTGCCCTGACAAACCTGGTCCTCACCTCTGCTCTGCTCCGAGCTAGTCTGCCTTGGAAGCAAGGCTGCCTCATCTGGGTCATCCTGTGGTGTTCGAATGCTCTGGTGAACACCAAAGACTTAGTCTCAATTCAAATTTAGATTTAAGTGAATTTATTCTTACTGCTAGCAGAAGGAAGCAGCCTTAGACCCAGACAGCATGCCCTGCAGTAGGGAGCCAAAGGAAGCATTTGTAATGGTGGAAATTAAAGATGGACATTACAATTATCTGTATATTTCTGCCCATGGCTGGACAGGAAAATTGTTCTACTTTCTGCCTGTTCTCATTTCCTGTTGTCTAGCAATGAAACCGTCTTTTCATCCAGGCCCCACCTGAGCAAGCAACTTTACAAAAGCAGAAAGCATTCGGTTAAATACCTCACAGCAGGAGCACCATGATCCTACTCCTCCTATCTTACCTGCAGGCCACCAGATCTCACTGCCAATCCAGGGCAAAGATCAGGGGGCCTTACGGGATGCCTGCTGCCATATTAAGTTTCTTTAGCCATCACAGGGAAGTTATGTGTAAATTATTACACAGGCCTGGGCAAGCACTCCGGGGGAAGTGTCACTGCTTAATTAGGATAGAGCGTGCACAGTGCCATCAGGTTAGGGCTGGCTGCCATGTCCTCACAGTCTCTTGGCCTTGCTGGGGATGTCAGTAGCTGGGTCTCAGTCCCTTATGCTCCTCAGTTCTGCCAATTTTCCTGTAAACGATTGATGGTCTTGTAGATGATTTTACTCGAAATATTATTCTTGCTTGAATTCAGTCCTAATGACTACATGGGGTTGTGCTTTGTAATCAGGAGCGTGGGATCCACTGTAGAAAGTCAAAGTCTAAATTAGCCAGCTGTGGTATTGCACACCGTTCATCAGAGCACTCAGAGAGGCAGAGGCAGGCCAATTTCTGTGAGTTTGAGGACAGCCAGTTCTATCTACTGAGCTCTAGGTTAGCCAGGACTACAAAGTGAGACTCATCTCAAAAACAAAACAAAACAAAATAAAACAACAAAAACAAAAAACAAAAAACCCTAAGATGAAGGTTACTGAGGACCCCTCCACTCATTCGGTTCTTTCATGCCCAAACACTGCCTTCCCTCATAAAAGCTTCTGATGCTTGTCTCTCTTTGTATCTCTTGTCTCTCTTTGTATCTTTCTTTGTATCACCTTCTGCCCTTCCCACTTTATATTTTCCTTATTTGGCTCAAAACTTTCGTTGTTGTTGTTGTTGTTGTTGTTGTTGTTATTGACTTGAGACAGAGTTTCTCTGTGTAGCTCTGGCTGTCCTGGAACTCACTCTGTAGACCAGGCTGACCTTGAGCTCAGAGATTTGCCTGCCTCTCCCTCCTGAGTGCTGAGATTGAAGACCTGTGCCACCACTACCCAGCTGGCTCAAAATTCTCAATCACTTGATTTTCTTAACTTTTTTTTGGTTTGGTTTCCTATACATAATTTTGTTTGAAAATATAAATACATAGTTTTTAAACAATAGAAATGTATGACTTCTCTTAAAACATTTTTTGTTGGTATAGATCCAGGCTTATTTCTTTTAAATATGTTTCCATTATTTGGGGATTAACTCCATATTTTTTTTCCATTTTTTACTGAAAAAAACCCCACTCTTATTATACGTTAATTTTCATATAATTTATATATAATCCTGAAATTTATTTATTTTTCTCTACGGTCTGTCTTTTCATGAACCTTGAGCCAGCTGCCCAGCCTGCATCTTATTCTTGATCTACCACAAACAGGCAAAAAGTAATCTTACAAAGGAGAACAGATGCAGTTTGAAAATAGAACCCCTAGATACCAAGATTTCAATGTTCTCACCCCAAATACTGTAAACCTAACATTCTATTTACTCAGTGAAAGTGTCATCCAAGTGGGAAAGATAAAGTGGCTTTTACCTCCCTGACCTGAACCTGGAGAGGCCAGGCAGTCTGTGTAGGAAGCCGGAAGGATGAGCCCACAGGACTGGGAAGAAGGGCCCTTAATGGGAGAGACAACGCCTGTCTTCTGTCATGGAAAACCCCCTTTCCTTCTGCCCTTGCTTATCGGATGGCCAGGCCCTGATTGAAATCGTCATTTCTGAAGACTCCCTGGTCCTAGCAGCCTGTTTGACTTGGGAGATATCTCTCTGTCAGCCTCAAGATCGACGAAATTTGTGCCCGTGGGAATGACAAGCCACTTCTGTAATGATAAGAAAGAAGTCGATATTTACCAAATGACTAAAGGAAACAAAAAAGGTCGCTACTGCCAGTGACTGTTGTTACTGTTAGAATCGTCCCTTTTTATCAGCAGCCAATCTTTTTTCTACAGCCAATCACGGTTTTTCTTTTTGCTCGATCCTTAAAGTGGAGCTGGCATGATGTGCTTGCTCTGTAGACTCTGTCTTTTTTTTTTGGATTGGATATTTTCTTTACTTACATTTCAAATGTTTTCCCCTTTCCAGGTCTCCCATTCCCCCTCCCCCTGCCTCTATGAAGGCGCCCCTCACCCACCCACTCTGACATTCCCCTACACTGGGGCACTGAACACCCTCAGGCCCAAGGGCCTCTCCTCCCACTGATGTCCAACAAGGCCTCCTCTGCCACAGATGCAGCCAGCACCATGGGTCCCTCCATGTGTATTCTTTGATTGGTGGTCCAGTCCCCAGGAGCTGGGGGGGGGGGTCAGGCCAGTTGACACTGTTGCTCCCTCCATGGGGATGCAAACCCCCTCAGCTCCTTCAGTCTCTTCTCCAACTCCTCCATCCCATAGAGGACACCCCCCCCCCCCCCCGCCACACATAAACCCCCCTTAAACCTCCCCTCCCCCAGTTCAGTGGTGGCTTCGAGCTTCTGCCTCTGTATAAGTCAGGCTCTGGCAGACTCTGTCTTCACATGTTAATGAACTGTTTTTGAAGTTTCAGATAGCAGTTGACTTCCTGCTGAAATGTACTCACTCTTTAAGGCAATGTTACCCTCTCTCAGAAACAGATCTTCAATCAAAACAATGGTTTTAATGAGCTCTCTGGTGTCCCCACTGCTCCTTCAAGGGAAAATCTATCATTTTAATAACAGTTGTCACTTTAAGATAAGATTGAAACCCACTCTTGAGAGTGTGTAGAGAGCTAATGAAAAATCACATCTCATGTTTGTTTAACAATAAAATTCAGAATGATAATGTTTTTTTGGCAGACAGTGATAAATTTCCAACATCCTCCACTGAATATTTAATAAAATATTATTACTTTAATAATAATAATAATATATTGCTTACTAGGGCTCAGGGCTATTCCTGGTATTTTTTAAGTACTAGCTCATGGATTTCTCAGAATACTCTGAATAGGAACTATTACTGTCTGCAATTTATAGACAAGAAGACTTGGATAGAAAGTTTACATAAGTGTCACATGGGCAGTAAGAGTCCAAGCTGGGATGTCAGTCCATGCATTTGACCCAACTACCTTTTTCTCTTCTGTTTTCCTTGCCAGTTTCTTTGATTTGTTTTTGTGTTGGCAAAACAAAACACCCGAAGGCAGAACAAATCATTAAGAGTTTATTTAGTTCACAGTTCTGAAAGTTTAAGACCATGTGCCAACATCTGCTCTAATGAGGGCCCCTGGTGGGGTTTCAGATAGATGTAGAAGAACAAAGAGGGGGGAGGGAGGAAGGGAGGGAGGGAGGGAGAGGAGAGGGAAGGGGAGGGGAACAGGGAGAGAGGGAGACATAGAGACATGTTTATAATAACAACCCATCATCATGGTGTCCAACCCAGCCCTGCAAAAGCAAGGACTCACAATTCCAACCACCGGTTCCTGTTGTCTTAATGCTTTTCCCATTGCTAAGATGCAGTGCTCCAAGAAAAGTCACGTGACAAAGGGTTTGTGGTTGCTCACAACTCCTCCATGGCAGGGTAGGCAAGGAAGAGAGCTGAGGTAGCTGGCCACATCACATCCACAGTCAGGAAGCAGGGAAACATGAACAAATGCATTTCAGGGCTCAGCTCATTTTCTCCATTTCACAAAGTGCAGGATCCCTGCCCAAGGAATGGTCCCAGCCACAGCTAAGATTGCCTCTCTATATCAGTTCACATAACCAGGGTACTCCCCATGGAGTGCCCAGAGGCCCATCTCCAAGATAATTCTATATTCTGAGGAGGTGACAACACCAACCATCACAACTTTTAATGATCTTGTCATCTCTGAATGGCTCTAGCTCCTGTCATCGTGGTTACTCTGGGAACCAAATTTTGATACAAGCTTAAATGTGACAAACTACATTCAAATCACAGCTGCAAAATTAATGAATGCATCACCAACACAGAGATCCAAGTGTTGAAAAGAACAGCCTCTCAGGAGCCAGTGAGCTGCTGGTCAGTGGGGGAAAACACAGCCCTGATGACAGGACCCATACCTCAGAAAGAGCCAGATGCCATGGCGGTGTCTATAATCCCAGAACGCCCAAGGCAAGATGGGCATTGGAGACAGAAGAATTGCCAGGGGCTACAGGAGTGCAATAGAACCAAGAGAGACCCTACCCCAACATGGCACAAGGTGAGAACCAAAACAGAATGTTTTCGTTGGACTCCATATGTCTGCTGTGGCAGTGTGCACCTGCATGTACACACACTCACACACACACACACACACACACACACACTCACACACACACACACACACACTACCAGTTTTTTTAAAAAGAGGAACAGAAGTTCATAGGCATTGGTTCTCCATTCACCACTTCACCAAGAACAGTTACAGAAGTACTTGGCAATAAATCTATGTTAAATTCAAAGAGGGCATGAGAGTGTACTGGCTAGTTTTGTGTGTCAACTTGACACAAGCTGGAGTTATCACAGAGAAAGGAGTTTCAGTTGAGAAAATGCCTCCATGAGATCCAGCAGTAAGGCATTTTCTCAATTAGTCATCAAGGAGGGAGGGCCCCTTGTGAGTGGTACCATCTGTGGGCTGGTAGTCTTGGGTTCTATAAGAAATCAGGCTGAGTAAGCCAGGAGAAGCAAGCAAGCCAGTAAGCAGCATTCCTCCATGGCCTCTGCATCAGCTCCTGCTCCTTGACCTGCTTGAGTTCTAGTCCTGACTTCCTTGGGTGATGAACAGTAGCATGGAAGTGTAAGCTCAATAAACCCTTTCCTCCCCAACTTGCATCTTGGCCATGATGTTTGTACAGGAATAGAAACCCTGACTAAGACAAATTGGTACCAGCGTAGTGGGGTATTCCTGTGACAACCTGACCATGTTTTGGGGAGGACTGTGGAAGGACTTTGAAACTTTGGGCTAGAAGATCCATTTGATGTTAAGAACTCTGTGGAATGTTGTGTAGGAGCTAGGAGGATAATGTTGAGACCAGTGCAGAAGATGGAGGCCTGGCTTGTGAAATTTCAGAGGGAAGATTAAAGACTCTTATCAGGGCCATTGCTGTTTTGACTGTGAAGGTTCTGTGGTTTTGGTTAGCTGGGGCTGAAGGATCAGCTGTGAATTACAAGATACCAGAACTACTAAAGCAAAACCACTGCATTACTTGGACTATTGATGCTGGTTAGCTGGAGTTGGTAAATTGGCAATGAGTGAGAGGAGACCAGCATCATTGGGGTGAAATCGTCTGAGAAGTGTTTTCTGAGAGCACAGAGGCTGCGTTCCAGAGATAGCCAGGGTTGTACTTTGTGCTGTGGCAGAACTTGGTAATGTGTAAGAGTCACCCAGGTGGTACTGGTTATGAAGGCATGAAGGAGTCATGAAGAGCAGCTGAGGCTTGGGCACTGTGAGAGGCCACAGAAGGCCACTGGTGAAGATGCAGCCTCAGTTGCAATTGACCACCCATGACTGAAGGGGTCATGCAAGGAGTTGAGGCTTGGCACCATGAAGAGAGCCTATGAGAGGCTGTTGGTAAAGCCTAGTTGCAGCAGAAGACAGCAGTGTTTTGGAGATGCCAGTACCATGAGATGACCACCAAGAACAGCAGCAGCAGTGGAGTACAGGCATCTGGAGCCTAGAAGACAAGGTGTGTGCTACAAAGAGCAGAGCTGGAGAAGTTATTCAAGCCCTTGGAGGAATCCAGAAGATCGTGAGTGGATCCCAGACATCGGACAGTTGGAGTTTGGTTTTGCTTTTGATTGTGACTGTGCCCTGATATATTCTGCCTCCTGAAGGAAGAAGGCATTTTAGTGGAGCCCACAGTTAAGAGACTTTGAATTTTTAAAAGACTTTGAATTTTAAGAGATTGGATGTTTAAAAGGGACTGAAATATTAATATGTAAGAATTTACAAAGACTGTGGGACTTTTAAAGTTATTTAGATCTTGGGGATGAATAAGGAAGTAAGGGTCAAGGCTTATTGGTGATGTGTTTGTGTATCAAGTTGACAAGGGGTCAATTGTACTGGCTAGTTTTGTGTGTCAACTTGACACAAGCTGGAGTTATCCACAGAGAAAGGAGCTTCAGTTGAGAAAATGCCTCTATGAGATCCAGGAGTAAGGCATTTTCTCAATTAGTAATCAAGGGGGGAGGGCCCCTTGTAGGTGGTACCATCTGTGGGCTGGTAGTCTTGGGCTCTATAAGAAAGCAGGCTGAGCAAGCCAGGAGAGAAGCAAGCAAGCCAGTAAGTAACATCCCTCCATGGCCTCTGCATCAGCTCCTGCTCCTTGACCTGCTTGAGTTCCAGTCCTGACTTCCTTGGGTGATGAACAGCAGCCTGGAAGTATAAGTTCAATAAACCCTTTCCTCCCCAACTTACATCTTGGTCATGGTGTTTGTGCAGGAATAGAAACCCTGACTAAGACAATGAGTGTGAAGATTTTATTTTCCCCTTCATTTACTTTGTACCTCTTTCCTAAGACATGAAAGCTGGAAAGAAATGTCAATAACAAATCATTTGGAAGGTGTAACAACCAAGGGTCACAGGTTGATGCTTGGCTTTTGGTTTTATGGGGGATGCCAAAGTTACTACCTGCTTTAGATTTTTCAGGACAATTGTTGTTTTAAACATTTTATTACATCATAAATTTATTTTTCATGTGTCTGGGCCCAGAAATCTCATGGTAAACATATTCCTGTTCATCTAGTTACAAAGTGAATCGTGTGGGAAGTCATGACTTGTGACTGATGGATTTTTCTTGAGACCTCATTGCTCTTTATTCTCAGAACTATTTTCCCTTTAAAAAGCATCCCCTTCACTTCTGTTCCTGGTTTCCTTACTAAGACAAGAAGGAGAATTAGTTCATTCTGTATGGGATAAGTTGGAAGAGGTCTTGGCTATTACCTGTTGTGATGGCTATTCCTGGTTGTCTACTTGACTATATCTGGAATGAACTACAATCCAGAATTGGAGGGCACACTTGTGATCTAGATCTTGAGGCTGGAAGACACAAGTTTCTGACCTGGATCCTGATATGGAGATCTTGAGGCATAGTGGCCATGAAAAGCTTAGGCCCAGGCTAGGTAGTATGCACCTTTAATCCCAGGAGACTGAAGCAAGGAGCTCTCTGAGTTCAAGGTCAGCCTGGGACAAAGCAAAGTTTAGATCCAGGCTTGATGGTACACACCTTAAATTTGGGCCACTCCTTCTGCTGGAGGCCTACATAAGGACAATGGAAGAAGGAAGATTCTACTTCGTTGACTACATGCATTTACTTGCCAGCACATCTGTTGGAACCTACCTCTATAGAAGACCAGCTGAAGCAACTAGCCTCGTGGGACTGAACAACTACTAGATTCTTGGACTTCCCATCCATAGCTGCCCATTGTTGGGTTAGTTGGACTACAGACTGTAAATCATCACAATACATTCCCTTAATATATAGAGACATTCCATAGGTTCTGTGACTCTAGTGAGCCCTGACTAATACACCTATAATACAAGCTTACAAATGAATCATTTCAGACAATCTTTCATCAGTTTGACCAAAGATAAAAAACAATGAAAACACAGGATAAAGGTCATCTGCTGTGATTGTTTTACTTTACTTTGTTGTGGTCCTGGGGATGGAACTCAGGCTTGCCTATGCTAGGCAAGCACTTCGTCCAGTCCTAAAGATGATGCCTATTTCTTCGCAATAACCCAAAGCATATTTTACAAATAAAGGATGTGTTTTCTCTGCTTTAAAAAAGCTGTCATCTAATGGCCTAGGCCAGAACTATTCAGTATGAGAGCCACTAGTGACCCCCAAGTCCTCAAAGGTGGCTACTTCAACTTGGAACAAAACATACATCACATTTTAAATACTTAGTATGAAAGTCACCTTAAAAATATTCCATGAACACTTTTTGTTAAAATGTTATTTTATATGCATTATGTTAGATACATTTTTATATTAGAATTAATTTCATTTAAAAAAGTTTCCCATTACAAATGTGGCTGTGGACCATTTAAGACCAAAAGTGTGACTGTATGTCTCTTAGCCCTATCTAGGGTGCCAACTTTTCACTATTGCTCCGATAGTTTTTCGTAGGTTTTAAAAGAGAAAGCAGTTATAATTCTGCTCTTATTTACTCAGAGGCCTCCATGACTGTGAGGAATCAGTGCTAAGAATATTAGAACAAGACAGAAAAAGGGCAGGAAGGTGAGAAAACAGGAAACACAAGTAAATCCAGGGAAGAAATGTCAGTTTTCATATAAAAAGCTGCCGAGTGAATGCTAGTCGGAGCCTCATGTGTGCCATTTCTTAAGCAGTAGGATTTTTTTTTTTCTCACAAGTTCCCTAATTGTCTGTGCTGTCATCAAAGCACGGGATAACCTAACTCTAACTCTCTCTCTCTCTTTCTCTCTCTCAGTACTTTCCTGTATACGCATCACTAGTGTTTTTATGTAATTACTATCAACATGATAATGATTGCTTCATGTAAATTCTACACCAAGGCTTCTCAAATGACAAGGAACACACATCACAACTGAGGTGATCGCAGCTCTAGTGATGCTCTTGCAACAATATCACCATGGCAACTGGAATGGTCACATCCGTTTCATCTACCAAGCAGTTATCAGTATTGGGAGTTCATATCCCCTGTTGCCGAAGTTGCCTATTTTCTGGGACACCCTACAGTTCATTTGTGTTCTTTGCATGGTTCCTATAGATCATTTGTCACTTGGGATTCTGCCATGGTATATGAAAACCGGCTATAGTATTTACCAGTCAAAAAGGAAACAGCAACCTTGAGTCTGAGAGCTTTCTATACAGTAATAAAAGAGATGGCAGGACCTGGGGATTGGGCAGATGGGTAGGTGGGTAAGAGCTCTTGCTTCCAAGCATGAGACTTGAGTTCAAGTCCCAAGCACCTATGTAAAAATCTGAGTGTGTCCCCTGTGTCCCTGTAACCCCAGTGCTGTGGAGACAAGCCAGAGGGATCACTGGGGCTTGTTGGATGTCAGAACAGCTCTGAGTTCAGTGAGAAGTCTTGTCTCTAGGTAATAAGAAAAATAACAGAACAGGACATGTGACATTGTCCTTTGTTCTCTGAGCATTCAAGAGAAGACAGCACATACATGTGTGCACATACCACATGCATACTCACATAAATACACGCATATGAGAGAGAGAGAGAGCGAGAGCGAGAGAGAGAGAGAGAGAGAGAGAGAGAGAGAGAGAGAGAGTGCTCTTTGAGTTTTCAATGCTTTCAATGACTTTGGCTCATTGAGAATGATATTAAAAGTACAGACTATAGACGTGAGCGGGTGGTATTTAACAGGAGGACCTGTGTGGGGGGCTTGAGAGATGGGATGGGGATCTGAGTGGAGAACAGACTTCCCTTCTGGGGGTCAAAGGTCCCAGCATCCCACATCTAGACAGTCCTGCAAGGTGAATTCTGAGTACAGCCTTGGGAGCTTGAATGTCTCAGTTTATCCTCAGAAAAGCGCACGTGCATGGAGGGTGAGCATGGACAGAGGAGAGAGGCCCTTCTCTGATCCCTCCCACCAGGTATATTTTGAGATCGTTGGGCAACCCCAAGGAAGTAGGGCAACCTACTGAGGAACGAGATTGAATTTATCACCAGCGGAGTGCTTGTGTGTCCAGAGCAGATTGTCACGATATAAAGTACATTTTGGTCTTTTTCCTAATGACTTCATGGGGACCATGGGGACCATGACTCATATGTAGTGAGAGTAGAATAAAATTGTTCACAGAAAATGAAATCTAGATGTGACTTCTGCGTTCGTCTTGTCTAGAGAGTTTTCTACTTCAGAATAAGGAATAAGATTTAAGCCAGTAGGTTGTCACCCCCACGGGGTACTCTCCTTTCTGTGTTGGCACGTACAAAAATCAGAGAGGACTAAGGGCTAAGTTCATATAGAGTACTCTCCGAGCTTGCGGCAGACCCAGGGGTTTCACATTCCAGCACTACAGTAAAAATTAAATAAGTAAGCCGGGCAGTGGTGGCGCACGCCTTTAATCCCAGCACTTGGGAGGCAGAGGCAGGTGGATTTCTGAGTTCGAGGCCAGCCTGGTCTACAGAGTGAGTTCCAGGACAGCCAGGGCTACACAGAGAAACCCTGTCTTGAAAAAAAAAATTAAATAAGTAAAAAACCATATCATTTCATAGTGGCCATGAACAGCCCTTAAGTGTAAGTATAATTTTAAAGAGAATGTACTACCAACTGCATAAAAATAAGGCAGTGGGGATGGGGTGGGGAAGATGAACTTATCTCATGGGTTTTTCAGTTATTTCTCTGTATGGAAACTGAGAGAAAATGACCTGAGCTGTGCTTAAAGTGAATGATGCTACAAGAATCAAACACTTCACCTAAAGACATTTTGAATATGGATATATGTATGTGTGTGGTAGATGTACACACCGAAGTTTGTCAGTTATGAAGCACTGGGTTTGAATTTCTTTTCGGGGGGGGGGGGCGTATTGAATAACTATTGAATAAATCGTTTTTCTGTGGATCCTCTACTTGTAGTCTAACATTCTGAGTTACCTAGTGCGTTCTAACCTACATCTTGGCCCCACTTTCTCTCCCTTTTGTCTTCATAGTCACAGGTGGGTTGGAATTTGGCTTCTTATTTCTTTCAGGACCTCTGTGTGAGAGAACAGAGACATCCCTTGCAAAAAGGTCCTATCCTAGCCCTGTGAGCAGCTCACACCACAGCTCAGCGGTAAGGAGACATAACTAACCTGCCAGCTCTGCACTCTTCCCTGTGGCGGGGAGCTCACACCAACTCTAGGCAAGTTCTAAAGGGAGGGCACGGGCAGGACTGGCGCCCACATGGCAGAAGAGCTTCCTGCAGGTGCTGCTTCATTGAGAGACGTCACTGGAGGCCAGCTGCCTGTTCAGATGTTCCGATACACATCTCTCTGCCAGCAGGGCCCATGGCGGATGAGGACAAGCAGCAGTATCACCAGGATCCCACTTACCAGGCAAAATGTTGTGGCAAGGATGACCCTCAGCACTGCGAAACGAGAAACACATGTGAAATTAATACATTAAGAACATGTGAAGATTACAACAACAAATTCTAAAGAAGATGAAAGTCATATACCATTGTTGACTTTTGGCCTTAATTTAAAAATTAAAAAGATGCTTTATTTCATGTACAGAAATATAGTTTATATAACTTTTGCCTTCTTTGTCCTTCTATTTTTTGTTTGTTTGTTTGTTTTTGGAGACAGGGTCTTACATAGCCCCGAGGGGCCTTGAACTCCCTATATAGCCAAAGATGAGCTGGTTTCAACTCTTGATCCTCCTGCCTCAGCCTCCCAAGTGCTGGGATTATGGGTGTGTGCCATCCTGTCCAGCTTTCCTGCCTTAATTGTAAATTCTAGAGAAATTTCTCAAGTAGCCTTGGATTCAGGAAAGTGTGGTGGACAGATCACAGGGTTAGGGGTCAGGAGATGACCCAAGCTCTAGTTTCTGCATGACCTTTGACATTTGGCCTCAGTTCTCCCAGGTCATCTCATAATGATAATGTCTTTCATGCCCCCCTCCCTTTCCTTCTTTCTTCTCCCCCACCCCTTTTCTCCCCCATTTCCATGGAGTGGATTCAGACTTGCAATCCTACTGGCTCAGCTTCCTTGTTGAATTTTATGCTTTTTTTTGTTTTGTTTTTTTTTTTGTTTTTTTCGAGACAGGGTTTCTCTGTGTAGCCCTGGCTGTCCTGGAACTCACTCTGTAGACCAGGCTGGCCTCGAACTCAGAAATCCACCTGCCTCTGCCTCCCAAGTGCTGGGATTAAAGGCGTGCGCCACCACTGCCCGGCAATTTTATGCATTTTTATATGGTTAAATTATCAATTGAATCTGATCACCAGTTCAGAGGAAGATCTGAATAATTCAAGCAATTGACTAAAAGAGGTGGAATCAAATCATTTTTAAAAATTATTTTTTCGAAAACCATGTTTTATGGAGCAACTGAGCATAGGTTGATTTTTTTCATAAGCATGTAGTAGTGTGAACCCACAATTACTGAAGAAGATCCCTTGATAGGCCATGGTCCTGACGGCTCATTTGTAGACCCGAGTGCTTCAGGAATACAGATGAACTTCACTGATCTCACCTTACCACAGAGGGAGGGAAGGAAGACGCCGAGATCATTTGGTTAAGGCTCAGCAGATAACTTTATTGTCCTAGAAACACAGGATCTTATCAGTCTCATAATTTTGAATCCACCTACATGCGTTGACTTCGGAATCTACCCTCACCTCCAGCTGTGACTTTTTGCTTCAGCTTGACTCGTATCTAGTGTGTACTTGATATGTAGTAGTCTCCCTTACCTATGGATTCGCTTTCGGTCAGTTACCTGTGGTAGTCAACCATTGTATGAATATATTAATGGAAAATTCCAGAAATAAATGCTTCATAAATTTTAAGTGCTACACCTTTCTGAGAAGCATGCTGGTATCTCATGCTGTCCCATCCCGTCTGACCCATGTATGATGCAAGTCACCCTTTGTGCATCAAGTCTATGCAACATGTCCTGTCCACCAGTCACACCATGGCACCTTGCTTACCAGGCAGCAGTCATGTATTTCAGTGCCTGTGTTCAAGTGACCCTTATTTTACTCAATAATGGCTAAAGACACAAGATTAGTAATGCCGGAAATTGGATCCATGAAGAGAAGCTGTAGTATATTTTCCTTGAGTGAAGGATGAAAATTATACAATGGAGAGAGAGAGAGAGAGAGAGAGAGAGAGAGAGAGAGAGAGAGAGAGAATACCCTTCATTGGATTCATTAATTTCTAATTCATTTAAATAACTGTTCTATTTTGGTTTTGTGTTTGAAACCATGTCTCGTGTGGCCCAGGTGGGTAGAACTCGCTCTGTAGCAGCCAAGGAGGATCTTGAACTTCTGATCCTCCTGCCTCCATCTTCTAAGATTATAGAAGTGCAACATCACTGGGTTTTATGGGGTCCTGGGGATTCAATCCTGAGTGTGCTAGGCAGGTAAGTGTTCTAGCTCCAGTCTTGTCGTATTTTCTTGTCAGCTGTTCTTGTTCATCTCTAGCCATGCCTAATCTATAAATTAAACTTGAAAATAGGTATATATGTACAGGGAAAAGCATTGTATGTCCAGGCTGAATCTTCTCTGCTATGTCAAGCTGGGATCTTGGCCCATGGGCTCTTGGATAATAGAGGCTATGGATTCCTCTGGACATCCAATAGGTATTTCAATCTTAAGGTCAAAAGAGAATACCCAAGCCTCCTCCGCCCGGATCTGTTTTTCTCATAGCCCCCCTCCCCTTGGATGTTAAAAACTTCCTTCTATTGGCTCACGGGGTAAAATGAGTCTTCTGTGATTCCTTTATTTTCCAAATAATCTACACCTGACCTGTCAGGAAAGCCTGTCAGTTCTACTGGGAAAAAAAAAAAAAAAAAAAAAAATCCAGAAACCAACAGTTCTCTCCATCTCTGCCACCATCTGTGTTGAGTTGCCCCCTTTTGCCAGAATCACTGTAATGGACTCTTTACCTGTCCCCAGCTTCTATCCTTGCGTCACAATCTGTTTTAGACACAGCAGTCAAATGTTTACAAGTCAGATCCTGTCCTTCGGCTCCTTCAGTGTGCTGGGGATGGATACTCGTGTCCATCCACGCAGAAGCTGGGGTCTTGATGACGACTCTTCCAGCCACCCCGCCCTTCCAGCTTCTCTCCAAACATCCCTTAGCATCCCTGCTTGGTGCTATTGCTTCAGCTTTTAGCATTGCTGGAATGCTCATCCTACAGACCTCCAGATAGGGTACCCCTTTCCTGGCTTTGCGCAAGTCTTTCCGCACTTATAGTCTGAATCTTTCAAAAGCGCTCACTACATTTATTATGTATCATTTGTCTTGTTTCTTCTAATTGGCTACACATTTCAGGGACAAGAACTGTATCTATTGGTATCTATGGATCATAGACCAGTACCTGGGACATAAGTGTTGATATATTAATACTTAAATGAGAGACTAAGATGGGGATGTGGCCCAACTGACAGAGTATACACCTATCATGAGCAAAGGCCTGGGTTTGAATTCCAATACTGCATACATTGGGTAGGGGTGGAGATGCACCCATAATCTCATATGTCAGGGAGCGGGGCCAGGAGGGTCAGAAGTTCAAGGGCATTCCTCAGTTACATAGGGAATTTGAGGTCACCCTGAGATCCATGAAACCATGTCTCAGACACAAAACAACTTCCCCTCTCAAACCACCAAAAACAATGACTTAACTCATAAAGCGTCAACTTTTAGTTCAGCATTTTCCCCATGATCAGGATGCTATTTAGTGCCATGAAAATCTAATTTTAGGAAAGTTAAATCCTAACAGATGGCTTATTAGAACTGTAAATGGAGCTAGGATGAAGTTGGAGAGAACCAAATAGAATTGAGGAAAAGAAAGAAGAGACTAGATGGAAAGAAGAGAGAGACAGATACTATTGATCTGCACCTCACCCTTCGCCTGGAAGCCAGATGCTTTAGTCTTTGTTTAAGAAAACTAACTGGCCAGGCCGTGGTGGCACACGCCTTTAATCCCAGCCCTCGGGAGCCAGAGGCAGGCAGAGTTCTGAGTTCGAGGCCAGCCTGGTCTACAGAGTGAGTTCCAGGACAGCCAGGGCTACACAGAGAAACCCTGTCTTGAAAAACCAAAAAAAAAAAAAAAAAAAAAAAAAAAAAAAAAAAAAAGAAAGAAAGAAAGAAAGAAAGAAAACTAACTGGGGATGGCAAGATGGCAGAGACAGGGCAGGTTCAGTAGGGAGCTATTGAAAGCTCAGGCAAGATCCTGAGGCTCCGAAATGGATGTTGCAGATGGGGACACGGAGAAGGGGACTGGAATGCTGATCAATCTTGTGGCTGAGTTGAAAAGTGTTGGTGACAGACTAGACACCCTGGTCCAGGGGAAGAAGATGAGGGTGAGGTAATCTCCTAGGTTTTCACTGTGATTGGAGATGGACACCACAAAAAAGGAACTATACGGACACTAAGAGGAAATGACCTTTATTTTGAAAGTGGTCGAGAGGAGCTCTTCTGTGGATACATGTGACCAAGAGGCAGCTGCAAATACCAGGTCTGTGACTCTTCACTTAGATGTGGCTGTCAGGATTGTAGATGTGGGACACGGAGGCTGCTGACAAGCATGGGGTGAGGGTAGCAGCTACAGGATCTTGAAGTGTGATTATTTAAAGGGCTGGTGGAAGGGATCTATCTAAAAGAAGCTAGCAAGGGACTCAAGAGGACAAACACCAAACAAAACCCAACCCACCAAACCAAAACCAGACAGACAAAACCCCTCAGGAAAGACACTCAGCTTTGTCCCTCATCACTCCATTTTTCAGTACTGAGTCGTGAACCCAGGGCCTTCCACATACTAACAGGCACTCTGCCAATGAGCTGCATTTCTTCCCTCGAACTCAAGACCATCCTGCCTCCAAGGGCTAAGATTTCAGGTGCGCACCACCGCACCAGCCTTTCTGCGAAACTTTACATTTTTTTTAAATTAAAATTATCTGCTCATTTGAACTATAGACAATTTCAGAAATTTGGCAGTGTCAATGACGGTGACCAGTGTTTCCTACTGCAAAGAGGTCTGGAGCAAGCAAGGGCTGAAAAGAGACTCCCATCACACGGGAACACACAAAAGCTGCTAACGGGAATGTGCCAGGCACAGTCTTTCTAGCTGGATATGTAGCCAAGGATGGCCTTGAATTCCTACCTCCACCTCCCAAGTGCTGGGATTACAGGCATGTACCATGTGCTGGGAGCCAAGCAGGCACTCCTGCATGTTACACCAGCTCTCTGCCACCCGAACTACACCCCCTAGCCTGCTCTTTCTCTCATCTAGGCCTTGGTCACTATAGTAGCCTCTTAGTCTCCGTGACCTCAGCTTCCTTCCTACCCAATCCAGTCTTTCTCTGTAGCATCTTCCTAAAACCAGGAGCCAATGGCAGGCAGCATCAATCCTCTGCCCCGAACCTTTCAGGGACCAGAACAGCACGGCTTGATCCAGGAAGCACTATGCACCTACCTCTTCCTAACATGCCCCATGCTGTCTTCGGCTTTCCGACTCTACTTTCTCCTCTTTCTTCAGGACATTATCTTTTCTGCTCAGCTCCATTAGCCTGGCCTGTTCCTCTTCTCCCCCAAGTTTCTGTTTAAACATTACCCCATTGGAGAAACCTCTTGGACCCCTCAGCCTTAGCTAATTGCTTCTGTGGTGTGCCTTCAGTGGCTCCTGTGTGACCCTCATCATGGCGCTCCTGTGTGGCTAGGGCCTGTTTCTTAACTCTTTCCATGCTAGTCTTGTCTGTCTTGGGTGTAGACTTGGTTGGCAGGGCATAGGCTAGATCATCACTGCCAATGCCACAGTTGCCTCCACCGAGGGCAGAAATAGGCATGGGTTGAATTACTGCATACCAAGTAATTCTGCAAGTGCCAAGACCTTCAGTGATGGACATGTCCTGGGAAACTAAAGACCATGGCAACTGGTGAGAAAAAGATGTTTTAATCAGTTGGCCTTGTCTTTGAGGGAAGAATGATGCGGGGGGGGGGGGGGAGACACAATGGATCAGGGGCTCTTAACTATGACTATGCAAAACAGATGCTAATTGATAAAGGGTGGGTCAGCAAATATGGCCAATGACTGGGTCTTTACAAAGCAGTCAATTTTGAGACTCATTCATAGCTTCTGTCCCCTATTACTGACCAATTAACTAAGAGTTCCATTGAGAAAGTCTGGTTGAATCTGGAGGGTTAAACACTTATCCAGTCTGCAAACATCAATTGCAGGGTTGCCCGCACCTCATATGTGTAGGAGACGTATATATAAATTTTGTCTTGCTTTAGGTATTGGCTTTCTCAGAACATGTGTTCTGTATTCCACCACTGGACCTCCAATGCCTCCACCCCAAGATCACAATTCAGGTGTTAGAGCTATTTGTCAAACTGATCTTGGACTCCTCTACCTTTTATTTGCTAAATCATGTACTAAATTTGCTGTTCTCATAAAAATGACACCCCACCCTTACCGCCTTCCGTGTTTAGCCTCTGCCACATAGTATCTATGCTAAGGCAAGTGGTCACCCAACCAAGTGGTCACTTCCCATATCCGGAATGTCTTAATTTCTGCCTACAGCCTCTAGCATCACCCACTGAACATTTTGTTGAACAGTGGTGGAGTCTAGTCCTTTTTCATTAGGAAGTTCATGTATAGAGTTTATTTTATCAGAGGCCATCTTGTTCCACAGACTCCTAACAAGCTTTCTGCTAGCTAGAACCAACAAGGTGTTGGCAACTTGAATGGGAAGCAACCCCTCTGGTTTGTGTCACTTGCTGATGTCTTTGAGGGGCAGCTTCGACTAATGTCAAGCTACAAAGAGAAGTTGTGGGAGTCGGTGTCAGGAAGAGACACACATGGTTCTCCCTTGGATCTGCACGGGGTACTGAAGCACGGTAGCCACTGCTTTTTTTTTTCTTTGGGTTGATCTGCTCTGATCATAGTCATATCTCTCTTCCCTTGGGTGTTGAATTGCCAAGGCTGCTGTGCTGAGAGGGAAATTCTGCAAACACACTGCACATGGGTTTAAAAGATGAGATAAACTGGCTAGGGAGTAAAGCGCAGAGCGGGCTAACCAGGGCTCCCAGGCTGCTGGGCATTGTGTCTAATCAAGATAAGAAGGAGGTCAGAAGGAAAGACAACTAATTATACACCAGTGAGAAAATATTTATTGAGCACCAAACAATGCCCTGTACTGGCTCTCTGAGGTATTGAGGACACAACAGATAAAATTCTTGCTTTGTAGAACTGATATTTTCTCTTATAATTCTTATATCCTATAATTCTTGTCCGCACCATAACCCATAGAGTTGCAAAACATGATCTTGTTCTGAGTAAGACATATCACGTTCTGTAATACATTGTAAACTTCCTAAGGATGCTTGCTTGCTTGAATAGATGAGTGTCTTAGTCAGGGTTTCTATTCCTGCACAAACATCATGACCAAGAAGCAAGTTGGGGAGGAAAGGGTTTATTCAGCTTACACTTCCATGCTGCTGTTCATCACCAAAGGAAGTCAGGACTAGAACTCAAGCAGGTCAAGGAGCAGGAGCTGATGCAGAGGCCATGGAGGGGTGTTCCTTACTGGCTTGCTTGCTTCTCCTGGCTTGCTCAGCCTGCTCTTTTATAGAACCCAAGACTACCAGCCCACAGATGGCACCACCCACAAGGGGCCCTCCCCCCTTGATCACTAATTGAGAAAATGCCTTACTGCTGAATCTCATGGAGGCATTTTCTCAACTGAAGCTCCTTTCTCTGTGATAACTCCAGCTTGTGCTTACCCTTTATCAGAAAAAATTCAAACTATATTTTAATGTAAAAAATTAACTTAAAAACCCAGCTGAGCAATTTTTATATTATATTACCAATCACTTCTATAACAACACCTGCCCTGCCCCCTCTAGGTAAAAAGAGAGCCCTCATATCTGATTGCAGGAATTTTATTCTAATGAAATAAACACAAGGTTTTTAAGGTTCAGTATTAAAGTATCTCCCTTTGAACTTCCTAACAATGATGCTTTTATTCACGGATTTTCACTTGCCTCACTGCTAGAGGACAATTCCTTACAAGGGGAAGAAGTAACACAAAGAAGCTTGTCAACCCTTGTCATGGAATGACTAACCCAAGAGGGGGTGGCCATGGTCTAGGTCTGACTTCCAGTAGTGGCTACTTCCAGGACCCATCTCATCTTTATCCACCTTAGAATCACAGGTCTGTTCTGCCGGAGAGCCAGTCAGGCTCTAAAGAGCAGCATCTGGGCACAGCTTCATACGTACGGAGCAGTGGGTAGACCTGGCACTTGGCTTATTGCTTCTGAAGGTGCCGGAATCCAAACCTTGAGCATTGTTTGTCCTCTGAGCAGACTCTGTAGTCTTACTCAATGTGCCAATAAGTTTTGGACTTGGAGGCATTTTGTTTCAGCGGGGTGTGTGTGTGTGTGTGTGTGTGTGTGTGTGTGCGCATGTGTGCACGTGAGCGTGGGCGTGTCCTCTCTTATCTCCTCTTGTGTATCAGCTTTAGATTCTGCATCTGTGGCACTGGAGTTTTGGGAGACCCTCTGCGGAGCACTCTGACCTCTGAGGTGCTGTGACTGGATATCTTGCTCTTGTCAGGTTATTTATTGACTACAAAGTGCCTTCCAGGAGCTGAGGCACGGATGTCGTATATGGAGCTTCCCGGAGAGCTTGGTTTTTAGTTTCTTTGAAAGGAACATGAATGGACACAGAGAAGCTTTTATTTTTCAGTTCTGCTACCCAGTGTGTTTTAACATACACATAAGATTTGATCGTTCTAGGCTGGGTATGGAACGCTCCCCCAGGTGCCCTCCTGTCTCATCATTTTGCCTTGTGAGAAAAGGCAGGGACAGATGAGCACTGTTGTCGGGAAAATCAGTCCTTTGAACATTAGCCTGGGATAAGTGTCTTCTTTTTCATGCTGGTACGCTAACTGGTAGGCTTCATTTGAAACCCTGCTTTACACCAGACATTTCCAGGGCACCTTGATTCCACCCTGCTCAAGCAAAACCTTCGAATCCTCCAACAGTGGAGTTCTTTGTGCCAATCATGGATCCGACAGCAGCCCGACAACTTTGACCTAACTCTTATTCCTGATTACACTGGCAACTGGTTTTCTTTTACAGCAACACTGAAAGAAACACCAACCAAGTTAGGGATTACGGCAGGTAGGAGTAAGGCTAGATAGATAGGCGTGGCTTACATCGAGAGGTTCCTAAAAGATACAGTTATCAACCCAAACTCATTTCCTTCCAAGCTGGGGACAAAGGCTAAAGAATGTTCTGGAAACCCCAGTTGCTTGAGAAGGCACTCTGCACTTCCTGCTGAGTTCCGCAAGCTCACTAACCCAAAGCGTCCTCAGTACCTTGGTGGTTGCTTGTGCCCATACACTCTGTGGCCCAGTCCTGGGGGATCACGGGGTCCAGTAGCTCTGCAAACTTCTCCAGAGGACAGCTGTGGGTGCAGCCCGGCAGCGTGAGTGGGTGGGGCTCGTTCTGGGTCTCATTCCGATAGTACATCTCCACAAAGTGCCCCCTGGTGCAACAGGCAGAGGACAGAGCTGTTAGTTCCTCAGTGCTAAGTTGTCCTGTGAAATTTCTTTCTACACAGCTGTAACATATCCCTAAGGACCAATGGAAGAGCTCGTGAGACAGAAGGAATTACAGCCAGTTTGGGTGGGGATGGAGGAGGGCGGAGATGTAGAGATTAAGGCAGGTGCAGCAGGCTTGGGGAGTGGAATTGGGAGGGCCAACTTGTTAGATGAACGGGGCACAGAGGATGAGGACCAGCATCCTTCACCAGAGAAGATGCTGATGAGCTAGGCATGACTTTGAATAAAAATGAGGATCTACTGGTTGGTTGTTTTTTTTTTTAAGACTTATTTTATTTTATATGTGTGTGTGCTTGTGAGTCTATGCCATGTGTGCGTGGGTATCCATGGAGAAAAGAAGAGGGCTCAGATCTCCTGGAGCCAGAATTACAGGCAGTTGTGGGCTGTCTGATGTGGTGCTGAGAACCAAAGTCAAGTCTTCTGTAAGAGCAGTATGCGCTCCTAACGGTAGAGACCACTCTCAAGGCTGGTTTTGTCTTGTTTGTTTGTTTGTTTGTTTATTTATTATGAGTACCCCTAGTTCCTGTTGAATCTGCACTTAATCCTTGATGTAGTTTTCTTCACTTTTGTATTGAGGGCATGAACTGTCCTAATTTCTTAGCTCTCATGTACTAAACTGGCCTCATATAAGGCCCTAAGCAACAAGTTGGAGGCTTCATCTAAGACAGGTATTCTCAACTTGTGGGCGGGGACCCCTTTGTGGTTGACCCACCCTTTGTGGTTAGGGGTTGTCTAGGAACACTGGAAAACACAGATATTTACATTACTATTTAAACAGTAGCAACACTACAGTTGTGAAGTAGCAACAACAATAACTTTGTGGTTGGGGGGGTCACCACAACATGAGGGACAGTATGGAAGGGTCTCGGCCTTAGGGAGGTTGAGAACCCCTGCTCCAGAGGACAAAGGTCAGCTCAGGGAATAGGGGAGGGGCTTTCATCTTTGTTCCCATTTGATCTCTGGGTAAGGAGAATGTTTATCTTTGTAAACAAGATAATTTTTTGCTTTCCAGCTTTCTGTTAATAACAAACTATAGAAATGGGTAAAGTGTTACTCATTTCCAAAGAGGGGGAAATGGGGGGGGGGGGTCTGCCGAGATGCTGGGACTCATTGTCATACTTTGTCCCTTCAGTGATTTCGTTCACTTCTTTCATTTTTCTCTCCTCTGGTGGATTATATCAGTATTCCAAATATGTCCTCTCCCTCAGCCATAAACACAGAAGTGAACAACACAGACAACTGGGGGTAGGCCAAGGCGTCAGACATGTTCCCTCGGAGAGAAACTGGATACGGATTCCATTCCTGAGTCATTCTAAGTAGGGCTCTGCCCAAATCTTACTTCTAAAACCAAACAGCTGGAAGGCTGAATGACCAGCGCCAACCTGTTTGTGGAAATAACTCACCATTGAAAGAGTCAGGAGAGAAATTCAAACAGGTTTTAATGATCTGTCCATGGTAATGACCTCAAATCTCAACTTGTAGATGTCGTTACATGCAAGCCTTTAAAGAAGCACTTTAAAGAATGAACACAGTACTGCAAATGTTCACCCATGAGAAATGTTTTTGTGTGTATATGCATGTGATATAGCATGTGTGTGTGTGCACACACACCTATGTGTTCATGGGTGGAGATCAGAGGCCAATGTTAGGTATCTTCCTCCCTTGCTTTGCCCCTTAATTTTGAGACAGGGTCTCTCAGTGGTGGACGTGGAACTGTCTGTTTTGGCTACAGTGTCTGGCCATTTATTGCCAGGATCTGCCTGTGTTTGACACCCAGGACTGGGGCTGTAGGATGCACATGTACACAGTTTTAATATGGGTGCTGGGATCTGAACTCAAGCCCTCATATCTGCCTAGCAAGCACTGTATCCATTAAGTCATTTCTCCATCCATTAAGATACATTTAAAAAAAAAAAAAAACTCCCTAATATGGCATAAGTTGATACTTATATCTTGGAGTGACATTTTCAGTAACAGCAGCCCCCCTCCTTTTTTCCCTTCAAGTGGCCTTGATGACAACCAATAGTCCACCAAAATCATGATTACCTTTCCAAAGACTAGAATTATGGCCCAGAAGTGACTGCATTTTGAAGACTCCCTTGCAGCTCGGTGGGATCAAGTGTGCCATTTTAACCAATAAAGTATGAACAAAGGACAGGTTTCTTTGGGGCTGGGATACTTGATACAATCTCCTTTTCCGCTCACTAACTCCTTTGTATAAGCTGCATGCAGGTGGGCAGCTCTTCAAGCTGAAAGTCAAAAGCCCAGTGCCTGATCTTCATCACATGCTATCACACACTGCAAAACACCAGCCTTGACCTAGTGACCCGCTATTCCCTGCGCTGGAGGCTTAGATACACAAGAGCTTAACTTCCATTGTGCGAAGCCTCTAAGAGCCTGATCTTCACTGGTGCAGAGGGAACTTGAACTTTATGAATTAATATATCTGCAGAGTAGTATCTAAATTGGGCCTCATGGTGAAGATACCTACTAAAGGCACACAAAAATGGGTAAAATTGTGGCGTGTAATTCCACCACACGGACCTGAAAGAGGACTTGCAAGTTGACGTCCTGTTTGGGTTATACTGCAAGATCCTGTTTCTAAAACAACAAATCCTGTAAGTACAGGGTAGCTATGTCACCTACAGTTTCAACAGCTTACGTATTAAGAAGGGCTAGGAACTGGAGACAGCTTCCCTTTGTGTTACTATCTTTTCTTCTTTCAGCAGAAAGTCTAGGAGGACATTGGAGTCAGATCAGGTAATAAACAACTAAAGCCTATGTTAACTTGGATCCCCCTTGTTCTTGCTTAAAAGTAAACAATCAATCAATTTTAACCTTTGATACTTCCCTGGAGTACAGATAAGGTTTTCCTAATGTAACAACCAGGTTAACATGTGTGTGTGGGTGTGTGTGTGGGTGTGACACTCTTTGATAAAGTTTGTGTGTCCAGGTTTTCTGGTGGAAAAGTTAACAACAGGGACTTGATTGAGGCCGTTAAAGAAAGCGAGCCAGTGAGAACATACTATAGTATCCCAGTAAAATGTATGACTTTATACTCCAATAAGCAAGCTCAGGACTACACACCCCAATAAGCCAGCCCAGGACTACACACCCCAGTAAATCAAATTTAGAAGTACACACCCCAATAAACAAGCTCAGGACTGCACACCCCAGTAAAACAAGTTCAGGACTGCATACCCAATAAGTCAAGTTTAGAACTGCAGACCGCAATAAGTCAGCCCAGGACTTCACACCCCAGTAAGCTCAGGACTGTGGTACAGACACCAGAGAGGAGAGAGGGCTGAGGAAAGTTGATAATACCTCGTGTCTTAGATCTAAAGAGACAGCGTACTCCTAGAGCTGATGCTCGGATTTAGCTAGATTCCTCAACTACATACCCAGAGTGGCCTTCAAACTCTTGTGTTAATGAGAGAACGTTTGTTTCCAAGCTTTTGTTCATCTCTTCACTAGTTTTCACTGTGAGGTCTTCTCTCCATTGGCTTAAGGTGTGTGAGAGCAAGAGCAGCTAAGTTGACATTTTAGTTCTACTTTTTCATGCCTGGCACTCAGTCAGAGAGTGTCTACCTTCTCCTGACCACGATGGACCCACTTTCTTTGTGAATAGTTAAGAAATTGGTTGAGGATGAAGTCTGGGTGGTTTTTAATATTTCTTTACAGGAAAGAGACTCCCTGCTAAGAGACTCTGAACAACCTGCAAGTACCTCAAGAGGAGAGGTATGTGGACCAATCAGTGCATCTCATATGCAAATGAAGGTGTGGATTTGGGCCAATCCGAGCACACACCTCACGTAAAAAGTGAGAGTTTGTGTTTCATCAGTTAGTCTTGCCTTGCTAGCAAAGGCTGCAGTGGTCACTCTGCTATGCTGCCAGAGGAGGTGCTCTGCCTTTGGCCTAGGTTGAAATGCTAGTAAGTTCACATCTAGCCAAGCCTGTGTTAGCAAAATGATAGAAAGAATGTGAAACTGTCCTTGCTGGCACTGTGCCTGAGGAGATGGCACAGCAGCTATAACCGTTGTGTGTCTTTCAAGGTGTTCCTAGAAAGTTCAAAATGGCTGATGTTAGTGGTCGTCCAGCAAACTAGCTATTTGATAGTCCTTTTGATCAAGACAACCAAGATAGCAAGGGAGAATCCAACAGCTGCCAATCAAGGAGTTAAATTACCTTATCCCTCAATATTCTTGCTGACTGGAAAATGGATATCAGAAGAAAAGCTTTTCATGAGAAGTTAAAGAGTGTATTATTAATACTAATGGTAATTTCAGTAGATTTTAAAAACTGTTTAACATCTGCCCATTGCTGCAGGGGGAGGCCATTTTGAGAGCTAGCTCTCTGCTTTCTGTTTGTGGATGGGGATATGAGCTCTCAGCTGCTGCTCTAGGGCCTTGCCTGCCTGTCTCCTGCAGTGTTCCCTGCCACGATGGTGATGAACTCTTACCTCTCTGGAATTGTAAGCCATAAATAAACCCTTCCTTCCTAAGTTGCCTTGGTCATGGTATTTTATCAAAGCAAAGTAACTAATACATTTATCTACAGTAACTGACTTTTTGGACTTGCCTAGAGCAGTGATTCTCCACCTGCGGGTCGCAACCCCCTTGGAGACCAACTGACCCTTTCATAGGGTCACCTTAGACTGCCAGAAAATGCAGATATTTACATTATGGTTCATAACAGTAACAATACAGTTCTGAAGTAGCAACAAAAATAATTGTAAGGTTGGGGTCACCACAGCATGAGGAACTGTATTGAAGGGTTGAGAACTCTGGCCTAGAGATTTCCCATTTGAAAAGTTTAATTCTTTGCTCCTAAAGTCTCCCTCAGTCCCAGGTAAACTAGGACATTTGAAGTCTCTAACCTGACTTTTCTTTGCTCTTTCTTCTTTCAGAGGCCAAGCTAGTCATTGGTGGAGGGTCATAGCAGGCCACAAGTGGGTTAGTACTTCTTGGCACTAGGGCTTTAAGACTATCAGCTGGTGGATATGAATCACGGGAGCTGAGGTTTGCACTGTTTAATTGAAAAATATTTTACATACGAATCAAGCATTTTTCTTTCCCTCTTGGTGTCTTGTACCAGACGATTTCCCCCAAGGAAAAAATGTAATATCTACCTACTCGTTATATTGCCTTCATTAAAAAAAATTAATTTCCTCCACTTTCTCTCAATCCATCTCCTGTGTATATATTATTTCCCAGTAAAAGGCTCATGGAATAGAAAGGGCCAAAGGTATTGTTATCACTATCCCTGCCCTCTGAATATAAAGCCAAACCAAATGGAGACCGACATAATGGCCTTAAGCCAGCAAGGCCCCATAACGGCAGCTGGCACAGTAGCACCTGCCTGTAACTCTAGCACTCAAGGCTGGGGAGGGAGGATCAATGCCAGTTTGTGCTGCAAACTGAGTTCAAGACCGACTGACCCCAGCTATGTAGTGAAACGCTGTTTAAACAATCAAGTCAAGAAAGAAACGCCCAGCTGAGCGCTATAGAGGGTTGATGGGTTATAGAAGAGGAAGAATTAGTTTATTTTGGAGGTGTGGTCCTGGTAGGTTGACATTCTCCAGCAGATAGTGCTACACAATGATTATATGGTCATCACAAGTCACGGATTGAACTTAGTGGGGTAACATATAGAGAACAAGAAGTTGGGAAAGCGTGTGTGTGTGTGTGTGTGTGTGTGCACACGCGCGTGTGTGGTGGAGCCAAGATGAGTTCAGAAAGATGGAGGTGAACACATTCAAAATACATTGAATGCATTTATAAAATTCTCCAAGGATTAATAAAAAAAATATTTAAAAATACCCTATGAGTTCCAGACAGCCTGGTTTTCAGAATGAGTTCCAGGGTAGCCAAGGACAAGAGCAAAGCAGGCACTTACCCATTATCATGGTACAGTTCCATCATGTGGCAAGAAGCGTAGGGAGGTAAAAGTCCATTATAAACATCTAGCGCCATCTGCAGGCCACTCACAGTAGTGTCGTGCTGCAGAGATTAGAAACAAGTAATTTTAGTTTGCTGCCTGATTCGGATTTACAGGCTTCAGCCTGTGTAGGATACAGTGACGGTTCCCCATTCCTGCATACTCTCAATGACAATATGGGAAAGGGGAAAGAATGAGCTTCTCTTGCGTGTCTGGGCAGTAGGATTTACTCATCTATTGTTTTCATTTAAACGATGAAAAAAATGGTATCCAGAGAAATTAGGCACCTTGCTTAGTTTCATAAGTAGAATAAATGTGAAGCAAATCTTATTTTAAGTTCCATGCCTGTGGAGAGCCTCCCTGCTTCTGCATGGTATATTGATTTTCAACACACTAAAAAAGTCTGGGACACATACTAAGTTACATTTCCCACGTATTTTCAACATCTTTGATTTTAAAGTTGAAGAAGAATGTACGAGACCAAGGATGTTTAGGTAGGTTAAAGATGTGGGGGTAAAGATTTAAAAAAGTAAATGATGAATGCAGTGGTTATTTACCTCAGAGTGGGTTTTAGTCTTTTGGCATGGATAAGCTGTCTAATCTTAGGTAACTCGTATCTTTCATTTCTATAAAATGGGAGAACATTTGAACTGTGTGGAGCTGGGGCTATACCTTAGTTGGTACAGCGCAGCACAAATCCCTGAGTTTAATCCCAGTATTGGGGAAGGGGACACACACACACACACACACACACACACACACTTATTGCGTATGTCTGGGTGCCTATGCTGTATGGAAGTGCACACATATTCAAAAGAAGTTAGAACCAATCTGAGAAAAGAGAACACATGGCTAAGACTTTGTAGAATCCACACAGGTTAGGACTGGAACCCCACTTAGAAACTTTACACAGCTGGCAGCATTGTCTAATCTCAGGCCGGTCTCTCTCTCTCTCTCTCTCTCTCTCTCTCTCTCTCTCTCTCTCTCAGAAGCGCTTCCCTTATCTTCCTGTGTGGGCTCTTTCTCTTGTTGCTTCCATTCAGAGTCCCTGATAACTTCCCCGTGTCTTTAGGCCCCTTTCTTTTTCTCCAGCCAAACCATAGCTTTCAGCATAACCCAGCTAACCCTTTCCTCTCCTGTAGCCACCCTAGTTTTGTGCTGCACCCCCATTTACCCCTCAGCATGCACGGTCTTCTATACCATATCCTGTCCACTCACCCACAGGAGGATGCACTTCCAGAGTGCTGCCCCCATTTTACCTCCCTGGACAACTGGCATGCAGGGCAAGATGGCCCCTAAGAGCCTTCTAGCTCAGGTGGTCTGCATTGTTTGAA
>CM052706.1:17881896-17922281 GCA_028551405.1 Uromys caudimaculatus | reverse complement strand
CCCTCCCTCTCTTTCTCCTTCCCTCCCTCCCTCTCTCTCTTTCTCCCTCTCCCTCTCTCTCCCTCCCCCCTTTCTCTTTTAAACAGGGTTTCAGTATACAACCCAGACTAGCTTGGAACTCTCTCTGTTAGTGGTTCTCAACTTCCTAATGGTACAACCCTTTACTACAGCTTCTCATGTTGTTTTGACCCCACAATAACGAACTTATTTCATTACTATTTCATAACTGTAATTTTGCTACTGTTATGAATTGTAATGTAAATATCTGATATGCAGGATATCTGATATGTGACCCCTGTGAAAAAGTCCTTCATCCCCAAACAGGTCTCGACCCACAGGTTAAGAAACACTGCCCTGTGGGGTCCAGACTTGCCTTGGACTCAGCAATCTTCCTGTCTTAGCCTTCTAGGTAAGTGCTGGGATTACAAGCGTGAATTACCACATTCAATCTGACACTTTGTTCTATGTAATTATAATAAATTTAGGCTTAAACAGTTGCATATAGCTACAAAGTCCTATATCATGTAGACCAGTTATTTGTTATTTTTTAATTCGATACCAGAGTCTCCACAAAAACGTTTCCAGCTGTTCACTGTTCTGGCAGTTCTTCTCACAAGCCCTACATACCAGTGAGGAAGCGCTTACAACCCCTTTCCATTAATGATTCAGGTCTGTCTAATTCAGGACGCCTGATGCATCTCTTTCCCAGGCCTTGCAGTAGAAGGACGGATGGCTGCCTCCTTGGTAATGTGAAAGCGCTTGCTTCTAGTGGATTTCATGTTGCGTTGTCTGGTGTGTATGACCGTCTTGCTGTCAGTATTAGTATTACAATGTAGCTTCCTCAAGAATGACGTATTTAATCCTGGATGCGTTTTGATGGAGACACCAAGATGGTGGTGTCCTACACTTGAACATGTATGTCTATGCTAAATGCACACAGAGATACTTACTGCAGAATACATGACCAGCTTTTTGAACTTCTGTGGCTGAGTTGCAAGCTTCATGTTCTTGAGGATTTCATTGATGAGGACGCCTTAAAGGAGACAAGATCGACAACAGAGCTGAATCAGACATAGGCTTCTATATATAGTGATCTGTGGGCTTCTTCTAATCACAGTTGACAGTTCTATCTGCTGCCAGTTAACAGACTAGGTGTCTTAATCAGAGTTCCTATTCCTGCACAAACACCATGACCAAGATGCAAGTTGGGGAGGAAAGGGTTTATTCAGCTTACACTTCCATGCTGCTGTTCATCACCAAAGGAAGTCAGGACTGGAACTCAAGCTGGTCAAGCAGCAGGAGCTGATGCAGAAGCCATGGAGGGATGTTTCTTACTGGCTTGCTTGCTTCTCTCCTGGCTTGCTCAGCTAGCTTTCTTATAGAGCCCATGACTACCAGCCCAGGGATGGCACCACCCACAAGGCCCCCCCCCCCTTGATCACTAATTGAGAAAATGCCTTACCGCTGGATCTCATGGAGGCATTTTCTCAACTGAAGCTCCTTTCTCTGTGATAACTCCAGCTCGTGTCAAGTTGACACAGAACCAGCCAGCACACATGGCAAAGACTTAATCTTGGCTCATAATCTGCTTCATGCCAAGCAGTGTGACTTAGGTCCTTGTGGAGCTGAAACTCAGAGGCATTCAAGCCTTACACAGCTTGGGGAGGGGAGCTAAATGGGCCCCCAGCCCTCTCCTCTCCTAGCTTTCACTAAAGCCTTAGTTAGGAGGCTGATGCCCTTGGAAGCTTCCATGCTAGTTAGACTATAAAGACAGTTCGTTGTTAGCCAGTGATCTTTTTCAAAGTCAGCCTGAGATGATGGCATGGCAGGTGCTTGAATCTTCACCTCTACCTTCTACTGACTGGTAGTCAGACCCGTGGGAGGCCATGGGAGAAAGCAACTCTCCAGTACATACACAGATTATGGACTGTCTCCTGTGGAGCACTTCTTTAGCTTAGTCAGGGTGTGTGTGTGTGTGTGTGTGTGTGTGTGTGTGTGTGTGTGTGTGTGTGTTGCTACATGGGATCAGCCAGCATTGTTATCTTTTTTTTTTTTTTTTTTTTTGGTTTTTCGAAATAGGGTTTCTCTGTGTAGCCCTGGCTGTCCTGCCTCTGCCTCCCAAGTGCTGAAATTAAAGGTGTGCGCCATCACTGCCCAGCTCAGCATCATTATCTTTCACATAACACTTCTGTGTGCCATTTGCAGAGTTGATCTTCATTGCCTTTATATCCAAAATCTGGACTCTTCTCCAGAGGTATTGAGCAAAGTAGACAAACAACTGCCATTTGTAGTTTGTAGACAGTGAAAGCTGAGGATGGGGTAGGGGGTAGACACCCAGCAATGCCAGAGTCTATTTTGAGGACATAGTCTCAAGAGAGTTGAATCCTTGAAGCCCTGTGTGCTCTGGCTCAGGTATGGGTCGTGGTGATGTCTATTTTTGGTAACGAGCAAAACTGAAGGCTCTGACAGTAATCCCCACAGTCTGTAGGACTTTCAGAAATGTACACCAGTTATGAAAGGTCAGGAACCATGCTAAGTGAACCAGACACAGTCCCTGCCCCCCAAAAGGCCCATGAAATAGTTACACCTAGGCATGTGGGCTGGTAACTTAGCAAAGGTGACTGGTGACCTCTTCTCTTTGTGGATGCTGGAATTTCCCAGCTGTGAGTGGAAGAAACTGGATGCTGCATCCTGAACAACTCTATGTCTCTGACCAAGGGAAGGCTGACACATAGAATACTTGGGGGACTTCATATTGGTCTTTGAGCCCCATCAATCCTAAACTCAGTTGCTAAGTTTCTGAGAATCATGATAACTACCTTCATTGGCCCTCTGTCAACAGGGGCCTTTGTGGCAGGCTATAGCCCTGGCAATGAAAATGGTACCCCCTTTAGTTCTGGGGCAGTTCTTCTCTTGTTCTGACCACTGCAAGTACCCGTAGGGCCTGGAATTCTAATATACTGATGTATATGTGGGGGAATGAGACTCGGCAAAGCTTAGCAACATGGCCAACATTACGTAGTTTGTAAGCGGAAAAGCTGGGCTTTGGGCAGTGTAGCATGATGTTACTTCAAGGTTTCTTGTGTCCATTCTTTACTAAACCAATAAACCAGACAAAACATCACTGGTCAAGAAACATAAGCTCTACTTATTAGACTCCTGATCTATACACAGCAAAGATTAGCAAACTTTTCTTTTCCGTACAAGGCCAGGTAGTAAATGCTTTCTATTTTATGAGGCATAGGTCTGTTGCCATTACTCCAT
Source organism: Uromys caudimaculatus (assembly GCA_028551405.1). Lineage (NCBI taxonomy): Eukaryota > Metazoa > Chordata > Mammalia > Rodentia > Muridae > Uromys > Uromys caudimaculatus. Next base: position 17,919,017 of record CM052706.1, on the reverse strand, counting down.
TTCACAGTGGTACCAGGGATGTAGCTATAGGCAAAACAGAATATGAGTGTGGCTGTTTCAATAAAATCTTATTAGAACCCCCTTTGTAGGCATTGCTGGGACACTGGCCACCAATCCCTATGGGACTTCTGACTCCAATGTGTCTTCCCCAATCGGAGGAACACTGGCTTTCCGTCTCTCCAAAGGGCTAGCAGAAGTGCCAGGTTCCATCTTTGCCCACCAGAAAGGATGATGATTTTCAGTTTGTGCAAGAATGCCATCAAGGTCAGGTGACTGGCACTGCAGGGCATGTTTTCAGGAAGGAATGGGTGTGGTGCAGCGGTGAGAGGCTAATGGCACAACTGTCCCCATGGGTTCACCCCGGCATGGCACTTATTGAGAGGCTAAAACCATACAAAGGTCTGAAACAATCCTGGAACGGAAAACCAGACTTGCCAAGTAGGAGTGAAGAGGGAAGGCACCAGGAAAGAGCAGTGGGGTGAACACAGGGAGAGAGTAATAGTGTAGACAGCCTTCACTAACTCTGGATAAATGCAACGTAAGGGGAACTTATTTACAAAACCAGGCACAGGGCTGAATTCAGCTCGCAGGCAGTTATTTGCCAGCCCCTGTCTATGGCAAGAATAGATGAATGTTACTGAACTACACTTGGGGGTTTGGGAGGTGTGAGGGTTTGTATATGCTCGACCCAGGGAGTGGCACTATTTGGAGGTGTGGCCTTGTTGGAGTAGGTGTGTCACTGTGGGCGTGGGTTTTAATACCCTAGTCCTAGCTGTCTGGAAGTCAGTATTCTTCTAGCAGCCTTCAGATGAAGATGTAGAACTCTCAGCTCCTCCTGCACTATGCCTGCCTGGATGCTGCCATGTTCCTGCCTTGATAATAATGGACTGAACCTCTGAACCTCTGTAAGCCAGCCCCAATTAAATGTTGTCCTTATAAGAGTTGCCTTGGTCATGGTGTCTGTTCACAGCAGAAAACTGCTAATTAAGACAGGAGCTATGTATGGGTACATAACACTGTCATCCACAAAACCAAATACAAAACAAAAGTTTCGGTAAAGGTTAGATGACACTGGTCACCCCCTCGATGTTCTGGTAGTATTGTGTCACAGAGGCTTTCTCTCTCACCTAACAGGATTGTAACAGTCTGAGAGAATGTTTTGTAAAAAGACACGCTGGACATGGTGGCACAGGCCTTGAATCTCAGAACTTGGGAGACAGAGGCAGGCATATCTCTGTGAGTTCAAGGCCAGCCTAGTCTACGTAGAGACTTCAAGGCTATCCAGAGATCCACAGTGAGATTCTACCTCAAAACAACAACAACAATGCCAACACAACAACAACAACAGAAAACCCATGCAGGAAACAAGTTTTCCAGCTAATCAAGGGCAATGAATTTGCTCCAGAAAACAGGTCAGATAGGTTCTCATGAATGTCAGCCTTTATTATCCAAGACCAGACATCTTAGAGAAGGACTATTCTGTACAGAATCTAGTTTAATCCTTTCTTCAAATGGAGAACTAATACCCTCAGAGAGGAAGTGCCCTCTCCCTGGTGCAATCCTCTAGTAGCCAAAGGTGGGATGGTGAAGTAGGAAAGAATAAAGCTAGGATGAACCTCACTTCTACTCATATAAGCAATCTGTGCAATCAGCATTAGACGTCTGTCTGATATAAAGCACATTGGGATTTCATTAAAATGTAGATTTTCATTCTATAGGTCCTGGGTGGGGCCTGAGAGTCTCTTAACCCCTGCTGGGGGTGTTCGGATGTTTCAGCCTATACTCTGAACGGTGCATTCCTGAACCCCTCACTGATGTAGTTAGGGGACCGAGTCTAGGAGTCTACTGTCACTTTCTGGTGGGACTTGGGACTAAAACATACTTTTGGTATCTACTGGACCAGAACTGAGGCCTGGCCGGGCAGTGGTGGCGCACGCCTTTCATCTCAGCACTTGGGAGGCAGAGACAGGCAGATTTCTGAGTTTGAGGCCAGCCTGGTCTACAGAGTGAGTTCCAGGACAGCCAGGGCTATACAGAGAAACCCTGTCTCAAAAAACCAAAAACCAAAACCAAAACCAAAACCAGAACTGAGGCCTGCTGCTTATATGGCCAACGAGGTTCTCTACATCGCTTGCTGTGAAGCACGAGATGAAGTTCTTCCCTGCTTCTTCCCCCAGTCTGTACCTACTCGTTAAACTTCCCAGCATACCAGGTTCCATCTAAGACTCCTTTCTGGGGTGACACACTGCCTTCCTCGAAGGCTGGAGCTTGCTGCTTTGGTTGTCAGTGTAGACAGAAGATGAACACTTCCTGTAGGTCTGCCTCTGTGCCATGCAATGGGGATCTGCCACAGCAGCTAAGTAGCACCCCGATATCCTTGATGACCACTGTCCTAAGCCATCAGCCCCAACCTACACTAGTCTCCCTCAGGTTTGCTCCCGACCCTCCTGATTTCTATGCTGTTCCCCTGGTGACAGCTGATAGGCAACACTAGTTTTCTAGCTACAATCACCTCCTCTTCTGATTGATCATTCGAATGCTTTATCTAGTTATCCAGTTCCTGAGTGGGTAGCCTCCCAGCCTGGTCTGGTTCCCAGAGCACTTTTCCTCTGTGTATTCTCTAAGGGACTTGTCTTGATTGAGTGGTGAACATCTAGTACCCAAAATCCTGATATAATTATACTACTGTCCTCAAAACATTTAGAACACATCAGCCTGAGACATCTTTGCCGTGTCAACAGTTAACACAGCTGGACCTTCTCTTGCTTACTCTCAATGTTAATGGCTACATTAACCACGTCTGAAGCTAACTCTCCCTAATTCATATCTTGGCCTGCTTACATTAACATCCTTGCAGGCTCCCGTATCCATTCATCCTGGCTTCCTTCTTCTACTCCCCTGTCCTGATTTGAAGGGCCCAGCATCCTCCTTACTAGCTCTGCCTTCATGATGGGAGGGTGTCAAAGACTACATCTGTGAAGTGGGGTCACCGATCAATGTCTTTCAATGCCGGTGGAAGAGTCATGTAAGCTTGTCAATTGCAATGCTTGTCAACTGTTTGCAAACCATATCCAGCTTTTGTCAAACTTCACACTCATACTTCATCCTGTCAGCTACCAGACACAATCCACTCTCCTGGGACCCAGGAATAAATCCTTAATTATTTCATCTGGAAGAAATGGAAAAGACCATTTGTCTTTAGCCCCAAACGTTCATTTCCAGAAGTAAAAACTACACTCAGAGTGGGCAATGCCAATGCAGGGTCGACAGACAGTGTGTTAGTACCGGGCGCTGTTTGTTCTAAGTCTCTTAAACACACATACATTTTAGTAGTCAGTGTCTCCGGCATACAGTTCTTATCATCTCCACTTTGCAGAATGGAAACTGCAAGACGATAAAGTAACCTGGGTAAAGCCCATCAGTGGGTGGGTGACGGGACTAGAGCTCAGACCCCGACTGTCCAACCCCAAACCCAACATTCTTTTCTTGTTTTTTTAAAAAAATACTCACCCCCTTGGAGTCTAGATTTCTCTTTTTGCTTGTGAATTCCATAAAGAGATAGCAGAGATAATTCTGATAACTCTTTCAACTTAGTCATGGTGTCCTCTGTGGCCCAGGAGGGCAAGGTGAAATTGTGAACACTCTGCGGAAAAGGGAGCAGAGGAAAATGTGTACACACAGTTGTGAGTTATGACTTCCTTTCTTGATTTCCATCTACCCCTTCATCCTACAAGTAGGATGAGTAGGCCAGGCAGCCTCAACCGAGGAATTGCCCCCTTCAGATTGGATTGGCCTTGGGTGGGTCTATGGGGCATTTTCGTAATTGGGAATTGATGCAAGAGGGGCCAGCCCACTGTGGGCAATACCATCCTAGCAGGTGGTCTTGGGTTGTATAAGAAAGTTGGCTCAGTGTGAGTCAGAGGGAGAAAGGCAGTAAGCTGCATCCCTCTGTGGTCTGTCTCTAGGACAAAGGCAGAAAAAGCATATAGGGTCAGATGCTGTATCCTAAAAATCAGAAGGACTTTCTTAGGAAGCCAGATATAAAAGTGCACATGTTTCTGGAATTTTCACAAGTATACTACAAGCTTCTAGTTGGCTGGCTGGGGAGCATCTGTATCCCAGGCCCAGTGAGTACTAGTAAATGTTTGCTGGTTGTATGATGGAGCCTGCAAGATACAGACCTTGTACAGATGTTTATTACCTATTAGGAAGAGTTGATTAGGGTTCCTTTGGTTTCAAAAGTTGGAGAACAGGAAGGAGGGGAAGGGGAAAGAGGAGGAGAAGGAAGAGGAGGAGGAGGAGGAAGAAGAAGAGAGAAAGAGAGATTGAGGAGAACAAGGAAGAGAAGAGGTTAAGAGAAAAGCAGAGTGAAGTAAAAAGATGCAGAGGATGTGACAATGGCCCTAGGTAACATGGCCTCATCACAGAATAGCTCAGGGCAGACCACAGGAAGTTGCTGGGATGTGGCTCAGCGGTAGAGCTTGCAGGTAGCGTGGCCCTGGCCTGGCCTTAATCTCCAGGACAAGCAAATGAACAAATAGGAAACTACAGTAAAGAAGGAGAAGAGGAAGGAAGGGGGAGGGAAGAGGAGGAAGGGGAGGAAGAGGAGAGGAGGGGGAGGAGGAGAGGAGGGAGGAGGAAGCAGCAGCGGCCAGGACTAAAATGAGGAGCCTTAAAAAAAATGCTGAGGATAAAGAGAAAGGATGGGAGGACGCATGGTTGGGTCACCTGACTGTCACGGATATAGGCAAACTGTGTCATCTCTCATCCCCATGGAGACAGATGTAGGACGGTAACTCCTGCCCCATACACTCACGGTGACCTCTATGTCAGAAGAGGGCATGAGGTATGCAGTGGTTAGAACTTTGCTCCAAGATACAGGAATAAAAATTACTCTGTTCGGCCAGAAGATGGAGTCCAGTGAATGAAAAGCATCGCATAGCAGAATAACTAGTGCTTTATCCAGCTAGGAAGAGGATCTCAGTTGCACCACACAGGGAAGTTCCTTCCTTGGAAGCCACGTCTGACAGGCTGGCTTACAGTTGTCTGGCTTATTTTAATATCCAGAAAGCTGGCAAATTAACTCCCTTATATTATATATATATAAAATATAACTTTTTTCCCCATTAAAATCAACGACAGGAACCTGGCATTCCAGTGTGACTGCAAAGTAAACGACTGGAAATGTTTTGAAGAAAAGCAATTTTGTTTGCAGTTTCCCAAAGGGCAAATACATAAGTAATAGGAAAAAAAAAAAGTACAGATTTTCAAGTTTATATAAGGACGTCTTGAGCTATGCTGCAATATCAAAGGCCATGTAAGCAGCACATTTTTTTAAAAAGAGAAAGAAATGAATTTACCAGATTTGATATATGTATCAAATCACAAAACCAGATTGCAAATGAATCTTTGATAAGTTCTTTTACCTCGCAATATAAAGGGTCGTAAATCTTACTCCAGATTTCAAAAAGATCCCGGTCGTCGAATCCTGATAGCGTTGGCAAGGTATCCATGAAGCTCTGCAACACAACCAGATAATTGCGGCTAAGGAATTGGACGTGAGCTTTTTTCTCATAGTGCATTAAAGTTGCAGGTACAGGCTGGGTTACAGTCACGTGTTCCTGGTTTATGCTGAGAGCTAATGGAGCGCTCTCTGCCTGGGACTCTTAGAGGTGGGTGAAGTATAACACATGCAAAGGAATGTCCCTAAGCAAAAAGAGAAAGGATGGGCAAAGCACCCGGATGTCTTTAGTTATAAAATCGAGCTCTGGACGGAGTACACACATTTCACTCACTAGAAGGGGGGTCTATGTTGTCGTCACGTGACTCACGTTGGCCTGTGAGGTTGGCGGCCATTTCTAGGAAGTCTTTTGGAAGACAGTTTAATGGATAACATTTCCAAGAGACTATCCCTTATCAATGAAAGACTCCCATCAAATAAACAGAAATAATTGTTGAAGAATATCCCATTGCCGTGGCTGGAAAGACAGCTTGGTTTCTAGCACCTATGTGAAAAGCCACACTTGGTGGCTTGAGCTTGTAACCACGGCATTAGGGAGGTGGAGGCTGAGGGTTCCTGGGGACTTCTAACTAGCCCGCCTAGGCAAAGGGTGAGCCCCACTATCCAGTGGGAGACCCTGTCTCAAAAAAACAAAGTGGATGGTCCTGAGGACTCGCACTTGAGCGCGACTCTGGGCTCTACATGTAAGTGTACACACATAGGGATAGAAGAACATATATACACTGATGCAGCACGTACACACACACACACACACACACTCATGCAGCATGCACATACACACACACACTCATGCAGCATGCACATATACACACACACACACACACACACACATACACACTCATGCAGCACGCACATGCACACACACAGACACACTTATGTAGCACGCACACACACACACACACACTCATGTAGCATGCACATACACACACACAGGCACACACACACACACACACACACACAGGCGTAGAAGAACACATACACCTGCACAAGTGCACACATACCTACTCCCCTAGATATGAAAGATGGTTCCTATTCTTTCTGGCTCAAACACAAAACTCCAGAGTGCATGATTTCTCAGAGGACTCTGTCAAGCTTTTCAAGGGCAATTATTCTAATGCTACTTCAGCTGCTCAGGACCATTAAAGAGAGAGAGAAAACTTTCAAAGTGTTTATGTGGTAGTCCTGGTACCAACGCTGACAGACACTGCTCAGGAAATAAAATGAGTTCAGTGTCACTTGTAAATATCAACGCAAAGCACAAAACAGCAAATATTTCAATTTCACACAAAAGAAAAAAGCTTGATTTGGGAAACACAAAGATAGTTCAATTCTAGTAAATCTCTGAGTACAGTTAATATAGTCATTGATCCAAAGGGGGAGACGATTACATTGAAAAATCGATCATTTTTTCTTAAATTAATTGATTGAAACACTCATGATATCAGAGAAGATGGATAAATTTAGTTTAGTTTTAGTTTTTAGGCAGGGTTGTTATGTTTACCCTGGCTTGTATAGAATTCTCTATGTAGTCCAGGTTAGCCTGAAACATCTGGTTTTCTTCCTGCCTCTGCCTCCTACAAGCTGAGATTAGAGATGTGTCACTGCCATGCCAACGGATTGGATACATCATCAACTTAATTAAAAAAAAAAAAAGAACTACTATATTTTGACTCAAAAGTTAGTGCACTTAATGGTAGAAAATATATAAATTAAGAATATGACAAATGATGCCCACTACAACACTATTGTGTAACATTGTGCTGTAACTATTGGCCATCACAAGCAGGTAAGAGAAAAAACCAGAGAGGCAGATCCTGGAAAACTAGAGATAAACCATTGCTATTTACAGGTATTGTAAACTGGAATAGATATACCAGATGTATAAGAGGGGCTGGAGAGATGGCTTAGCGACTAAGGACACTTGCTGCTTTTGCAGAGGACCCAAGTTCGGTTCCCAGCACCCACAGGGTGCTTTACAGTCATCAGTAACTCCAGTTCCGAGGGAACGCAAGGCTCTCCGACCTCCGTAGGCAGCAGGCATGCATGTGGTACACATTCATATGTGTAGGCAAGACAATCATAACCATAAAACTAAAAAGTCTTTTTTAATATATTAAAAAATTTTAATTATGCAAAAATATATGGTAAGAGCCTAAAATGATCTTTAAGATAAGCACAAAAAACACCATATTTTTTAAAAAAAGTTTCACATCAAATGATTATAGATCCTCCTTAATTTAACATAAATTTAATATTATCCCAATAAAACCACTAGAAAGTTTAATATGTTTGAAACTAAGGGAACATGGATGGATATTCAGTGAAGAGTAAATCTCTCTTTCACAGTCCATATTTCTCCTGGCATCCCTTGGCTTCCCCTTTCCCTGTAGTATATGCTATTGTAGTATACGCTGTTGTAGTATACGCTGTTGTAGTATATGCTGTTATAATATACGCTATTGTAGTATGCACTGTTGTAGTGTATGCTGTTATAATATACGCTATTGTAGTTTATGCTGTTGTAGTATATGCTGTTATAATATATGCTATTGTAGTATACGCTGTTGTAGTATATGCTGTTATAATATACGCTATTGTAGTATGCACTGTTGTAGTATATGCTGTTATAATATACGCTATTGTAGTATGCACTGTTGTAGTATATGCTGTTATAATATACGCTATTGTAGTATGCACTGTTGTAGGGTATGCTGTTATAATATACGCTATTGTAGTTTATGCTGTTGTAGTGTATGCTGTTATAATATACGCTATTGTAGTTTATGCTGTTGTAGTATATGCTGTTATAATATACGTTATTGTAGTATGCACTGTTGTAGTATACGCTGTTGTATATATTGGCTGATTCTACAGTTTGAAAAAGAAGCTAAAAGTATACACGTGAAAATTCAGAAAAGAGAGGAGCCAGTTGTAGAGTTGTGTGCCTCTAATCATAGCACTTGGGAGGCAGAGGCAGGCAGACCTGGGAGTCTTAGGCCAGCCTGGTCTATGTATAAATTTCAAGACAGTCATGCTATATAGAAACGTCCTGTTTCAAAAAAGGAAAAAAACCAAACAAACCAATAACAGAGAGATGACAGGCGACTTTAGATTCTAAGACAGCTCATTAAGTTCTAATAAAACATGGTCTGGCTAATCAGAACAAGAAATAGAACCAGGCTCCATCATAAGGAGATTTTAATATCTAAGAGCTCAAATTAGTGAGAAAAGATGTGCCAGTTAACAGAGAATGACGAACCACAAAGTGTTTATAAAGGTAATTGACCACAAGCAAGCCACACTTCCAGGAAATAAATAAAAATAAATTATGGCAAATCAGTAAATTAAGATACTGCACATTTGCAAGAACTGGAGGAAATACTTTACCTACAAATATAAAATATGCTCCAGATATTTTATTTAATAATAATAATAATAATAATAATAATAATAATAATAATAATAAAACAACAGTGGTCTGCCTTGTGATTGGTCTAATGCTTCTTATGGAACAAAAGGGAAGGCTATCTATTTGAGTGTGCACAGGAAAACTGGAAGACTCCATAGAAAATAATGTCACTCGTTAGCTGCGTGGGGTCATTGAGAGACCGCCATATTCTATTGTACTTTTGATGTTTTCTAATTCTTGGACCATAGGGATGTGTAACTGACTCAAATGGTTACTTTTTAAAAATCTACATTATCACACCTACCTTTGGCGTCATCCTGAAAAGTGAGTCTTTCACAAAAGGGAAGGACATACTCATGTATAGGTAGATGAGGGTCTTGGTCCCTCAGCCTCCTCAAAGCAAGCATTCATTCTCACACACCAGATACCTGTCAAGGACATGGGCAAAGCCTGAAAGGGCCTCTGTGCTGGCTGGTGACCTCCACAGGGAAAGAGAAACCCAGGTAGGAGGCTTTTCATAATTAAATATCCTAACCTAATGTTATAACGAGCCACTGAGAGACACATTCACCCCACACTTCCTTGAAGAAGGTCGAGTTTCATCCTTTGTCTTCCCCTTCACACCCCAGTATACACTAGATGACACTAACTTTATAGGGATGAAGCCTCTTCTGGAACTCCTCAGATTCTAAAGTCTCACTCGTGAGTTCTTGAAAACGAGGGCAGTCCCTGAAAGGCAGGTACAGCAGCTGCGGACAAAAGAAGAAAACAAAAACATAAGACCTTGATTAGTCAGACGAACACCGGCAGAGACTCCGTGCCAACCTTTTAAGCCTCATTAGGTCTAAAGCAACCTTAAAAGAGCCAAGCGTCCTTTGAACAGGAATTCTAAAATTAGACGCAATGAGGCAAACGGTCTCCAGGTTCCCAGACAATAGGGCGTGTACCTTGATGCAGAAACTGATTTATTTGTTTTCCTTTCATGAGCTTGCTACAGGTAAAGATCCACAGTTGCTCATTTTCCATGTGGATGACTGTTATCTTGTGCTAAGTACACATCTGTGTGTGCCCTCTGTTCCCCGGGAGTAAGGCGAAATAAATTAGAGGCTTGGAATAGAATCTTAAAGGAATCAACCACTCATTGACTTCATTCTGGGAAATCTGCAGTCAAAATAAGAGTGTGTGTTGAACGTGTGGAAAATATAATTAAGAAATCTACTAGGAGGGCAAAATGATCATCGTAAAATTGGTGTACGTTTCACAACCGCTCTGAGCTTTAGTTGTGACCCACAGGCTGCTGACTCCGGAGCTTGTTTCATGGCTCTAAGGCTTATTCACTCTGTTTCTGTAGTCCTTCATGGAGAACGCCATCCGAAGGCTGTTCTTCGATCACTGAAGTTCCGAAACCCAGTGTGTACAGAGCCTAGGTCAGCCTCATCTTCAATCATTTCCTTTTGCTAATTTCTCTATGTCTGCCTATGATAAAGTGTATAAGCCTGCTCTGTAGGCAGTCAGGAGAATTGGTCTACTTCCAAACTAGATCTAAAACAGACCCTTCCTTCACCTTCACTGCCCACCCCCAGGCTGGACACAGGCTCTGTGTTTCAGTCACTGTCCATGCTTCCTGTCTGGTCAGCTTCAGTCCATTGCACTGACTTCCCAGTCCCTTGTCACCATCAAAGCCACACTTCTCCTTAAAGGAGCCCCAAAGACCAGGCCATCTGGGTGGGTCTTAACTACCACAGACTTTTCATTTTACTTGCAGTCAGATCCAATCCTCCCATAGCTTCTAAGGGTCCTTGTGAGGTGGCTGGTAAATGACAGTTAGTTCTCTACCCTGCTTCCCCACAGCCTAACTTCTCACACTCTCCTGTCCAGAAATACTGAGCGAGGCCTTGTTGCTGGTGCCGAGGCCCACCTTACATTTCCAAGTCATCCTGCCTCAACCACTACAGCAACTTATCCCTTCTTCCAAGGACATGTCACAATCTGAAAGCACTTTATTGCCCTTCTTCTTTGTTGTCTATTTCCAAGAAGATACTAATCTCAAGTGAACTACACTCCCCCCTGTCAGACTCTCTGCTGCATTGTCTACAACAAGAACAAGGGGGTTGTGTTAGTCGATGCTTGGGAAGCTCTTTTTTTTTTTTTGGTTTTATCAAGACAGGGTTTCTCTGTGTAGCCCTGGCTGTCCTGGAACTCACTCTGTAGACCAGGCTGGCCTCGAACTCAGAAATCAGCCTGCCTCTGCCTCCCAAGTGCTGGGATTAAAGGCGTGCGCCACGACCGCCTGGCCTTGGGAAGCTCTTAAGTTGCATCCTGTCTGTCCTCTCTGGCTCTGCATGTCACCTGGTTTTATTTGTTTCCTTCCTTTTTATGACCATGTAATCTCAGACGGTCATTTCGTCATCCCTGAATGACATCAGCAATTATTCTCCGAGGCTCCCACATCTTTCCCTTCTAAGCCCTGTCAGGACAGTGGCTCAATACACCACACATCACAGCCAGGCAGTTCTGAGGAATGCATGCTGTCACATCCTCTCCGACCTCCGAGGTCTAGTTCGGTCTCACCCTCTGTGAGGACCTGAATCCCTGCCCTGTGGCCCTTCTCTGAACTCCTTTAGTATATACAGCTTGTGTTGAAATCATCACCCATCATCCTGCATTGTGTCACGTGGTTGATCCATACTGAGATTCTTTCATCAGACTGATCTAGGCACCAAGCTTGGTCAGAGATGCATCAGTCAGCACAGCCAGGAGACTAACCTAGCCTTTTCATCAACTTTGCTAAACTTTTTCATTGATCAGCGAATCTGGCTTGCCTCAATGAAAAGGTAGCTGGAATCTGTGGATAGATTTTTTTTTTTTTCTGTTTTTCTATCTCCCTCACTCTTTGTTTCTTTTCTTGCCTTCCAATAGCCCCCAGCATCTTTATTGTGTAATTTGATTGCCAGCTGTCTGGATTACAGGTTAAGCAGCTCTTTGTTTCACATTGACTATGGTTTGATATTGCATTTCAGGCTTTATTTCTGTAGAAAAAAAAGCCTGTGGTAAACATGATTTGTTTTTTTTTTTTTTTTTGATAAGTATTATTCACAACACTTTTAGAACACTAATAATATAATGCTCCCCTGCTGATTCTGTGAAGAGATGGATATAAATTCATGATTCTAGTTTTTTTCAGAAAATATCAGGAGAATGGTTATAGAACATTAACTTTGAGGAGGGTTTACAGGGGAGGCACTGCTTCTACAAAGCAGTTTGAAAAATTCTACAGAGCAATTTTAGAATTCATACAGTCATTAAGTCAAATCTCCAGGAGTATTGATAGTAGAGAGGAGACTAGTATGTCCCAGAAGTCCCTGGGAAAAGCTTCTGGCCAATGCTAATAAACAGAGTCTGAGATTTGGTTGTGATCTGGATGTTTTCTAAAGAAGTCATGTGTTGGAAACTTGGTCTCCTGTGAGGCTATGTTGAGACACCGAATGAACTGTGAGAAGTGACTGGGTCACAAGAGTTCTGCCCTCAGGAATGGATGAATGGATCTTTATGGGTAGGAGGAGATTTATTATAAAAGCAAACGTTCGTGGATATACTCGCTCTGCCTCACCATCTGACATTCGTGGATATACTCGCTCTGCCTCACCGTCTGACGTTCGTGGATATACTCGCTCTGCCCCACCATCTGACGTTCGTGGATATACTTGCTCTGCCTCACCATCTGACATCCTCTGCCAGGTCACGACCCAGCAAGAGGCCTTCACCTGATTCTGAGCAGATGTTGATGTCATGCTTTGAACCTCAAGTCTTCAAAAGTGTGACCTGAATGAACTTCTATATTTAAATAAGTTATCCAGCTGTACTGCTTGGTTCTAAAAACATGAAAGGTCAAGCCTATGATTAAGGAATGATTCTTTGTTCCAAACTGGTTAATTTGTATTCCCTTACATTCTACAATGGAAGGTTAGATTTATTTATTCATTTTTTCTAAATACCAGTTCCTTTGAAAAAGTTAGATTTCTTGGTCAAACCTCACCCTGTGTGAGTAAAACTGAGTTTCTCTCAAATAGTTCCTTTTAAGCAACTTGGCATAGGATGCTGTATCTCGAACTTGGCTGCCCATAACATCATTTAGGGAGATTTTTAAAATACTGATGTTGGGCCTAAGAAGATGGCTCAGCAGTAAAGAGGACTTGTTGCTCTTCTACAGGACCAAGGTTCTATACCCAGCATCCACATGGCAGTTCATAACGATCTATAATTCCAGTTCTAGGGGATCCAACTCCCTCTTCTGGCTTCCAAGGGTACCAGTCACACACATGGCATATACACATGAAGTGAAACACTCATACACATATACCAAAATAATTTAAAAGATACTTATGTAAGGGCCCCACCCTCAGAGACTGACTTGTTGTGAGGAGTGCCCCTATCATTGGGCATTCTGAAAACTCTCAAGGTGGTTCTTGAAGGCATCTAAGTCTAAGAGCGACAGTTTCACAGGAAGAAGATGCTTTTGAATGGGAGAAGCCCACGACTGATTGTTGTTTACCAGCAATGAGCACTGGGCAAAGTTGGTTGTTTTACCTCTCTGAGTGTTTCCTTTGCTCCAGAATGGAAACGTTTAATGAGAGAGGAGTGTTTGGTGGGCAGGGAGATCTTTGGGTATTTGGGGGAGACAGGAAAGCTATGTTGGGCTCTAAAATCTTGAGGATTGAAGTCAGGACACTGGGATGTGTGTGTGTGTGTGTGTGTGTGTGTGTGTGTGTGTGTGTGTAAGAAAGAGAGAGAAAGTTGGGCAGTGGTGGCACACGCCTTTAATCCCAGCACTTGGGAGGCAGAGGCAGGTGGATTTCTGAGTTCGAGGCCAGCCTGGTCTACAGAGTGAGTTCCAGGACAGCCAAGGGTACACAAAGAAACCCTGTCTCGAACAAACAAAACAAAACAAAACAAAACAAAACAAAACAAAACAAAAAAGAGAGAGAGAGAGAGAGACAGACAGACAGAGAGAGACACAGAGAGAGAGATTACCAAAAGTTGGAATGGCAATAAGGCAAAATAAACTCAAGGAAAAACTCAGCTCCCAGCCTTGCTTGCCTGGGCCTTTCTGTGTCCTATGTATCCAGCCTGCTAGATCTGTAAGTCCCCAGTAGCCTGATTGTCTCCTCTTGGATTACCCAGGATACTGACCCGATCCTCAGAGAGAGACACAGTGTGCACTGGGATGGGCTGCCAGAGCAGTCTGGGATTCCAGATGCTGATCCCCTCTGGGGGAAACAGAGCTGCAAGGTTTGTCATAGCACTCATCAAAGTCCTGTCGACATCTGTGCTTCGGATATAAACCTAGAGTGGGAGAAACCAATGCAAATGGAAAATTAGAGAAAGCTCTAGCTTTCTTTCTGTGGGGTTGACGGTGCCAGGGAAAGAGTTGGAAAGGGGCATAGATACCAGCAAGCATTGTGGGTACCTCATCACCCTCTCTGTCCCGGGATGGATAGTACTAGGAAAATGCAATGAGATGAAGCTATCTGTGGGCCAGCAGCTGACCCGTGACACTAGGCCAGAGTATTTACACAGATACCCGTAAAAACTTGAACGAAGATTCACAACGTTTTAGGGAAAATAATCCCACAAAAAGGAGTACAATTATAAACAAGACCTCTGACTTATCTAAATTCTCTAGAAAATAGGCAAAGGTGTAAATTCTTCATATGCATGAAGAATTATTTTAATTTTGTGCAAGAGTCAAGGTTCAAAGTTCTGGTTCCCCAACTTGCCTGATCATGTTTATAGGAGTCGTTCAAGAATCTTCCATATCTTCTCCTTATGTAACTTCCAAGTTCATAGTGCTGTTCCATGCCCCACTTTGGGAAGAGAAAATAAAGATGAAGGTTAGAAAAAGCATACATTAGCATAGAAATGTGTCTCTTCTCATTGTAGACAACGTGAACACGGTGGCCACCACATGTTCCACTGTAAACCACCTATTTAAACTAAGGCAAGAGAGAACAGTCGCTGTAGTCAAGACCCCCTGAGAATACTCATCCATCTTTGTTAGCACACAGTGCAGAGGCTTGTGTATACCACATGCTCAGTTGGTAGTTGGTGAGTTATCTAGGTAAATTCCTTATCTCAGGTGTGGTAGAGGGATCCACACAGGCAGAACATTCAAAGTAATTGAATGAATGACCACTTTGTAGGGATTTTTGTGAATGAAATCCAACCATCTGTTGAAGTTGAGCTTGCTGAATCTTAAGGTCCCTTTCAACCTTAGAGTAAACAGACTGATTTATTACAATCACTGTCTATCTATTGCTGGCTCATAAAAAAAATTATAGCTTGTTACTCAAAGTGTGGTTCCTGGATCTGCAGGATTGGTATCACCTGGGAGCGTGTTAGAATCAAATTCTTGGGTTCTACTCTTGATGTATTGAGCTAGAAACTTTGGGAGTGGGGCTCTGAAATCTTTTTTTAGTATTTATTTTTATTATTTTATGTGCATGAGTGCTTTGCCTATACATGTATCTGTGCAACACACGTGTGTCTGGCACCAACAGAGATCATAAGATCAGATCTCTTGGAGTTAAAGATGGTTGTGAGCCATCGTGTGGGAGTCACTGATTAGATCTGAATCATCTCCCAAAACAGCAAGTGGTCTTACCCACTGAACTAACCCTCCAGCCCCAGGAATCTGTCTTTAAGCATCTTTCTCAGAGTATCTGGAGGATCACAGAGATGAGCCTTAGCTCAGTGGTCCTTGAGCACTGGCATGCAAGAAAAGTATCCAGAACACCCTTTGAACTTAGATTCCTCAGTACCTTCCCCAAAGATTCTAGCTCCCTGTATCTTGGATGTGGCTTGGAATCCGTTTTTAACAGGGACCCCAAATGATTCAGGCTCAGGGAACGACGTTCTATGCTTTGAGAAGCACTGCATTTAAGTTTGTCATTAATCCAGGGCCTCACCAGAGAGTCACAAGCCAGTGAGGTTTTGGTCACCCCAAAGCTACTGCTTGACAGACTTGCTCATTTGCTTATCACTTGGCAGCGTCTCTCATTAAAGACAAGGATAACTGTTGGGCAGAAACAACATAATGACCTGAGTAACTGAAGAAGCAGCGGCTTTGGGTCCAACTGTCTTTAACTTGCAGCTTACTCTTGGAATCTGATGGTTACTTAAGAGATTTCTAGGGTTAAATCCGAACCTCATGATCCTCACTGGAAAAGCATAGCCAGGAAACAGGAGCCTTGTACTAAGAAAACACTATGTGAATCTTTGTGATGTTCTCTCATTAGAGAGAAAGATGGATAGACTGTGGTGGGAAGGGCTCTGACCTTCCAAAGCAGTACTGGCTTTCCATGGCTTCTGAGCTTTAATCTCTACAAAACCTGGTGGTTGGTTAGGGCCATGACTCTTGGCTTTGGCTGAGCCAAAATGAGACAATCAGGTAAGGACGTTCCAAACATCCTAATGTCCAGACCTTGCCCTATGCCAATGAAATAAGATGTTGTCGCTATTTTAAACATGTCTCTAGACCATCTCCATGGAAACCTCTCACACTTAAACACAATCAGCAGGATAAATATATCAAAGTGGAAAATTCTGTACATATTTCTCCATCACTCAAAAATTTAAGCAGAGCTATGGCTCACACCTGAAACCCCTGCTCGTGGGAGGTGGAGGAAGGAGGATGAGGAGTTTCAAGGTCACTCTTGGCTACATAGGAAGTTCAAGGTCAGCCTGTGCAATATGAACCCAGCTTTAAAAACTACAAAGTAACAACAAAGTAGATCAAACTAACCTGGGTGAGTTGGCCAAATCCTTGTGGCCACGAGGATTCTGTAATGGGGTCCTTAGGAAAGGTCTCGATGGGACCTCGGTCTCCATGCCGAAACACCTACGAAAAGATACACAGCAACAAATGTTACACACGTCACTCATGTGTTTTGCTTCTACTTGGCATAATAGAGTTTCTTAAACCACGGTCACCACCTTGTCTGTCCACTGGAATCACCTGGGGAGCTTTAGAAAATTTCTAATGACAAAGTCCTTCCTCCCCAGTGATCTTGGTTTTGTTAGTTGGGCTTCTGACAAGGGTACCAGTCTTCTAAAATTCTGTTCAAATAAAACTCAAGTGAAGAACCATTAACACTGAGCTTGAGGTAATAAATTATAACATCAAAATGATTGGCCATTGGGAAGCAAATATACACATATACATATATGTATACATATACAAACACACACACACATATGTATATATGGAGATAGAGTCCATGTATCCAAGACAATAGACTGGTGCATGAGCATACAAAATCCCTTGGTGCAGACAGAGAGATAGCTCAGTGGCTAAGAGCTGCCTGCTCTTCCAGAGGTCCTGAGTTCAATTTCCAGCAACCACATGGTGGCTCACAACCATCTATAATGGGATCTAATGCCTTGTTCTGATGTGTCTGAAGAGAATGACAGTGTACTCACATACATAAAATAAATAAAAAATATTTTTTAAAAAAACATTTTTTCTTAATTGTGATAGCAACAATGCTCTTTAAATTTTATGTCTAATAGTTTTGAAATGACATGCTCGATGGTGGATGCTTTGGCTCAGCGAGTAGTTTTAGGAGGTTTGAGGCAGATGAATTACAGACTAGGGAGATTAGGAAATCCAGATCTCAGCACTTTAACAATACCCTTTTGGGTCTGTATAGGCACCTCGTTATTCTCACATTTGTTTTTGGAGAGAGATGTTTGAACTTCTGAAACCTTGTAACTTTGATTCTAAAACACCTTTAGCAAAGTGTGCCAGGCCAAACTCCATGAGATTTGATAATCAAAACACAAGGAGAGAAAAGCTCCCAAGAAGGAAAAGATGAAGTCTGACATACAGAAAATATTAACTAGCACAGAGGATGGTCGCATAGCCCTTCATTTGATCTGAGATCACAAACCTTCTTAGGTCTGAGGAGCTGAAATTGTGACATGGGGTTCACACATTTGTAGCCTCACCTTCATTTTTCAATCTCGACAGTGTACATTTTCAGGGGTAGATTATTTTCCACTGTAGGGAGCTGCTGTGTACACTGGCCTCTTGCTCACTAGCCACCCATAGTACTTCCTTGTTAGGGCAACTGAAAAGACCAAACACCTCACCACTGAGCTAGCCAAAGAGACATCTGATAATGGGCACTCTACCAAAACAACGCACAGCCCTGCCTGCCAGGGCGCAGTACTTCCTACCGTATCCAACGTATCCAACGACAACAATCTTTCCTTCACAGCTTCCATGTTTGCTTTGGCTTGAGAAGCTGTTAAGTGCTTCTCATGTTTCATTCCCCTAACCAGTTCTGCAACTTAGCCACAATTCTTGTTATATATTTCCCAGTTCATTTTAATAAGCCATGAGTCCAGATTCTCAAGTCTGCAAGTGGTAGAACTAACCAGGCATTGGCCATGTGTCTTTCACAACAGTATCTTTTTTTGGTGTGTGTGTGTGTGTGTGTGTGTGTGTGTGTGTGTGTGTGTGTGTGTGTGTGTGTTTGTGTTTGTATGCCTACAGGCATGTGTTTGGATGTCCTGTCCCTATGTGTGTTTGGACCCATGTGTTCATGCCTGTGTGTGCAGACGGCATTCTTTGAGCTCAGAGCTCAATTCACTTGGACTATGTCTAGGCATTCTTCAGTCTATAGAGGGGCATTCTACCTCAGGCAAGTAGTTCTACTTTATCAAAACCTTCAGAAAACTAAAAACATGTTATTAAAGGTCAGAAGTTTTCACAGAACTAGTGAGGACAGCAACAGGAAGAGCCCTGAGACCAGGAGAATCCCTCAAATACACACCCTTCCCAGGACTCCTTTGGTTGGTTGTTTTTGATAGAGTCTTCGACTCTATACCCGGATCTAACTAGGTAACTCAGGCTGGTCTGAACTTGCAACGATCCTCCTGCTTCAGCCTTCCCAAACACTGGAATTGCAGGTGTGAGCCTCCATATCTAGATTTCCTACTATCTCTCATAATTCTTACAGCTCCCTGCAGGGGATCTTGGCATCATTTCCGCATAGACCAAATCAGCAAACAGGCTTAGAGAGGTTTTATGAGCTGTTTAGATCTTCTGATTCCCAGGAGGGTTGGTCCTCCATTACCCACCCCTACCCCCCCATTCAGTTACTCTCTTGTGAATTGCAAGAACTTTCCTTTAGTTAGGGTCTCACTCTATTTCCCACGTTGGCTAGTGACCTTGAATTCTTGATCCCCCTGCCCTAACCTCGCACGGGCTGGGATTAGAGGAGAATACCCGTTCTGTCTAACTTTTTAAAGGATTTTAAGAGTTCTGACAGCCGCGCGTGTGTATACAGGGCATATTGTGGCCACCCTCTCCGTCCCTTCCTCTCGTTCCTCTCCCAGGCTTGCTAATGTTCTTCTTGAGATTTTTATAGAGTCCCTGCAGGCCCTGCCGGCTCCAATGGCCAGTCTGTATATAGTCAGGGCTTAACTTACAACTTCATCACTCTTAGGAATTATATCATGTTTCTCCGCTCTCCCCTCCCAAAAAATCCAAAGTCCCTAAAAGAGTCCTTCGCCTCAAACTTTACCCGATCAGGTCTCTCTTTCACCCCAAGGTCCTCAGCTCACATTCTTGCTAAATGTGCTTAGCCACAGGAGCCCTCCTGCTGGCCTAGTCCGGCCCAGTCCCAGTGCCTTTGCCTTTCTATCTAATTTGAATGCCCAGTGTCTGTTTCTCCTGACACACACACTCGTTCTCTACATCCAGGCTTGTCTAGGGAAACTCGAGGGCCCCTTTCATACTAAGTAACCCCTGCGCAATCTCTACTTTCTCTTACTGTTTTGTTTCCATCTCTAATATTTTCTGGTTGTATTTATTAGAAATTAAAAAAAAAACCACAACAAAAGACCTGGCTTCTCTTCTATACTAGTTAGTTTCCTCCTTGCTGTGACAAGAATCCTTGGTAGGAAAAAAGGGAGGCTCTGTCATGACGAGGAGGGCACGGAAGTGGGAACGTGAGGCAGGTGGCCACATTGCATATGTAGTCAAGAAGTAAAGGTGAGGTGGGGGAAATGCTGGTGCTCAGTCAGATTTTTCTTTTTTCTTATTTTTTTTTTAAACCTTTAAATTTTATCCAGTCTGGGACAGTGGGTCATAGGATGGACCTGCTGGTATTCAGAGCGTATCTTCTCCCCTCAGTTAAATCTCTCAGGAAACACTCTCGAACATTACCAGAGTGTCCCCAGATGAGGCCAGAACTAGTCAAGTTGATACTGGAGATTAATATTGCATCTTTCTAGGAAGTCCTTGGATGTAGAATCCCTATGGAAATGGCCACTGTCTAGATTACACAGAAGGCTGCTCTGAATGAGCAAATGGACCCTGGGCTGGGTCCCCTTCCTGTAGGCTGGTGATAACATCTCCAGTCCTCTGGTTTCATGAGAGCTTTTGATTCCCATCGTCATGTGTTAACAAGCAATGCCATGTAATCCTGTTTTCTTCCTTCCTCCCCTGCCCTCAACTCCCCCTTCTATCAGCCCAATTTCTGCCTTTGATTTCAGAATACTGAGTTTTCCCTTGGAATATGCTGGAGTCTAACAAACCACCAGGTTGCCCTTTCAGGTTTAGAACTCAAGACAGCAGAAAAACTTTGGGATGATCTTGGATCTAAATTCCAGTGTTCACACTCATAAACAGGCATTTTAAAACTGAGCCACCTCCCTAGTCCTTTCTTCTTCTTCTTCTTCTTCTTCTTCTTCTTCTTCTTCTTCTTCTTCTTCTTCTTCTTCTTCTTCTTCTTCTTCTTCTTCTTCTTCTTCTTCTTCTCCCCCTCCTCCTCCTCCTCCTCCTTTTTTTTTTTTTTTTTTTTTTGAGAGACAGGGTCTCTCTGTGTAGCCCTGACTGTCTTGGAACTCACTCTGTAGACGAGGCTGGCCTCAAACTCAGAAATCCACCTGCCTCTGCCTCCCAAGTAAGAACCGAGAAATAAATCCATTGGCAGATAATTGGAACATAAGATAGTTTGGGCAGAAATGAGGATTCCTATAGACATGCTGTAGGAGGTAAGATGGACAGTCAGCTGTGAAGAGTCATTATGCAGCTACATCCTGCACTGGCCATGAGAAACATGCAAAAGGCCTCCAAAGCTCTTTCTCCAGGGCCCAGGAAGAAAGAACAAGAAGCCAACAGGAAAGGGAAGTGGTGTGAACTGTGTGTTACATTGCGTGCGAGCTGTAAACAGCAACGTTTGACACTCATTCTGGTTACCCAGGGCAAGTTTCAAACACCAGCTTTGTCAACCACTGCCCAAGTGACCCTGAGAAAACAATTAGACTCAAAGTCGGTATGTCTCAATTTCTCTTTCTAGCTAAAAACAAAATCACTTTCTACCAGGGAAGAGCAACGTAAGATTTACATGTGTAGTGTGTGTGAGAAGTGAACACAAAGGATGTATCCAGCATGTTACTCATGGTAGTCATACACATAACTGTCCCATATGCTTCCTTTCTTGCTGAAAGTAGTTTGCAGCATCCAGGGCATTACCCTTTGAGTTTGGGAAAACAGCTTTCTCTTTAGAGAAGCATCTCTATTAATATATAATTATCTCCCCTGACTTGCATTTACCTAAGAGCCATATTGCTTTTTGCCTTTGCATTTGAGCCACTCTATTGTGGACAGCCCTGAAGCTGTTTGTATTTTGATGCTAATTCCGCTCTCCTGGGAGTGGCTTCTTGTGAACCAATCCCCTAATGAATAAAGGAGCCAATCACTGGGTGAGTAGAAGGGACTTCCGGGTTGGAGGGAGGAGAGAAGATGCAGAAGAGAGTTAGGGTCTTTTGGAATGGGGTAAGATGTAGCTTCTAGAGTTTCCTGGTATCATGGCAGATCTGCAAGGATTTGCCTCCAGAGGATTTAAATTTATATAGCCTTACAAGATTAGGATTTTAGTTGATGTGCCCAGAGATTGAGTTACCATTGTTTCTGAACTAAGTTTGTGTTGCATTTTCCTTCACGAAGCGGCTCGTCTGGGTTCAAGAGAGAAAGGTACTGCAGCAAAGTGTGGGTGTGCCTGATGTGCCCCACTAAGGCCATGGGGGATTCGAAGCATGGGGCTGGTGTGGTAGTGACCCGCCGGTGGGGACCTAGCAAGCTGGGTGGAGAGATCCTGGAGCTCTGAGTCAGAGCTCCACGAGATAAAAACAGGTCTGCCATTGCTCACCAGTGCATGGCTGGCTAGCCATGCTGGGGCTGAGAGAACTAGGGCAGAGAGGGGGAACTTGCTATCTTTTTTCCTTTTAATATTTCCCACAACACCACTCTGCAATCTTAACATGTCTGGAGAAGCAACCTAACATGTTTTGAGCCAAATACAGTCTCTCTAATGAGTTCAGTGCCTTGGAAATTTGCAAAATGTGTGGACAAACAGGTAGAGACAATTTTTCTGAGCTCACAAACTTAGATGAATGACCTCCTGCCTGGCCAACACCAGCTCTTAGGACCATCATATTCCAGCACACATCTCTGCAGAGCCTGCTAGTTGCCAGAGACACCTGCTGCTCCTGGACACTCATGACTACAGAAACACACATGAGGGAGAAAGACAAGTCTGTAAGCAAAAGAACCCACTTTTTCTTTTCCAGTGAGGCATTTTATGTAGTGGCTCTCTTTACAAGCCAAGGCACAAGTTCTAGATAAGCTTCAAGAACAGGATTTATTGAATCCTAGGCCGTGAAAGACAAGGTCTAGGTCTTAAAGAAATAAAACAATACAAAGAAACAACAAAAACTCTTGACTCTATTGTAACACTAAAACCATATTATATGCCTTTTGGGTAATTGGGAAGATTCGGTATAAAAGTAAAGTGCCTGGCATCTGGTAGATGCTTACAACTTATTACTTACACTTGAAATTCTACTTCAATTAAAGTTAAAAAGAAAAAGGGAACCAGGTCTTGGAAAGTCCATGCCTATGGCCAAAGGCATAACCTAAACACAAACAGCAACAGCGGAGATGAAGGCAAATCAAAGGTGTCTTCCAACTGACAGCCACAAAGGGACCTAATGGGTCGTCTACTATGTAAAATAGCAATAGGTTTTGTGATTCTGAATCACTTGCCAATACATGCTTCTCTTGTTTTTATTGGGCTAAAGCCCGAAGCTAGGGGGAGGGAAAAAAAAAGACTGAGCTTAAATGATATGTAAATACTTACTTGATCTTTTTGAGAATAAAATGAACAACTAGAAGAAATAAAATGAGGCCAGGCAATGCAGTGAGCTGGTCACTAGGCTGGGTACTGCAGTGAGCTGGTCACGTGAATGATCAGAGTCTGGAGATTAGTGCTTGCCACAATGATTTGTACACTCACCAGAGGGGCGTAAGGACTTCCCATGCATTTCCTTGAGTACCACAACAACTCGTAGAGGCGTTATTGGCCCCATTTCCAGTGATGAGTCACGGACTGGTTAAGTGGCTCACTAGAGCCACACAGCTAGCACTGGGTTGAGCTGGCATTGCCCAACCAATGGTCTGACTCTTGGGTCTGCACTTCTTGGTACAGTGATATGTAGGGTGCTGCCCAGAACCATATCAACTACTTTCTGACACTCTCTACATACTCCACCTCTGTGGCATCCTCGTCTCTCCAGTGACCCAAATTAGAAATCACTAGCTATTCACCACTTTCTGTAATACTTACAGCCAACCCACTGGATTCTGCTTGCAGGAGTTAAAACATTACCTCTGCTTCCCATTCAGGTTGTGATCCCCAACTTTAAGTTTGGGGAACTTGGAACTCAGCTGTTTTCCTTAAATGGCCTGGCTCTGCTCCTAGACCTGGTCAACAGTAGTGGAACTGAGTTAATAAAAATTCTGTGCCTTTCTAGGTATCGCTTTCAACATCTATTCTAGCAAATGCACTAGAAAACTAACTATGGGGTTGACTCTAGCCCTTGAGGAGAGCGAGTGAAGGAGATGGGTAAGCCCTGGAGATATGCAATGGCTAGCATCATGCCCAGGTCCAACCTTGGCTGGGAGGCTACTCAGCCCTCTGAAGAGACAATGCGCACAGGACTTGGAGGCCCTTTGAGCCAAGAATATACTATGACTCAGGTAAAACCCTGCAGAAATAAGGTCATCCATGAAGAAGAAAAGGAAGCTCCATACTGTGAATCATTATTCCTTTCTTTATAAAGGCACAGAGGAACAACACAGAACTTCTGTCTGTCTGAGGTCACCTCATTTGTTTTTCTCGGCTGAAGGGAAAGATGCTTTACGACAGCATTCTCTCTTTCTGATGGGATAATAGGATACACGAGATCATTGTAAAACGTAAGGCAAGTGAACTTGTGCAGGAACTGAGTAAGTGCGTGGGGCGGCCGTGGGGTGGCGGAAGCAAGGTTGACCCTGAGTGATAATTACCAAAGCTGGCTGATGCATACACTGAGACTCACAGCCTTACTATCTTCTCTCTACAAAGTTAAAAATACCAATTCTCTACAGACAGTCTGGGGAGGTGGATGCCGTAGGCATCCCAGGAAGCAGCTTACAAGTAGATTCCTTTCTTGAAATCTATAATATCTGTTAAAGATAAAAATGCACTTCATTAAACAGTTTAAGGAGACCCTTTCAACACATTTAAACCCATAATAGAGTTGGATTTTTTTCCCTATTTAACTATTAATAAGAGGTCAAAACACAATTTCATGGGAAATACTTTTTTTTGGTCTTATTTTTGTTTTAAAAGATCCTGTGGCATAGCAGGGTGATGATGGCACATGCCTTTAATTCCAGCACTTGGGGGGCAGGAGGATCTCTGAGTTACAGGCTATCCTGGTCTACAGAGTGAGTTCCAGGACAGCCAGGACTACACGAAGAAATCCTGTCTCAAAAAACAAAACAAACAAACAAAACAAACAAACAAACCCCAAAATCAATCAATCAATCAACCAATCAAACAAACAAAACAACCCACAAAAGATCTTGTAGGTTTGGTGAATGGTGAACGGCTCAATAGGTAAAAGTGCTCGCCTTGCAAACCTGATGACTTGACTTCAGTCCCTGGGACTCAGGGTTGGAAGGAGGGATCCACTCCCCGGAGTTGTAGTTGTGCTCTGACTTCTACGCATGCTCTGTGGTGTGTGTGTGTGTGTGTGTGTGTGTGTGTGTGTGTGTGTGTGTGTGTGTGTGTGTGATGTAGAGCTGGGCTGAGGATGGATGCTTTTTAGCTGCTTCCCTGGCATGTACAGGGCTTTGGATTCATGCATGAGACCTTGGAGTCAGTCCCCAGCACTACAGAAAACAACCAACCAAAATAAAATAACCATTAAAATAATCGTGAGTGGTTCACAGGCAAGACTAAGAACCAGGGGCAGTTTCCTTTCCTTTCTGCCAAAAATAGCTTTTCAGAATTAGAGGCTTATTTTTCTTGATTATGGAAGAAAACAAGGAAATGATTTACAGTGTCTGAGTCAGGGTAATGCTACAAACCGTGCAGTCACCTCAGACTCGCTCCAGGTTCTAGGGTATACGCACTCAACAAAAACATGGTGGGGCAAGGTCCGTGGCATCGTGCAGTGTAGGTTCGAGCCTGCTTTTCTACCTGTATGAACGTCATCAGATTGCCTAACCATTTCCACTTATGCCTCCATCTTGAAAGTAGGAACAAGTTTGGTGGGGGTTGTTTGTTTGTTTTTGTTTCTGTTTTTTTGAGACCGCATCTCATATAGGCCAGGTTGGCTGGCCTGGCACTAGCTCTGAAGAAATTCTGATCCTGCTGCCTCCACCTCCTGAGTAATGGGGTCACTAGATTTTTGGGTATGTATTACCTGGAACTCACTATGTAGACCAGGCTGGCCTGGGATTAAAGGCATGTGCCACCATGCCAGACTAGACATTTTTTTTATTTGATCTTTTAATAATCTTCTGAGGATTTCTCGGAATGTTCAAGGTAACTGTTTATGTACAATAGTCTCTATAATCAATCAAAGAAGAAAATGAGACCTTCTGGCTGATATCATCAGAGAGAGGTTGTTTTGTTAGAGGCTAAGGAAGATGTATTAAATTGTCCATCATTTAGCATGCATAGAAGGAAGCCTCGGGCTGGGAAGTGGTGGCACACGCCTTTAATCCCAGCACTTGGGAGGCAGAGGCAGGTGGATTTCTGAGTTTGAGGCCAGCCTGGTCTACAGAGTGAGTTCCAGGACGGCCAGGGCTACACAGAGAAACCCTGTCTCAAAAACAAAACAAAACAAAACAAAACAAACAAAACAAAACAAAACAAAACAAAAAAAAAACCAAACCAAAAAAACCCAACAACAGCAAAAAAACCAGAAAGTAGCCTCGGTAGAAAACAGAGTTAATGTTTGCTTTATGCAGTATTGGTTAACTTTTGAGCTATAAGGAAGCTACCTTTGTGGCTTGGTTTTTCTTTACTGAAGAATTTGACTGCTAGTCGCTGACCGTATTTTAACTGAGAGTAGAGAGGCAGAAAAGAGGCAAAGGAGACTCACAACCTTTGACAGCCAAGGCAAGTTACCTGGGCTGTGGCTGGAACTCAGAGGGCCACTCTAGTGTCCGAGAAGATTGCCAGGCAGCCAGCAGTTTCTGAGCACAGTATGGCAGGACCAACAGAATGTAGCACAATGCCACGGCCCCTATCCCTTCAAGGAGCTCGTTGGCAAGGATGCCATGCGTGGAAGGGCAAGAGTAGCTCGCACGGGTGTTCCTGCAGAACACGGGGTGTTACATTGCTTTGTCAACACAAAAGCCACACAGCTGGCAAGTGCTTTGAAGGTTCCTTGGCTTTCTCCTACTTTGTTCCTGAGTCATGACCCGGTAAAGATTTACTGGACAAAGAATCCTAATTTATGTAAAATTAAAGATTTTCTGTAGAAAGGAATCTCCTGAATACCTCACGTTGGCAGGAAAGAAACATCATGTTTAAGTGCAAACTAAGAGGCATCCTTTCTCTAAATCATGAAAATAGTTGCTGGGGATTCTCTTGCAAAGGAGAGGAAGTGAATCCTTTTGACTTTGAAAATGCTCTTCCCGTATTTTTTTTTTTTAAAGAATTATTTATCTATTTTATGTATATAAGTACACAGTAGTTGTCTTCAGGCACACCAGAAAAGGGCATGGATCCCATTACAGATGGTTGTGAGCCACCATGTGGATGCTGGGAATTGAACTCAGCACCTCTGGAAGAACAGTCAGTGCCCTTAACCACGAGCCATCTCTCCAGCCCCTTCCCATATGTTTTAAACACCCAACTGTATATATTTTTTTCCTTGACAACAGGCAACACACAGCCTTCTCCTTCTTTGCAGGGCTTGTCACAGTTACCATATGTAGGAGAAATAGTGAGTTTAGCGATCAACTAAATCTTTTATCTGATAGTTCACTCTGAAATTCTGTGTTCAGTTTCTCTTATGTGCTACCAAACATATTACTACAAACATATGCTCCAGAGTCATGATAAACACGAGAGAGTTAACTTCAGAAATTGACTGTCCTTTGATCTGCAAACTAATGATCACTGAATGGAAAGAGACCAGGCTAGCTCCTGGCATCTGAACAGTGCTCTACTCTGCGTGTTCTCCTGAAGTGACCTGTCAGTCAAAAGACCAGAGGGCGGCTGTAAAGAAACAGTACCATCGACAGCAAATGAGACTGTTGTTCTTCATTAAAACAAACGCGTGTGACCCGTC
The DNA here is from genome assembly GCA_028551405.1 of Uromys caudimaculatus. Lineage (NCBI taxonomy): Eukaryota > Metazoa > Chordata > Mammalia > Rodentia > Muridae > Uromys > Uromys caudimaculatus. The sequence goes on along the minus strand of CM052706.1, from coordinate 17,891,382 downwards.
ACATTCTAAGTCTGAACAGTGCCTGCTCTCTCAGGCAGATAGCAGAGAGGAAACATGAAAGGTGACATTTGGTTTCTCTGATTCTCTGGTAACAGGAAAAACAATGAGGAAAAAGTGTACTTACCAATGTCACAAACTTCAACTCCTTGCCTTGGCCTGAGTCCGGGCAGAGAGAAAACAGGAGCAAGAAGCCTAGGCTGAGGCTTGCTGTCCGGGTCAGGTGTAGAGGGACAGCTCTCATGGTGGGGGGAGAGAGCTGCTTCTGGCGGCGGTAGGAGGTGCTGCACTTCAGAAGCCTTCTGGAGGGAAGTGCCTATTTAATCAAGAGATTGACAGGAAGGCGGAGCCACAGTCTTCCCTAGCAGGATTGCAAGGAGGGTGGGGCAGAGTTTGGCATGCAAATAACGCCAGGTCATTTGTGAGTTTCCGATCAGCCTCCTCCACTTCAATTAGCACCCTGAGGCCCAGAGCAGGCACAGCTCAAGGCCTCGCCTCTGCCCATCCTTCTCTACTGCTTTCCATCTTTATCTCTTCCGTGGTCTGATGGTGGCCTGATGGTGATGCTTGACGGCCGCCTTTGGGAAGAGATCCTCCCTGCCTCTGGAAGGTTTAGGATTCAGCTCAGTGTTTGAGGAAGCCTCCGTTGTGGGCATGTATCGACGTGATGAGGCACATTCTCCTGCCAAACGTCGTGTCTGGTCTTAAACTCTCATGTAGCCAATAAAGGTGTTTAAAAATGGCTGGAAAGTGAGGTCGAGGATACATGGAAGATTTCTCTTTATGCCTTAAGGCCTTTGGGATCTTTGTGATCGTTTGCAGCAATGCAAGGCTGGGTTTAGAGGCCCTTTAGAAAGAATACACACAAGCAATAGCAAAAAGCTCGCAGAGTCCCCCACCCCCACTCCCAGCTCCTGTGAACCGTCCTTGGGTCACAAACCAAAACCAAATAGCAACAAAGGAACAATCAATCAGTATGACAATTGGATTAACTCGAGGAGGGTAAGGTAGGTGTGGATGTGAATTTGATAGAAATACATTATGCACATGTATGGGAAAAGGCATTATGATGTGTAACAAACATGCTTATAACAGATATTAACAAAACCAGAAAACAAACAAGCAAGCAAATCCAAGAAGCCCACGTTGTTTTGCTGTGTTGACAGTCAAGAACTTCGGTGATGAACCTTTCATTCTGGGGGGAGACACGCTCTTGACTCTCTAGCCGTGACCTCACTGGGACTCTACGGAAGAAGATGGTATGCACTGAAGAAACTTGGCTTTCTGGCGTTTTTGTTTTTGTTTTTGTTTTTTTTTCTCACCCCGGCAGTCTCATCACTACAGGAAACAACATCAGCTGGAGAGGCACAGGGAGGATCTGCAGGTGATGTGGGCGGAGCGACCTGCCGGGATGTTTCCGCCCCAAGGAAGGAGGAAGAACAAAGGTTTGCCCACAACATCCTCAGCAGTTCATCAAATTTACCTGGACGGCCAGGTTGCATCGCCATGTGGTCATAGGAAGCCCTGGAAGGCGGTGTGTGGGAGAACTATGATTCTTCTGGTATGGGGAAGTAAGAATTCGTGTATGTGTGGTAGGATTATGCATTTAGAGGGACGTTTGGTCTTCTCTTTGCGGGTTGTATTCTCTACCAAACAGTTCCATTATGATCTTCACCGAGTGCGAGGCTGAGAAGCTCGGTGCATGACAAATGGGGTGGAGACGGAGACTGCCCCGCATTGTGGTTTGCCACGTCCTCCATAACCTGAGTTTAGACATGTGCTACCCAGCTTGGGTCCCGTCGCTGTTTTCGAAACCCTGGGGAAGTGAAGCCCCGCTGCAAGAAATAGGTCACTAGGGACAAACCTTGAGGTTTTGTAGCTGAGCACAACTCCCAGCTCACTCTGGGCTTCCTGTAGACCTGCCACAATGATGGGCGGTAACTCCTAACTACTTAAGCCTATACCAAGCTTTTGTCTCTTGGGTTGCTTCCTGTCGGGTAACTCATCCCAAGAACAAAAGCAACTAGAACATCCTGGCCAGGGCAGATTCGCCATACCGTATCAATCCCTGCAGTGTTCTCGTGGTAACAGAAAGGAATCTCCACCAGCTACAGTTCACACAGGCTTAGTTAGCTCGGAACTCTTCACTAGTTCTGGATCCCTAATTCTGTGGCGCATCCTAAATTCTTAGCCTCATTTCGCTTTCTGTCTCCTTCCTTGTTCCACACTTGGGTCATGCTTGGAACTATTGTAGATATGACCTTTGCCCTTCCTGATAAAAACTGTGGTTCACTGAGCCACCTGTTTCATAACTGGGTAAACATTTCCGATCCTTAGTTTCTCTGATATCTCCTTTGGGGTTTTCTAGCCCTCCCAAACAACATTTTAAGAAACATGAAATATTAGCCTTAAAATTTTTTTTTTTTATCAAAACCTGCAAAACTTTCATTTACCACAAGGGATACAAATGTGTTTATCTTCCTCACCTTGTAAAACCTTTATGCAAATGTTTTAATCCCTCCGCCCCCAACAGGTAAGACTTTTGTTTACACAAAGGCCTTGCTGCAACCCCCAAATTTAGCTCCCCTGCTTTCCCTCATTTTCTTCTCACAGATTCTTTAGAAATGAGGCAATCAAGGAAGACTGTGAGGGTGGACTCCAACCAATGAGGAAAAGACAGTCATCAAAACCAAAGGACTGTCAGGCCCCGTGCTTGCTCTCACGCTTTAGCCAGTGGTCCTCTCCTCACCAGTACACTGTTACCTGGTCCAGACACTAACTGGAGTGGCGGTTTCTTTCTTTGTGACCCTGAACTTATTCCTAACATCAGGAGGAAGGCTTTCTTAAAGACAGAACCATGGAAAAGACTGCTAGAGCCGAAACATCTCTAAGGCAATTTCTGTTGACTTGAATAGATGGCTTATATTTCACTTCTATCTTAGTCTTTATTAATCTTAGACTTTGACCACCAAGCTATAAGGAGAGAACAGTTAAAAATTATACATGTGGAGGGCTGGAGCCATGGCTCAGTGCTGAGTGTTTGCTTGCTGTTCTTTCAGAGAACCTCCGGTCCATTCCCGGTATCCATGGTCCATAATCACTTGTAACTCCAACCCCAGAGGATGATGCCCTCATTTGGTCTTCACAGGTACTCCCACATACATGGCAAAGACAGACAGATGGACAGACAGACACACCCCTAATAAATGAACAAATTTGAATTTGAGGCTGGAGAGATGGCTCAGCAGTTAAGAGCATTGACTGCTCTTCCAGAGGACCTGAGTTCAATTCCTAGCAACGAAATGGTGGCTCACAACCATCTGTAATGGGATCCGATGCCCTCTTCTGGTGTGTCTGAAGACAGTAACAATGTACTTACAGAAATGAACAAATTTAAAAATAAGTAAAATAATCGTTGGGCTAGAGCGATGGACCCAAGTTCAATTCCCATCTTCAGGGGATCCCACATGACTGGCCTTCAAGGGTGCCTTCTCCACCCACAAGCCTATATATACATGTACAGAAATTCACAAATTGAAAATTTTTAAAAATTTAAAAAGATTGTACATGTAGAGTCTTACAAAGTCTAAATACCATGAACTTGAGTCTGAAAGAACATCAAGTAAGAAACAAACAAACACAGTTTAGACCCTTCTGTGGAGATGTTGGGGAGAATCAGGGATGGTAATATGAGTGAAAAATTTCCAAAAAGCAGCTGTGACTTCAAAGGATGATTGGCTGATTAGAACTTCCCTGATGTGTAGAAGTTGGAATGTTGCAGATCCAAAGCAGGATTGTCTTGGACTAACCTTAGCCCCTTTAGCAATTATTTAGTGCCCACCTCTGCATGTAAGGTAACATTCTTTGACTGTCAGGTAAGTCCTTTGGAATGTATAAATGGACCCTCATATTCACTAAAGTAATTGCTGAGACTGTCATCAGATAGCATCTGACGCCTAACATGGAAGCTTCCCAGCTCCACTCTGACGTCGTCTTCCCACCAGTGTGTCTGCCAAGTGTCTTGATGCATGGCTTCCTTCACTCTGTCTCTATAAAGCTTCATGAAACTGTTACCATGTTGGAACCTGGAATTTGGGGTGATCTAAAACTATTCCCAGACCAGGGCCACTCATATTTGACTCCAGAATCTCTTATCTGTTTTGAGTTGAGAGCTGTGTTTTTTTTGCCTTATAAGTGAAAATTTAGATGTTTTTCTATGAGCCAAGGCTAGCAATGGTTTCTCAAGATTAGAATGTCATACAGTCTGAATCATGTGTTTTATACAACTGTTTATTTCTTCATATGTTGGATGACAACCTCTGGTTAACATGGCACCAAAAAGTCCCATCATTGGAACAAGTTGGGGCTTTTTGGAAAGCCTACACTCAGATACGAATTTGCATATGGGAAGCTCATTAACAAGTGCTTTCACAAGCCACAAACAGAGGGGGAAGGAAAACAATCAGGCCTGGAGAGCTGGAGTGCATAGCAATGTTAATGAAAGTCAACCTGCCCTGCGGGGAGTTTTAATGACCTTTGGGTTGTTCTGAATCGGGAAGGGAATCAAGGTTGTTTTTACCTCTAACTAGGAAAAACTGCAATGGTCCTAGGTACATGAAGGGCCATAAGAGCTCTGAATGTTCTACTGATGGGCAAATGAGATGGGGCACCAAGTAAGAATGCTGCTGGACCCGTCTGGGTGCTGATGGTCTTCACAATGATATTATTGGACTCAGCACCTTATAGACTTCTAGCCAGTGAGAGTATTGATTAGCAATACTGTGATTATAAAGGCAAGTTACTCCATCTGCACCTTGGTCTGACGTGAGCTGTTCCTAGGCAACATTTACTGTCGGGTGGGTTTAACAGGTGTTCTGCCTTTCATCTAGCTGTGTGTATGAGTGCGTGTGAATGTGTGTGGGCAGGCATATGTGTGAGTGTGACTACAGGTGTGTGTGAGTGACTGTAGGGATGTGTCTTTTCTCCTGTCCATGACACAATGTACATTTTTATCACTTAGTGTTCTCAAGGGTCCCCACATATGACATCACCATCGTAAGAGATAGCTACCCCAGGGAGCTCATTACATAGGCAAGCACATTCAAAGAAGAGAAACTAGTAAGAATTTTATTATATTTGTTTAAGTTTAAAGGGGGCTTGCGAGTGGAGATTTGTTTTATAACAGATCGTTTTTGAATTTGGTAGTTTTTGGCCATATGAGGAATCGAGCATTGATACTTGTTACTGCATGGATGGACCTTAAAACTCTCTGCCAAAGCAGCCACCAAAGACCACACACATCCTGCATGATTCTACTTACAGTAAATGTCTCAGATGGGAAAGTCTTAGGAGATAGCAAGTAGTTTATTAGTCTTTGCCCGGGGAAGAGAGGGAGGTGTCAGATATAGGGGTAAGAGTCAAAAGCCATATGGTCTCTTGGGCCTTGTGACAATTCTCTGGTACTTACAGAACTCTGAATGTCCTAAAAGCACCGAACAGTTCATTTCAAATGGATAAATTGTATGGTATGTGTGTTATATGCCAATAAAGTGGTTATGAAAAGGACACAACCAATGAAGAAGGACTAAGAAAATAATTTAATGCACCGCCAATATTCTATTTCATTTAAAGAGATAATAGGAGCGTGCGTTAATAAATAAACATATTTTGTAGAGATTTATCACTGATGGAAATCACCACTGAGTGAGTTGAAAAAACAATAATCCACACTGGTACATGACAACCTAGGATCTTAAGGTTGTCTATTGCTTTGAAGCAAATAAACACAATCTTAGTGGCTTAAAATGACCTGTAATTATCATCTGACATTTTCCCTAGGCCAAGAGTCCAGGGAAAGTTAAAAAGGGCTTTGCTTGAGGCCTCTGGCAAGGCTGCAATTCAGTGTCAGTCAGCCCTGGGGTTGCCTCCCAGGTCATGTGGTTGTAGGTGAGATTCGGTGGCTTCCTTGTTCTCTTGCTCCACCCCATATGGTGGTGTGGTTCTCTGGGTGCACTGACCCAGAAGGCAGGAGAGAATCATCAATGGTCATCTTTTTAGTAATTCTTAAAAGTGATTGTAAGCAAAAAGCACCCGGAAAGCTTGCTAAACCAGGTTCCTGGTTCTCCCTGGAATTCTGAAACAATAAGTTCAGGTGAATAACTCTCAGGGTTTAGTAGTGCCTGAGGCAGAATGAAAAATGTCAGCACTATCTATCCTGTCTTCACTTAAAATGGAGGCCTATTTCTCCTGGATTGTTTAAAACTAACTTTAAAAAGTTTGTTCAGAGGACAACTTGCAGAAGTAGGTCCTCTCCTTTCACCAGGGGGTAACAGATTGAACTCCTCAGGTTTTCAGGCTTGGTGGCAGGTGCCTTTGCTCACTGAGCCATCCCACCAACATTATTATTATTATTATTATATAATCAGAATCTGATCATTTATTTGTCCCTCTTAAAAACTTGTTTTTGACTGGACTGAGACTTAGAAGTAGACGCTCTCAGCAAGGACAGCCTTCTCTCTTGGGAATCTGTTCTTGGTGTTTTCCTTTGGCTTCTTTCATTCTCTTGCCCATAAGTTTAGCATATTCTACAGCCTCCTAGCATGCAGTTTCTTCAGAGCAATCTGTAGGCGTTTGCGTTGCAGGACACATGGAGAAACAAGACGCTGACTCATGGGTGCTCTGGCTCTGGGCTTCTTTCCTTCTTGGTTTAGGGGCTTTCTGGCAGCACTCTGGTGGACATCATCTTTTTTAGAGAGACTGGAGAGCTTTCAGGCTCTGCTAGCTATTTTGGGCCCTCAAACTCTTGAGGCACAGTAGCATCTGTCAGTCTGGGGAAATCCATCTGTCTTTACAATAACCAACTTGAGAATACTCAGATCAGCATCTACAATGCGTCTACAAAGAGAATGGCACTTCCTCCAGTCTCTTGGTCCATAACAACAGTGCCCCTTACTCAACAGTAAGTACACTCTGCCATTCATCATGATGCCTTGTTTCTAGGGAAGCCTCATTTGTCATTCCCACCACCGATTCTGACCACATAACCCCTCCACTCTTCACCCAGAACATCGGCAGCTATGGTGGCCGTGTGCTCCTCAAAGAAAATAGGACAATCGCATTCATCACCCACTTCAATGAGCCTCTGACAGCCAGTGGCTGGGAGGAGATATTAAGCTTCATCTTGCCATGGCTGACCACTACAACAAGAAAGAGGACCCATGAATTTTTTAAAAAAATATTTTGTTAAAACAGTCATGTTGATATTAGAGTTTTTTGACATTCCTGGAATGTGGTGCCCAAAGTGAACGGCTCACTGACCTTCCTCTGATTTCCAACTGTGGCTCTAATGTTTGGGAGACTGGCCATAACTGCTTCTGTGTCCCCTTTGAGATGAAATGATCTAACTTTTCCTGATTTTTCTCAACAAGGAAAAGCAGGCTTGGGTGAGGTGAAGCGGAGGTTGGATAATCGTTCTGAGGCTTCTGAATGGAAAGGAGCCATCTGCTTTGATCTCTGAGGCTGAGCAAAGCTGACTTCAAGCGACCTCCCTGGACTTTGCCTACAGACAGCTGTCCTCATAAATTTTCCTGTTCATAATAAAAGGGTCCAAGTACATTCTAAACCTTATCACTATACCCACAGATAAATGTAGCTGCTCCCCCCCACCCCCCGCAATCAAAGAAGCCTTTCTTCAGAAAACAGAGCCCATCACAGGAAACTACAACTGGATACAGTGCAGAGATCAGTGGATCATGAGGAACCCAGACCCAACTTAGGCATCTGTGTCACAGCTCCTGCATTTATGGTTCAGGGAACATTGGTAAAGAGGACTGGAAAGACCAAGATCTGATCCTAGAAATGGCTGCATACAATGACAGCATCAATAGACAAGCTAACAGGGAAGAGGGAAGCTCTCACTATGTCCCACACTAGACAAAGAACTACAGGCAACTGATGCTGGCGGAGAGGAGAGTTGGCCTCCCAGGGACGAGCTCTTAGTTGGCTATGCAATACAGAGTGGTCCTCCACATACACACAAAGAGCAAAAATGGACTCAGCAGGTAGTATTTATATATTTGTGGGTATTTATTTGTATATATAAAAACAACACTAATAAAGGAAAAAGAGGCTATCAATCTGAGAGCAGAGGGACATGGAAAGAGTTGGGATGGGGAGTCGGGAGGAGATGAAGGGAGGAGAGAGAAGGGGAAAGCCTTGTAATTATATTTTAATTAAAAGTGTATGAGAAGAGGTCTTAGTACCCTGAGGGAGCAGAGCTCACGGTAACATCATGTAGGAATTCTGGAGACATGGATAGAGTTCACAGCTCTGACGTTGTCATGCTCTGATGTCATGCAGGAACAAACATGATTTATCCACTACTGGCTGGGGAAGTAAAGCCCTTACATTTTCCGGCAGTTCATCTCGAGTGCCATACAAGGATCTGATGCTTGGAACCACAGGGCAAATATCCTCTCATTACTTCAACCTATAACGAAGCCTTACGAACCTCAACAAAATCAGAAAACTTAAAATGTCTAGCAATTTAAAAAATTGTGATAGAGTCCCACATAGCACGGGCTGGCTTTGAACTCGCTCTATAGCAAGAAGTGACTTTGAACTTCTGATCCTCCTGCTTCTGAGGCCCCAGATGTTATGATTATAGGAGTGAGCCTCCACACCCAGTTATGCTGTGCTGAGGATTGAGCCCAGGGCTTCATATATGCTAGACAAGTGCTCTAGCCACTGAGCTACACTCCTATCCCTAAAATATCAGAGTTTACTATCTGCTATTCTCATTTGGTGATTGGATACCCTTGAGTATCAGGATTTAGACATGCTTTCCAGAACCCTTCTGTTACATCAGAAGCTTCCAAAGCCTCTCAGTTGAGAATTCTCTGTTTAGCTCTGTTCCCCATTTTTTTTCGTTTTTTTTCAAGACAGAGTTTCTCTGTGTAGCCCCGGCTGTCCTGGAACTCACTCTGTAGACCAGGCTGGCCTCGAACTCAGAAATCTACCTGTCTCTGCCTCCCAAGTGCTGGAATTAAAGGCATGCGCCACCACTGCCCAGCTCTGTTCCCCATTTTTTGCTAGGGTTATTTGGATCTCTGGAGTCTAACTTCTTGAGTTCTTTGTATATATTGGATATTAGCCCTCTATCGGACGAAGGATTGGTAAAGATCTTTTCCCAATCTGTTGGTTGCCATTTTGTCCTATTTACAGTATCCTTTGCCTTACAGAAGCTTTGTAATTTCATGAGGTCCCATTTGTCGATTCTTGATCTTAGAGCATAAGCCATTGGTGTTCTGTTCAGGAACTTTTCCCCTGTGCCCATGTGTTCGAGACTTTTCCCCACTTTCTCTTCTATTAGGTTCAGTGTATCTGGTTTTATATGGAGGTCCTTGATCCACTTGGACTTGAGCTTTGTACAGGGAGATAGGAACGGATCAATTTGCAATCTTCTACATGTAGACTGCCAGTTGAACCAGC
>CM052706.1:17841082-17881396 GCA_028551405.1 Uromys caudimaculatus | reverse complement strand
CAAATAGTGATATTTTGATTTCTTCCTTTCCAATTTGTATCTCTTTGACCTCCTTTTGTTGTCTAATTGCACTAGCTAGAATTTCAAGTACTATATTGAATAGATAGGGAGAGAGAGGGCAGCCTTGTTTAGTCCCTGATTTTAGTGGGATTGCTTCAAGTTTCTCTCCATTTAGTTTGATGTTGGCTACTGGTTTGCTGTATATTGCTTTTACTATGCTTAGGTATGGGCCTTGAATTCCTGATCTTTCCAAGACTTTTATCATGAAGGGATGTTGAATTTTGTCAAATGATTTTTCAGCATCTAATGAAATGACCATGTGGGTTTTTTCTTTGAGTTTGTTTATGTAGTGGATTACATTGATGGATTTCTGGATATTGAACCATCCCTGCATCCCTGGGATGAAGCCTACTTGATCGTGGTGAATGATGGATATTCATAAGGGAAATTGGTCTGAAGTTTTCTTTCTTTGTTGGGTCTTTGTGAGGTTTTGGTATCAGTGTAACTGTAACCTCATAGAATGAATTGGGTAGTGTTCCTTCTGTTTCTATTTTGTGGAATAGATTGAAGAGTATTGGTATTAGGTCTTCTTTGAAGGTCTGATAGAATTCTGCAGTGAATCCATCTGGTCCTGGGCTTTTTTTGGTTGGGAGACTTTTAATGACTGCTTCTATTTCTTTAGGGGTTATGGGACTTTTTAGATGGTTTATCTGATCCTGACTTAACTTTGGTATTTGGTATCTGTCTAGAAATTTGTCCATTTCATCCAGATTTTCCAGTTTTGTTGAGTATAGGCTTTCGTAGTAACCATCAGTGATCAGTCCCTCTTCCTTCTCCAGTGGTCTAGGGGACCAGGACCTGAGCATTACAACCTTCCAATCTTGTTGCTTTTCTGGCTGGTTAGCCCCCACTTTTGTATATTCTGGGAAACTTCATGGATTTTAAGAGCTCCCCGTCAGGCATTCCTTTCTTCAGGAAATCACAAAGGTTCTGTGGTAGCCACTGGAGTCAGTGACCAACTATTGGAATGGAAGATTTACCTAAAGTTAGGGAGCTTCAGCCCAAGATCTGAGGTCAGAGCCAAAGCAGTTCTTACTCTACTACATGGCAGAGCTACCGTGCCCACAGGGCAATGGGGGGTTTCCTCCTATTTTGCTGCTTTATTCAGTGAGAACACTTTTCCCAGAGTGCCGCACTGTCTTCTTCCCATACTTCATTGACTCAAATCACATCCCAGCATCACACCTGAACAAATCATTATAGGCTGGAGAGTCAGTAGTAGCCACTAATAGATTGGTATACACCTACCATGATTGGATCTTAGGAGATGAGGAGGCTCCTGTGGTTTTGTCTGGTATCCTAATAAAATGAAACACTCTCATTCTCCTCCTGTCTTTCTCCCTCCATCTGTCTGTCTGCCCCTCCCTCTGTCCCTCCTCCCCTCCCTCTCTCTATCCCACTCTTGTCTTCCTTCCTTCCTTCCTTCCTTCCTTCCTTCCTTCCTTCCTTCCTTCCTTCCTTCCTACCTATCCATCCATCCATCCATCTATCTCCTCTCCCATCCTTATTTTCTCCCTTCTCCCTCCTTTCCTTCCTCCCTCTCTCCCTTTGTTCCTGGCTCTTTAAAACAGGCTTTTAAACTCTGGATCTTATACTATTCTTTGTTTTGTTTTGTTTTTGTTTTTGTTTTTGTTTTTGTTTTTGTTTTTCGAAACAGGGTTTCTCTGTGTAGCCCTGGCTGTCCTGGAACTCACTCTGTAGACCAGGCTGGCCTCGAACTAAGAAATCCGCCTGCCTCTGCCTCCCGAGTGCTGGGATTAAAGGCGTGCGCCACGACCGCCCGGCCTTATACTCTTCTTGACATCATCAGGGCCCTTGCTTCAGCATCCCGAGTGTTGGGGTACCATGTTTGAGCCATGTCCAGCTAAAATTCAGATTTTTATCAAGGAAAAAAAAATCCATGAAACAATTCAGCACATAACACATATGTCAGACACAGGAGGCAAAGCTTCAGGGAGATACAAGTTGATTATATTTACTATACACTGGAACCAATCTTACTATCCTGGTTCTCAACCTTAGACTCACATTGAAATTATATGTCAGAATTTTTAAAACATATCTCTTATGTCTAAGTAGGGCACAATTGGGCAGGCACAGCAGCTCTGCCATGTAGTAGAGCAAGAACTGCTTTGGCTCTGACCACAGATTTGTAAACATTTCCCCCGATTCTAATGTGCCTCAAGTTTTGAGAACCACTGGTTTACTATGTGATTCGCTCAGTTGAAGGCTTTCTAGGCAAGGTGTTGATTCATTTAATAGCTACATGAATCCTGCAAGACAGGCGCTGCAGACACTGTATCTGGGATGTTTCCACTTAGGGTTTCTTGATTTATAATCATGTGCCTTAGGGTTCTGAAGTTTGATCTTCCCCCAGGTTGGTACAGCACGGCACTGATGTCTGTCCAAGCTAGATGGGGCAGTGAGCAGCAACCTGGCCAGGTAGCAGGAATTACAAGCATGAGGTTTGGTGGAAGTATCTGTCTTTAGCCCTCATTTTATAGAAGAGGAAATCCTGGGGAGATTAGGTTTCTTGTTCAAATCACACAGATAATAAGCAAGAGGTAAGATTCCAGTCCCGAAGCTTACTGCAGACTCTGCTGTTCATGAGGCTTTGGGGAGATAAAGCAACAGGAACATTATTCGTGTCCAAGGTGCCACTGGGGACCAGAATGGCACTGGTCCATGAGTCCGGAGTCAGGAGAGAAGTAATCGGCACTTAGGACATACATCTGTTATGCTGGACATATGGCTAGTATATAAAGCCACAGGGCAGGGTGAAGTCATCTACACAGAGTGTGGCAGTGGAGAAAATGGAAAGGAAAGTGATTGACAGGTGCCTGGGCCTTAGTGTGAGGACCGAACTTCTTAACTGTGAATGAGCAAGAAAGATATCAAGGTAAGGGAATGCTCAAAAAGTGGATTGTTGTTGGCTACTCAGTGTCATACATTTATTTAAAATAATAGAATTGTGCCCTTAAAATGGGCAAATTGATGTTTTCAAAATTTTAAAAAGACCGGAGCAGAGCCCTGGGAAAGTCCAGTATGAGATCCAAGCAGAGGAGGGGGCCGGAATTTGAGTTAAGGAGAGCAGTCCCATGGAGCAGAACCAAAGGGAAGAGAAGAGAGATTTCAAGGAAGTGGCCCGTTTTAAAAGTCCTGAGTGTTTGCAGAAAGGCTATGGTGGAAAAGTCTCCCCTGGATTTGACCAAAGGCAGTCATGTCCACCACGACGGAGGCAGTAATAAAGTCAGAAGCGTTTGAGAGGCGGGCAGGAGACAGCAACCCTTGAGAGCTCTTCGGAGGAATTTAGCTACAGACGGAACATAGGGAGGTTGATGGAGGTGTGAAGCAGGTATATAAGCATCGAGCTTTCCAGCGGATGCAATAAGGAGAACAGGGAAGGGCCCTTGAATAGGCGAGGCACTGGGACATAGCACACAGCAAAACGGATGGTTTTCCAGTAGAGGAAGTCCTCTATTCAGCCACTGTATTAAGTATACCAGGCTGGCCTTGAACTCATGATTCTGTGGGTTAGCCTCTCAGGTGCTGGGGTAACAGATGTATCGCACTGCAAGTAATTAATCCTTTGTTTTAGTGGGAGGGGAGGTGGAAGCCCAGAAGTAGCATTCTCAGCACCTTTATTATCTCAGTTTAAAAAAATAAAAATAAAAAAGAAACAAGGTCATCTAAGGCAATGGACTCAAGCAGAGCATGACTGTTTTAACCATTCTGGGATGTAGTGACTGGGAAGCATGGCCTAGAAAGCCGAAAATTGAGTCTGCAGTGCTGAGGGCATCCTAGAGGTTTGGTCTTTCATACTGCAGCATTTTCTTTTAAAAATACCTATTACTTTATCTGGGTCTCTTATGCAGCCCAACACGGCTAAGAGTAACTTTCCACTTGTGTCTTTTATTGCTCTTTCTTTTTTAAAATTTTAAGAAATGTATTTACTTTATGCGTATGAATGTTTTGTTCGAATGCCTGTATGTGCACCACTTGTGCCTGTTGGATCCCCTGGAACTGGGTTATGGATGATTGTGAGCCTTTATGTGGGTGCTGGGAATTGAACCCAGATCCTTTGCAAGAGCAACAAGTAATCTTAACCACTGGCATATCTATCTCTCCAGCCCTGCCCCTCTTATTTCTCTTCCTTGATAATATTCTAAAATTAATTTGATAGTCATGATACGGAGACATGTTAAATCCATTTCTGATTTTAAAAAGCAACTTGGAGTGTTTCACAGTAAGAATGAATGAAGCTGGTGGCGGGGGGAGGGGGGAGGGATGACTCAGTGATTAGGAGCACTTGCTGCTCTTATAAAGGGTTTGGTTTTCTGTATCCAACTAGCAGTTCAAAATGGTCTGTCAGTCCAGTTCCAGTGGGTCCAACACCCTCTTTTGGTCTCTGAGGGCACCAGACATGCACAAGGTGCACATATATATATGTGCAGACAAAACATACATACAAATAACAAATAATAAATCTCAAAATAATGTTTTTGTGTTTCACAGACAGACACAAATATTGGCAAACCCACACAGTTTTGAATGAAAGATTCAGCTCCCATCCTGTTTCTTACGTCTCTGAACATGTGTTGAGTAGATGCTGAGATTTTTTTACAAATTCATTTTTAATATCTATGGTAAGGATTATATATCTTTACACCTTGGGTCTTTTATTTATGTATTTGAAAATTTCCTACATGTATGCATTGTGTTTTGGTTATAACATGTTTCATCTCTCTCCCAACTTCATATCTTTTTAAGTTAATAAGCCACTAAAGGGGCTGGGACTGGAAGAGATGGCTCAGCAGGTAAAGGCACATGCTGCAAATCTTGACAACCTGAGCTAATTCCTGAGATTTGCAGGGTGGAAGGAAAGAAGTTGTTTCTGACCTTGTCATGTGTGCCACACAATACCTGGGCACATACATGCACAAACACACACGTATACACAACATGCACACACACACACACACACACACACACACACACACACACACACACACAGGCGTGTGTGTATACATACAGATTGAAAACAACAGACTCCACTTTGTCCATGCCCTCAAAGAAAACTGATTGTCTTTCCTGTGTAAGTCATCAAGTGCCCTTCCGTCTTTAATGTGCTGAATCATAACTTCAAAATCCTTCAGTGACTCTCCCTTAATTGTGTTACATTTTATCTTACTTCATGCCTGGGTTCACTATCACCTTATTTTAGATTTTTTAAGACAGTACTTACAAACTGTTCACCTGCAGTTTCTCTTGTGTGCTATTGTTTTCCCACTGTAGAGTCAGGCTTACTCTGCCTTTGTAAATGCCGTGTGGTGTGGGTGCCTTCCTCTCTTCTTAATGTTTTAGAACTGTTTCAAACAAATGGGGACACTTTGTTCTTTGTTTTTCTTTTTCAGGTCTGGCAAACTGTCCAGATTATTCTTAGTTTCCCTGGTATTATTGGGTGTACCTAGGCCTCCGTGCACACCAGGCAAACATACTACCACTCATCTACAGGCCCAGTCTCAATTGAAAGTGAACAACAACCCTTCCCCCCTTTTTTCTATGTTGTAGGTCTGTGTGTCTGTATGTGGATATGTGCATGCACCTGTAGAGGCCAGGGGTCTCAGATCTCCTGAAGCTAGAGCTACAGATGGTTGTGAGCCACCTGACTTAGGTACTAAGAACCAAACTCAGGTTCTCTGGAAGAGTGTCAAGTGCTCTTAATCACTGAGCCATTTTTCCAGCCCCCCAAATTTGCTTTTTAAAAGGTAACATTGACAACATTCTCAGGTTCTTTGTGGTATTTGGTTCCCATGTTCCTTTGGTTTTTTTACCATCATGCTAGGCAAGCACTTAGCCTTTGTAAGAAGTGCAACTTATCTGGATGGAACACCCATCTTTCTGTATTTTCCCTGCTGAAGAGGCAACATTTCCCCAATTGTTACCTAGTTGACAGTATGCACTTGTCTTAGTCACTGTTCTGATGCTGTGAAGAGACACCACGACCAAGGCAGCTCTTATATAGGAAAACATTCAATTGGGGCTGGTTTACAGGTTCAGAGGTTCCGTCCATTATCATCGTGGTGGGAAGCATGGTGGCATGTAGGCAGACATGGCGCTGGAGAGGAGCTGAGAGTTCTATATTTGGCAGCAGGAAGAGAGAGTAAATCACCGGGCCTGGCTTGAGCTTCTGAAACCTCACAGCTAACCATCAGTGACATACTTCCTCCAGTAAGGCCACACCTACTCCAAGAAGGTCACACACAGTCTAATTGTTGTGATGGTCTTGTGGCTCTAGAAAGACCACACCAGGCCAAACAGGGGTTTATTGAAAGGGGGGTGGCAAGGTGGCAACGAAAAGAGAAGGGAGGAAGAGAGAGAACAAGATCAGAGGGGTCTTCTGTTTCTATATGGATAGTGACATAGCCACAGGTAAAGGTGGGAGGTGGGCCAAGTGGATTCTGAGAATATGGTGGCTATTGCCTTGACAACAGGTGTGTGGGTCGCGCTGTCACCTGGGTGTGATGTCACTGGTTTCAGAGTTCCTGATGCCAACACTAATCCTTTCAAATAATGCCACCTATGAGCCTACTAGGGGCGGTTCCATCCAAACCACAACTATAGTATGTACTCCATAGCATACATTCATGTTACAATATATATTTTAACTCCCACACTGAGTTCATCCACCATTAAAGCAACTCAGATCTGGTAATAAGGAACAGACAAACTCATGACTTTGACATTTTGCTCCAGGGCTTCATGTATTATCGGATGGTTAATCTTGGTTGTCAACTTGCTGGGATTTTGGATCACCATGGTAACAATATGTGGGCATGTTTGTGAAGGGTTTTCTAGACTAGGCTCATTGGGGTGGGGACACCCATCATAAACATGGACAGTACTATTTCAAGGACAGGGTCTAGGACTGAAATCAGAAAATTAGCGGGGCATGAGCCTACATCTCCCTTATAAACATCGTGTGATAACTAATCACACCCTGGATCTCTGAGGATTAGTTGTGGATGGCCACAGTGCTGCCTGTATTTTGACATTAATTCCGCTTTCTCAGGAGGGGTTGTCTGGATGGAGGAATGAGTCGTACTCAGGTGACTTATTGTGAACCTTTCTCCCCACCCCCAAATGAATAAAGGGACCAATCACTGGGCGAGTAGGTGGGACTTCTGTGTTGGAGGGAGGAAGAGAGGGTGCAGGAGAGAGTTAGGGACTTTTGGACAGGGATAGGGGAGGACTAGATGTAGCTACTAGTGTCTCCCGGTTTCAGTGGTGGATCCGCCAGGATTCACCAACAGAGGATTTAGATTTAGTATGGCTTACAAGATTAGGATTCTCATTGTGCCCAGTGATTGAGTTACCATTTTGCCAGATATGCACCACAAAGGCCCTGGGGGTTTTGAAGCATAGGGCTGGCATGGTAGTGACCCGCCAGTGGGAACTTAGCGAGCTGGGTAGAGACATTTCCGGAGCTCAGGGCCAGAGAGTCTGCTGAGATGAGAACACCCCATTGGTGCCGTGTGGCCTGTTGGTGCCCAGTGTAGCGCGAGATATTGCTGGTCTTTTTTTTTATATTTCCCGAAATAGGTGGCACCCACGAGGAGAAGGAAGCAAGATAGAGGAAGAACAGGAAGATCCAGATTCTGAGTGGCTTTAAATAGCCACAGGTAGCTATAATATCATATAGGGATCTAGGTGGGCAGCTTGTATCATTATCAATTGGCCCTGAATTTATTGTGTGAGCATCTTGTGAATTGAGAATTTATTGATATACAAATTTGACTGATTAAATATAAGCTTCTAGAGTTTTGTTTTTACTGGGTTGCTGGATGTTGTGGTGGCTAACTGTGGGGTGGGCGGTAGTTGTGTGGGGCTGGCATGCATCGACTTGCCAGGGGAACTTAACCAGTTGGGTAGAGACATTTTGGGAGCTCCAGGCCAGAGAGTCTGCCGAGATGAGAACACCCCGCTGGTGCCATGTGGCCTGCCAGTGGAAAATTAGTTTTTAAAAATATTTCTTGCAACAAGGATTCATGTCTCTCTGCTTCCTGACTTGGATTTAATGGACTAGCTACCTCAAGCTCTTGTTACCAAGCTTGCCCCACTAGGATGGGTGTGCCCTCAAAACACCCACCCCATTGTAGGCCAAAAGAAGGTTTTCTTCTTTAAATTGCCCTTACCAGGAGTTTTGTTTCTGAAAAGAGAAAAGGAAGTAATACATATCAGTGGAGATCCAGATATTCCTAGCTGTTTCCTTAGCACAGAGAAGCCATAAAACATGGGGGGATGCCTTCTGCACAAAAACCAACCAGTCCAACGCACAAAGCTAGAGCTTACACACGGAGGGAGCAGAGGGAGGAGGGAGCGAGGGAGGGGAGGGAGCGGAGGGAGGGGAGGGAGCGGAGGGAGCCGATGGTGCCTAGGCCTTCCTTGTTTCTCATCACCTGGAGCCTGGTAAAATATTTATGCTCTTGCCTCTGCTCCCAGAGACTATGATTCTCAAAATTTGGAGGGATGAAAATAAAGATTGAAATAATTATCCCAAGGGATGTTAGCGAAGATGATCTGTGAACGTCCTTTTAAAATCCTGCCATCGGGGATGAAAAGATTGCTCAGCAATTAAGAGTATGTGCATCTCTTAGAGAAGCCCTGAACTCAGTTCCCAGGATCTACATCAGGCAGCTCACAACTGTTTGTAATCCCAGTTCTGGAGAGCCAGCACACGCACACTCTCTCTCTTCTGGGCTATACAAGTACTGTATTCACATGTGTGCATATCTATCTATCTATCTATCTATCTATCTATCTATCTATCTATCTATTTTATTTGTTTATTTACATTTCAAATGTTATCCCCTTTTCTGGTTTCTTCTCTGCAAACCCCCTATCCCATCCCCCCTTACCCTGCTTCTATGAGGGTGCTCACCCACCCACCCACCCTCTCCCACCTCACTGCCCTAGCATTCCTCTATACTGGGGCATCAAGCCTCCACAGGACCAAGAGCCTCCCCTTCCATTGATGCCAGATAAGGCCCCTTCAGTTTCTTCAGTCCTTCCCCTAACTCCTCCATTGGGGTCCCTAGCTCAGTCTGATGGTTGGCTGCGAGCCTCAGCATCTGTATTGGTCAGGCTCTGGCAGAGCCTCTCAGGAGACAGCTGTATCAGGCTCATATCAGCAAGCACGTCTTGGTATCCACAATAGTGTCCGGGTTTGGTGTCTGCATGTGGGGCGGAGCCCCAGGTGGGGCCGTCTCTGGATGGTCTTTCCTTGAGTCTCTGCTCAAGAAGTCACCACTCTATAGCAGTGGGTGTTTAATTTTTATTTTGTTGTTGTTGTTTATTTTTTGTTTGTTGGTTGGCTGGTTTTTAAAATTTATTTATTGTTATTTTTTTAATGTTACATGTATATATGAGTATAAGATATGTGCCCTCACATATACATGTAACATTAAAAAAATAACAAAACCTCTAATTGAATATATTAAAAAAAAAACAAAACCCAACCAACCAACCAACCAACAACAAAACCACCCACTGCCATAGAGGACTCTGATTAAGAAACAAAGGAAGAATTCTTGGTGTGGTACTTCATCGTTACTGATTCATCGTGCCAGTCAGCTTGAAGGGATTGGGAAGTACCTGGCGAGGCGTATAGCACACCTCTGGGTGTATCAATCAGGACAGAGGATTGGCTAAGTGGGGAAGGCACATTCTGAACGAGGGAAGAGTCTTCGTGTAGTCCGAGGAATCCAAAAGAAATGAAAAGAGGAAGAGAAGATAGAGAGCAGAGCCATCCTCTCCTTCTTGGCCCCACAGCGAGTGGATGCGTTGTGCTTTCCCTACCATGATTGGCGGCATTCTCTGACCAACATAAACTTCGCTTCCCTTAAGCTGTTTTGCTCAGCTATTGGGTCACAGAGATGAAAGAAACCAATGCGTTGGC
Organism: Uromys caudimaculatus; assembly: GCA_028551405.1. Classification (NCBI taxonomy): domain Eukaryota; kingdom Metazoa; phylum Chordata; class Mammalia; order Rodentia; family Muridae; genus Uromys; species Uromys caudimaculatus. The sequence goes on along the minus strand of CM052706.1, from coordinate 17,871,378 downwards.
GGAGTTGTAAAAGTGTGCTTGCTCAGTGTGCCTGGTTGAGTCTTTCAAGGGAGCATGAGCTGCAGTCCAGCTTCTTTTTCTCCCGGGTTCCACAGCCTTGCAAGCCTGCTCTGTGCGGGGCTACAGGAGGACATTGCTCTGTGTGCTCATGCTTCGTTTCGGGGTCAGAGAGTCTCTCGTCCTCTGCAAAGGCTCAGCTTTCATTTCCTTCTCTGCTCTTTGAAATGTCACTTTACCCTCACCTCAACACCAACGTGTCTCCCATGCAGAGGAAGGAGGCACAGTCCCTTCCTAGGGAATGAAGCACACGCGTAAACACGTATCAGCTATTAGAAACTTCCCTGGGTTATCGCAGCTATTTTAACATAGCCAACTCTTGATGAGGTATTTTCTCCCCAGGCTCGCTTTATTAGGCTGGTTTTTTTTTTTTTTTTTTTTTCTTTTCTCTCACCCTCTCCCCTTTGGTCTTATTCCTTATGTTCAGGACTGATAAAACAAAATGTTCCAAACTGGGCAGCTTAGAAAACAAGATATGATGATATTGCAGCTGGAGAGATGGCTCAGTGGCTAAGAGCATTGGTTGCTCTTGCAGAGGACCTGAGTTCAGTTCCTGGCACCCGCATGGTGGCTCACAATCATTTGTAATTCTTCTGACCATCAAAGGCACTGGGTACACATGTGATCGATACATACACACACACCACTCATAAATTAAATGATTAAAAATTGATTGTAGCACAAATTAAAACAAATAGATATACGAAGTTAACAGATAGAACAGTATCCTAAATGCATACTATTTCACTGAATCAAGACTTAATTAGGACTGGGGCTGTAGTTCAGTTGGTAACTTTTTCCCTAATGTGTACAAGATCCTAGGTTCAATAGGCAGAACCCCAAAGAAAAACGACAGCATTTTAGAAGGATTATAGTTTCAAAGTATGAAAGATAAACACTTTGGATTAATTAGCTAGAGTGTATATATATATATTATATATATATGTAGAACTATATATGCATATATTCTATATCATATAAACACATAAATATGCAAGGAATACATACACACATATATGTATACATATACATACATATATATACACATATATACGTATCCATATTTGGAAACACAAAATTTCATGAAAGTGTCTAAACTTCAAAATATATTTATATATTTCCATATTTTGTCTACGTCATAGCTTAATATTTTCCTAAGATATTATGTATTTTTGAAAACATTAAGAAATTTTTTTACACTGTAGTAATTTAACATTTGTATATTTTCCTCCTATGTCAAATTACACTGAGATGAATATCATTCTATGTAAATGTTCTATATATATATATATTTCTAGATTGTTGCCCCAAAGTAAATTATAGAACTGTAGCTACTGAGCCACATGATGTATGCTTTAGATATGTTCTTCACAATATTAACAAATTACATTCTAGGAAATTCATATTATCATTGTCCATTCTACGATGCCGAGAACCTCACTTGAAAATGTGCGGTTTCCACACTGTAGTGCCCTTCCTTCTCTCTCCTTCTTTCTTCCCATTTTTCTTTCTTCTTCCTTCCTCTTCTCATTCTTACCAATTTAATGTGCAAAAAAAAAAAAATCTATTGTTTTGTTTGATAAGTCTTTCATTTTTGGCAAATATGAAAATGTTATTTCAAATGTCTCTTTTCTTGGTCATCTAAATTTCTTCTTTGATGAATGGTCTCGCAATGCCCTTTACCCATTTTGCAATGTTCGAACAACTTTTATATTTATTGTCTGCCCTCCCTAAATGTTAAATCTTTTATTTATTGCAAAACCCTTTTCTATTTGTTTCTCTCAGTTGGCTGATACTGTTTCTGACATGCTAAAGTATTAATAAATTCTTATCATTGTGTCTGTGTTTTCGTTCAAGCCTGGGAACTTTGGAAAGTGGCTCGTCAATTATTTACTAGCACTTAAGCATGGTCGGTGGGCAGCCAAGGCGGCAGTCTCCAAAGGGGACCCAGGGTTTGCTGAGGCCTTTCTAAACATTGTCAATATTCCTCACAACAACCTTGAGAGACTATTTCTAAACTGATCGAAATCTAGAGTTTCCTAAGGATTGTGGTCGATTCTGGTAAGAGAGAAAGACGAAATATATTCACTCTTGGGAAACACTGCAGAGGGAATCCAGTGTAATCAGATAAGCTAGCAATTGCCTAACAGGCGTCACAGCGAAGGAGCCCAGAAACAGTCCCGGTGACCTGTGTGAGTCTCTGAACTTAAAGACAAGCCTACCCCTGCCCTTGAGGTGGTCCCACCATAGCACAAGCTTGCCTCTGCGTGCAGGTGCCGCTGCTCTCCTCTTTAACTCCTCTCTCATGCTGTTGCTTGCTCTCAATGCTCTCACTTGCTCTCAGAATGAATCCACCCCACCCCACCCCCACATCAATAATTCATAGTTTGCATCATGGACAGGAACACAGCATGTGGCTTGGAGCAGAGGGCGGTTCTTGTTTCCCAATGAACCCTTAACAGGTCTGTCTGTGTTGGCTTACTGAAAGAATATTGTCCTTTTTAGAATGTGTCTGCTTTTCGCCTTTGTGCTTGGATTATCTGTTGCTTTCTGAGGCTTTAGCAAGAGGTTGGGAAACTTAACTCTGAGTTAAAACGCTTCTTGTTTTCACTTGTATGGTTATCGAGTATTTTCATGTCAATTAATGTCAGATTTGGAGGGGACTTAAAGATCCTTTTGAGTGTGTCCAACCCATAGCCTGTGTGGCCAAGGTTAGCTACAAACAAGGTGCAAAACAAAACTTACTGTGCTGTGTGTGTGTGTGTGTGTGTGTGTTTGCGAGTGCGCGCATGTGCATGCAGTTTCTGTGTACTCTCAGTTGTGTGGTTCTTGAGTGTGAGCTTTATTGATGACAATGTCACATTGTAGCGCCAGCCACACCTCTCTAAGCACTACACCACTGCGAGCTCCAGAGGGAGATGGGACGCAAGTATAGGTTGAGTCTAGATCCCACCATGTGTCCTCTCTGTATGCCCTGGGTTAAGTACCTCAAGACTGTTTCCTCAGCAACATGAGGCTGATAAAAGAATGCTTATTCACAGGACTGTGCAGTGTTATAATCATCGAAGGAACATCTGCCTTCAAACACTCAATTAACAAAAAACGCACTGAGCATCTGCTACGAGGCAGATCAGTTTTATGTGGCAGGGATACAGCGGTGAACTAGGAGCAAAACCAATATAACAGGCAGAGAAAGACTCCATCTTCCCCACACTTGTGTGGGAATGGAAGGAACAGTGCTCCCACAGACATCTAAGACATGTGTTCACACAGATGTAAGTTGTATAAAGAAAATTAATCAGGAGGAAAGAGGGCATGAAGACCAGGTGAAGATATGGAGACCCCTCTTTGAATAAGCATGTGGTTTTTAAGACCATCAAGATTTTGATTGCCGGGCAGTGGTGGTGCACGCCTTTAATCCCAGCACTTGGGAGGCAGAGGCAGGTGGATTTCTGAGTTCGAGGCCAGCCTGGTCTACAGAGTGAGTTCCAGGACAGCCAGGGCTACACAGAGAAACCCTGTCTCGAAAAACCAAAAAAAAAAAAAAAAAAAAAAAAAGATTTTGACTTCATTTAATTAATCTCTCTCTCTCTCTCTCTCTCTCTCTCTCTCTCTCTCTCTCTCTTTCTCTCTCTCTCTCTGCATGTGCATGCAACACTCACACTCACTCACTGTAGCACACATATGGAAGTCAGAGGGTAATTTGCAGGACTTAGGGAGTCCATTCATTTCTCCTATCATGTGGGTCTAAGAGATCAAATTGACGTCATCTGGTTTGGTAGTAAGAGCCCTCCTCCTCCTCCTCCTCCTCCTCCTCCTCCTCCTCCTCCTCCTCCTCCTCCTCCTCCTCCTTTCTGTTTTGTTTTGTTTTGTTTTGTTTTGTTTTGTTTTGTGAGACAGGGTTTCTCTGTGTAGCCCTGGCTATTCTGGAACTCACTCTGTAGACCAGGCTGGCCTCAAACTTGGAGGTACACCTGCCTCTGCCTCCCGAGTGCTGCCACTGCAGGCTGGTGGTGAGAGCCTTTGTCAGTGGCAGTATCTCAACACCCTGGGCCTTTTATTTCTGTCAGTTGCTTTTGAGACATCATTGTGTCACCAAGGCTGGCCTCAACACTCCCTTGCTCCCCGCTCTGTTTTCAGAGTGCTGGGATTCCAGGCGTGTACTGCTATGGCCAGCAAAATATGTGGCTTTTTGAGAAAAGACCATAGTTTGTAAACATGGAAGAAAATTAAATGAAAAAGGGAGGGGAAGTGTTGATGTCTCCACCTTGGGTTTTTACATGAACCATATCTCTTCTCAGTCCAGCTGTGGCTTGAACCACGACATGTATTGGGGTGCTATAGGATTCTTGGCTTTTCCTTTTTTATTGTAGAGTTTTCAACTGAGTGTGTCTCCTGCACCTAGCACTTTAGATTCTCCACTTTGCAAGTGAGGACGGGAGGCCCGGAGAGCTGAGGTAACTTGCAGGAAAGCAAATAGTAACCAGCAGAAGCAGGACCTTGCCACACCAAAGCCTGTGAGATCTCAGCGTTGTTTTCCCGGCGGAGGGACTATGTGGCTGTATTTACCAGCAGAGTTGCTTGTTCCCCTATTATCCTGTGAATTAAAGAGGAAAGATCTAGAGATGTTTCATAAGCAACAAGCTGACTTTGAGGAAAGGGTGTAATGTAGAAGAGAAATGAGTAACCACACCAATTCTCATACACTAGGAAGACTTTGAAGGATAAGCCGGGTCTGGTGCCACAGAAAGGCCAATAATCCCAGCTACTCAAGAGTATGAGGCAGGAGGACCATATTTAAGGCCAATCAGGCCTACAGAGTAAGTTCAAGGTCAGCCTGGGTAGCTAATTGAAACCCTGTCTCCATATAATATTGTTTTAAAGGGCTGGGGACCTCGCTCAGTGGTCGAGTGCTTACATAGCATGCACAAGGCCCTGGGTTCACTCTCCAGCACTGAGAAGACAGTCTCCCCACAGGCCATGTGCCTATCTCCCATGCCCATATTGCTCCCCTTGGACTTGAATGGGGAGCCATGATGAAGACCATCTTGAGCACCTGTCTTCTGAAGAGGAACCCTCAGAGTTCGGCTTGACAGCTGGCCGAGTCTGAACTTGAGAATGAATATTAAATGCAAATGCATCTCCACTCTCTCCCATAAGACCCAGCTGCTCCTCTGATGCTTGCAGTCCTATCAGCAAATGATGGAAAGATGTCATTTCTCCAGCAATAGGGTAAACTAGGAAACCCTTGAGTGGCCTCTCTGGTCTCCTTTCCTCCTCTTCAACTCATCCCTTCCTCCTCTCCCCCCTCCTGCACTCTTCCCCTTCTTTGCCCCTCCTCTTTCTCTTTCTCCTCCTCCAGTTACTTTAGTTTTGAGGACACTCTACCCTCCTGCCTTAATTTCCCAAGTAGCTGGGATTATAGTGTATGCCAACACACCAAGTCTAGATTTCATTTCCTCAATCATTGAATCCTACCAAATCTTTTTTATTAAATCCAGATGCCTGCTATAAGATGTCAAATACATTATTAACTAAGACTAAGCACATCAGAGTTCAGGCTCCAAATTAGGCAGGTACTTACTACCAAGTAAAGAAACTTTGGGTATCCATTTTCTTAGTCTCAAAGGATACTGCATTAGTTTCCCGTGGTTGCTATAACAAATTCCTGACATTTTCGTGACTTAAAATTGATTGAAATTTGTTATCTTATGGCTTGGGGTCCTAAGTAGCTAAAATGAAGATGGTGGCAGGGCTGTCTATCTTCTGGTGGCTTTAGGGGGACAATGCATGCTCTGTGTTTTCCCTTCCCTGAGGCTGCTTAGTTTGTGACTTGCTCCTTTTTGCAAATCCCAAAATGGCTGGCTGAGCCTATTGTTGTTGACTATGGCTATATCACAACTGTTCAGAAAATCTAAGGCGCTCTCTCTAGCTTAGGGTCACATGACAACATTTACTCTGCTGGCTTAATTGTCCTTTGCCTTTTTCACAATAGACTCAGAGGACAGGCATTCTGAGTGGTGTCCTTCTGTCTACCAAAGTCACCTATATCAAAGGGCTATTGAGGGGACTCAGCTGGACGTTTCTATAGAGTACTTTGTGCTCGCTTAGCATGATGTGGGTATTCCATAAATTTTAGCATTATTGAAGTGACTATTACCTGGATATTTAGTCTCTCCCTCACTTCTAGGTTTCCCTTTACACCAGACAGCAGTCATGTTCTAAGCACACTCTCCCCATTTTCATTCTCACTCTGGGCCTTGCTTCTGCTCTCTTAAATTTTGACTTGTTGTTGTTTTCTTTTTCGAGACAGGGTTTCTCTGTGTAGCCCTGGCTGTCCTGGAACTCACTCTGTAGACCAGGCTGGCCTCGAACTCAGAAGTCCACCTGCCTCTGCCTCCCAAGTGCTGGGATTAAAGGCGTGAGCCACCACTGCCCGGCAAATTTTGACTTTTTAAGAATGTAAAATTATATTTATTCCCTTATTTTGTGTGTACCTATGGGTGTGTTGGAATGGTGGTAGCGCAGGTCAAAGCAAGCATGTGGAAGCTGACTTGCCTAACGTTGGCTTCTTCTACCACATGAGGTCCCGGAGAGCCAGCCCAGGCCAGCAGGCTTGGTAGCAAGCGCCTTTATCTGCTAAGTCATCTCACTGGCCCTACCCGGTGTGCTCCACTCCTATTATGTAACTGCCAATTACCTGCCCTCCATCAGCAGGTGATTGTATCAGCGAGTGGTCCACCGGCCAGCAGCACTGGCCTCACTTAAGAGTCCATTAGAAAAATGGAACCTGGGGCTTGGAGGATGCCTTAGGCGGTGAAATGCTCGCTGTGAGACCATGAAGACTGGAGTTTGATTTCCAGCACTCATATAAAAAGCCAGGAGTTGCTGAGTGAAGCATCTCGTACACTTGAAAGGCGGGCCAAGTGAATCTTGTTAGCTCAGTGCCAATCTGGTCTACATAATGAGTTCTAGGCCAGCTAAGGTTACGTAATGAGACCTAGTCTTAAAACAAGGAAAGAAAGCATGCCAGCTGTGATTGAAAACATTTTATTTCACATTTCTAATTCCAGTGCCGGAGCAGAGACAGCAGGCTGGTTGGCCTCAGTGGCTAGATTGTCTAGCCCAGTAGGTGAACCTCAGGTCTTCGAGAAACCTTGTCTCAAAACTTAGGGTGAACAGCTCCTGAGGAACAATGTCCGAGATGACTTCTGGCCTCCACACACTTTCACACATGTGCAAATGCCCGTCCACACACGGGCACACCCACACAAATTTATATATATCTCGACACCTAAGTCTTCCCCACTCTTAAAAGACATGGGACCTCTCAGTCCTTGTCTCACTCCGGGAGATCCCTAATCCCTGAGGACACACAGACAGATGATCCGGAAATAGTGTTCACATCAAGAAGGAGAGAAAGCTGCAAGATATGATTGCTGAAGAGAGATTTTATCGGCTGGAGAAGTCTTCATGGTAAATGGTGGGCGAAGTTTCAATTACAAAAGTAGCCTGTGAGGACGTGCTGAAACAGACGTTGGAAGTGAGGATCCTGAGCCAAAAAACTAAAGCTGGACGCACGCAGCGTGGTGGTGGAGGTGGGGAGACTCAGGAGGAACGCATCACCTGATGCTCGAGAGAGGGAGTGAATAGAGTAGGAGTACCAGTGGCTAAGCGCCTGGTCCCAGTTTCTGGGTAGATCCGGAGCTTGTGACTGCGCCCCTGGTTCCTAGCAAACGCTACTCATCTCAGTTTGGGCTCAGCCATTCGAATGATAGGCGGCAGCTGTCAAGCCCTGGGCTAAAGAGCATCAGTAAACACAGTGTAAATAGCTGTTTGTTCTGCTGGACACAGGAGAGAGGTGCTCAAAGCCGGCACACCAGGGACTTGTCCTTTCTCAACTGACTTCAAACTGCTTTTGTATGATAGGGCTCTTCATGTTAGATCTGCACGCGCTTCCAGAATCACCGTGGCCTGGCTCTCACCACCTCATTCATTCATTCATTCATTCATTCATTCATTCATTCATCCATTCTCTCTCTCTCTCTCTCTCTCTCTCTCTCTTCCTCCTCCTCCTCCTCTTTTCCTTTCCCTCCTCCTCCTCCCCCACCTCCTTCTTTTTCTTCAACAGGGTCTCACTATGTATCCCTGGCTGCCTAGAGATTGTTATGTAGATCAGTCAGGTCTGAAATTCACAAGAGATCCACCTGCCTCTGCCTCCCAAGTGCTGGGATTAAAGGCAGGTGCTACCATGACTGACCACCCCCAGCCCCAGCCCCTTTTTTGAGACAGGGTCTTGCCATAACCCAGGCTGGCCTCACACTCAAGGCAATCCTCCTGCATCAGCATTGTCTCCTGGGTCCCAGCATTGTGTTCCTATGCTCAGCTTCTGAGTTAGCTTTTATACATTCTTTAAGAACCAGTATAAATGTCACCCTTTCTCAAAGCGTTCCCTGGATCTCCCAAGAATGTCACCACTATCTTCTCTATTCCACAGCCTCTGTGCTCAGGTATTGTAACTTAAAGCCACTGATTTACCTGCTTTTCTCTCCAGGAAAATTGTGATGTCCTGCAGGCTACACTTGATTGTCCTGTAACCCCGAAATTGACTCCCAGAAATCATGAGCACATAGTAGGTCCCCAGCACATAGTAGGTCACTGTAAAGATTTGCAGCATTGAACCTCATCAGTAAAGGAAGTCTGACAAACCAATTATTGAGCAAAGGGACAATTGACTTGCTGGTAGCAGGTGGCTTAGCTGGACAAACAGGACATAATTGGTGGGCAGCTGCTGTCCCCGTAGGACAGGTCAATCTTCTGATATGTCAATTGAGTAGCAGAGAATAGAATGCTCTGTGTCTGAAGGAACAGACCTAGCCACACTCTCCCCTGAAACCTAGTTGGCAGATTCTTTGTGTCAGTCAACAGTATTATAACAGTTGGCTTTTAAGTTTTATCCTTATTAAGACATTTGAATGATCACTAAAAGGGCTTCATTGGTAGTAAAGACCTAACTAAAATAAAGTTCTAGAACAAACTCCTTCCCTTGGCAAAGTGTTTTACACTGTAACAAACTACACAGTAGGGAGACAAATGTCCTCCCCCTCTCCCACCGTCCTCTCTCCTCCAGTAGTCACTGGCCACTTGCATTTGGACAGGTCTTGTTTTAGGTATAAGAGATGCAAAGGCAAGGGGCCATGTCCCTCTACCCTGGCTTCTTTCTTTCTAGAGCTTGTCATTTGCAAAAAGGCAAAAACTGGAGAAGAGAGAGTCCTTGGAACATACGAGCACAGGCTGATGGTAAGATCTGGCATGTGCTGGGTAGTTTCGTGGTCGTCGAGACAGAAAGTACTTCAGAACGTTCCCACCAGATGACAGAGCTTACTATTTATTTGCCATAGACACACCTGGTATTAAGTGATCTTGCTGTATCCATACTGGGTTGAATAAATACAAGATTCAGACCTGGCTTTGAGAATTTCATGGGGTGAGGGGCAATTCCAAGTTCTCTCCCAAATGTAAGAATGGGCTGCCATTACTATGTCTAGATAGGCTGGAGGCTTGAAAATCTAGACAAGTAATTCCCAAAGTGGGATGCCCAGAGGAGGCGCATCATGGTCCTTAGGAACCAGTTGGAAGGGCCGAAATAGCTGAATCTCCGGGAGGTGGGGCCAGTCAGCAGTCTATACCACCATAGCATCTCTCTGACTCCGAAGCAAGCCTAAAGCATTCATGGTTTACCCCATGTGGTTTTTGGACCATGACCACTACTAGCAACAGACCTCAGGAGCTTGTTATATAGTCTCCAGCCCCACTCCACCCCACTGTATCAGAATTCCCACTTTCCCAAACATTTCCAGGACACCACAATTTTCAAAGCTCTGATTGGAACACCCCTGCCATAAAGAACCTCAAGCTAGGGCTAGCAATGATGCCTCCAATGGCAGTCACCAGAGCCCTGAAACGTCACTACAGGCTGACGTCACTACGGGCTGAATAACTTCACTGCCTTGTGCCCTCATGTGATGCGGTCAGAAAAACAGATAGCTTGCAAAGTTGAACAGCACCAGGCTTCCTTGCACAGCTGGCTCTGCTCTTGTCTTTGAAGATGGAGTGGTATCATTTGAAACCCAAATCGTTTGCCAGTAGCTACCAGATGGTCAGGAGATTCCTTGTTTTAAAGGTATAATTAACTTTTCTGTCTGAAGGAGAATGTGTGAAACAAACACGTTTATAAAATACTAAATAATAGGAGATATTTGGGATTTCTCAGCCCAGTTTTGTTTTTTTTTTTTAAAAAAAAGGTGGCATCAAGAAGCCTAGTACAGCTCAAGGAACTGGAGACATAGTTCCTCTGTGTCACCCTGGGAGCCCAGGTTTTGCCTTGGGCTCTTCTTAGGGTGTTTGTGATTCAGCTCCAATCAATCAGAGTGCTGTTGTCCAGCCTGGCAGGGACCTCTAGGGCTGTAAGTGCTGTGGTTGGCATCTCTTCTGATTTGCTAACATTCCTACCACTGACAATATGGACCAACTCCTCACTTCTCATAGATTCCAATTTTGTGAGTGTATTGTTTTGAGTGAGAGGGTTCCCTCATAGCCTTGTATATTTGAGTACTTGGTCCCCAGTTGGTGGTGTTATTTGGGTAGTTTAGGAAGACTTGCCTTGCTAGAGGAAGTATGTCACTGGAAAGGGGAGGAACTTTGAAGTTTAAAAGCCAGGCGCCATTCCTAGTTCACCCTCTGCTTCCTCTTTCTGGTTAAATGTGGGCTCTCAGCTTCCAACCTCTGTTGCCATAGCTGTGCCACAGCGTTTCACCTTAGCAATAGAAAAGTTACTAATATAAGAGTACGTCCAGGCCAGGCACGGTGGCACACACCTTTAGTCCTAGTGCTTACGGGGCAGAAGCAGGCAGATCTCTGTGAGTTCAAGGCCAGCCTGGTCTACAGAGTGAGTGGCTGAGGCTAGTCCAAGCTACATGCTGAAACCCTGTTTCAAACAACAACAAAAACAATGAGTATGTTCACGGAATATCATTTACTTGTATCCTCCAATAAATACCTTGGCGCCTCTGTGGTAATTTGTGGACGTGTACCGGGAAAAATTTGAGTTATTCAGCACACACAGTCACAGGTTCCAAGGGGTTAAAGCAAAGATCTATTAAAGAGTAATAAAACAGTCCCAGCATTACGCAATGTCTTTCTGGTAAACAGAAAATTATTTAATAATGTAATGAAACTCTCATGTCCAGTCTGACAAAATATGAATAAAAAAAAAAAAAAATCACAGGTCAATCTCACCCATTCCTGCAGAAGACAAAAAGCAGCAAGGCAAATCTAGTAATGGGAACAAAACAAAAAAGTAACAAACCAATTTCCCCAAGAGCTACAAGGATGACGACATACAAGATCTCTTACTGAGGCTCTCCAACTTAATTAACCATTGTGATAAAAAAAAAAAAAAAGAATAAAATAAAATAAAATAAAGACTTTGATGAACCTCAGAAATATTCCTAATGTTTTTTAAAAAAAGATAAAAGGGAAACTCCTTTTAATATATCAAGTATAGAAAAAGATTTTCAGGTTTACAGGCCTGTTGGTGCACACCTGCAAGCCCAACACTTGTGCTTGCTGAGGCAGGAGGATTTCTGGTTTCAGAGCAGTGTGAGCGATACGGTGAGGCCCTTTCTTAAAAAATACAGAAAGCCTGTTTGTTTTCTAACAAGAGACAGAAAGGGTTTGGGTGTGGACTGGGGGGGGGGGAGAATCTTGAAGGAGTTGGGGGAGGGGAACCTTAATCAGAATATATCTTATGAAAATCATCTATTTTCAATAAGATAAAAATAGAAAAACAAACCCGATGGGCTGTGGCTGTGGCTCAGTGGGTAGAGTACATGCCTAGCATCTGCAAGGTCCCGAGTTTGGTCCCCATCACCGTGTAAACTGGATGTGGTGATGCACGTCTGTAAAGCCAGCACTTGTAAGGTAGAGGCAGGAAAGAAATTCAAACTCTTCCTGTGGCTGAAGCCCCCGAGAGCCAGGGAAAAGAAAAACAGAAAATAGCCACGTGAGCAGAGCAATGCCCTTAATATACCTGAACTGGATCACATCTCCCCGGCAATCCACTCCTTGCTTACTAAGCCTTCCCAGAGACTTTGAAGGAAGGACAGAGAGGCTGCTATGTGGTTTAGTCTCTGCCAAAGAGATTACAAGAGACCTTGCTCACCTGGATCACCTTAAGAATTCTACCTTAAGGGTTTTTTTTTTTTTTTTTTTTTTTTTGGTTTTTCAAGCTAGGGTTTCTCTGTGTAGCCCTGGCTGTCCTGGAACTCACTCTGTAGACCAGGCTGGCCTCGAACTCAGAAATCCACCTGCCTCTGCTTCCCAAGTGCTGGGATTAAAGGCGTGCGCCACCACTGCCCGGCCACCTTAAGGTTTTAAAATAACCAAGAAATGATGCTATCATATATGAGAGACAAAGCAGCAAAACCTCACATAAAAAGCCTTTTTAAAAAGCTGTATTTTGCTCAGTTCTTACAAACAGGAGCTCGGCCTAGCCTGTGCACGCACAGCCAAACTGGTTTTCTGAGGTCTTAGTGTCTGGTCTCTTTGGTCAGAATCCCACAGCAGTTCTTCATGGCATAGCAAAGTTGAGGCCAGCCTGGGCTACAAGGGACAGAAAGAAATAGAGACAGAGATAGAAATAGAGAGATAGAGAGCTATAGATAGACGATACATAGATGATTCATAGATAGATGATAGATACATGATGGATAGATAGGTCATGGATAGATAGTGATAGATAGATGATAGGTAGGCAGAGAATAATTAGCCTAATGAAGTCTCTCTCTTCAACGCTCCAGTGATGAAAATCTTTTGACCAGAAGGCTATAGGCATCAAACTCTTGTGATTTACCAATTCCTAGGTTGAGGTAAATTTAGGAAACCAAGTATCGTGGACAACAACAGTTGACTGTGTTTGGATGATCACCTAAGAGACGTGGTTTATGCATATTTTAACTTCATCCTTTTCTCTCAAAGGGCTTGCTGAATAAATAATGGATTCCATCATCTACTTTTTTCCTTGAATGAGGCTGGCTGGGAATGGAGGGGGAACTGTATTCCCAAGGGAGTGTTCCCTGTGTGTGGTTATTTAATTTTGCATCATTGAGAAGAGCCAGTTCATACTCATCGTTTTCCTGAGCCAGGGACGAATCTGTGGGTGGAGGCTCTAGTTAGAGTCCTGGCCAAGTGTCCTTGGAAAATTCACCATTCCTTTGGCTGAAGAGCAGACAGGAGATGCCAGAGATAAGCCACAGGAGTGAGACCATGGTCCTTGTCTGGAAGAATATAAAGGCATGCGTAAGACAGAAGCATAAACAGTACTTGCTACTTTGTAACCACAGCTATATTTAAACAGTCACAGGAGGGGCAGTGGGAAATGTCGAAAGAAATGCCTGGCCTTACCAGAAGGGTCAATGGGGGAAGACAATTAACAACCCTGAAGCAGGGAAAGGAATTTTAACTCCAAAGCCAAGAGACAGCTGAATTATAGGCAAAGAGAAGCGAATTAGTGGAAACATGATGGTGTCCCCCCGTTTCTGTGTGTATGCATGCGGTATGTATAGTACATGGTGTGTGTGTGTGTGTGTGTGTGTGTGTGTGTGTGTGTGTGTGTGTTGGGGTATATGGTGTGTGGTGTATATACATACTGTGAACTGGATGTGGTGTGAGCATGTTGGAGTCATTCAAGGAATTTGGACAGCTATGAAGGACAGACTGCTGTGGATGGACAAGAGAGTGATGAGCTGGGAGTTCCATGAACATTACCTTATAGACTCTTAAAAGGCAGCGACAGACCTGGACCCTGGACAGTCACTCTGTCAGCAGTGGGAAGGATGCATGTGGTAGAGAGGCCTTCATTGCTGGTGACCACACAGCACGACCTGCCTCCCCTGAAAACTATCTCTGTGCCATGTCACCTCAACAAGCAATACTTACGCCTGTTCCTCCAAATTCAACCCCATTAGTCTTGTCTGGTCCTACAAGTCTCCTCGCTAAACTGTGAACTATAGTTCAGTAGGTCCAGGTGGCTACAGTCCTATGCAGTTCTAAAGATCCGAGAGGGCCAGTGTTTGACCCACAGATCCCCTTTGAGAAACCAGCCAGCATCTCAATTCTATGCTGGAATAGCCTGGGTTCATTTTGTTTTATATTGATATCTACATCACTCCAGAGACTCTGGTGTGATTGGTAATAGATGCAGGTGCAGGGTGTAGCTTGTGTACTAGGAAGTTTTCAGTTAATTATTTAAGTGTGTGTGTGTGTGTGTGTGTGTGTGTGTGTGTGTGTGTGTGTGCCTGCCTGTCTGTAGAGGTCAGAGGTCTTCCTCAGGATCCATCTACGCAGTTTTTGTTTTTAAACATCTATTTATTTTTTATTTTATGTGTATGGCTATTTTGTCTGCATGTTTGTTTGTGCACCTTGTGTATGCAGTGCCCATAGAAGCCAGAAGAGGGCATCAGATCCTCTGTAACCAGAGTTATGGACAGCTGTGAGCCAAAATATAGGTGCTGCAAATTGAACCTGGGTTATCCTGAAGAGCAGCAAGTGCTCCTAACTGCCAAGCCACCTCTCCAGGCTATTCATTGTTTTTGAGATGGTGTCTCTCACTGGGATCTGAGGCTGATTAGTTAGACCAGGCTGTCTAGCCAGTGAGGCCCAGGGGTCGTCTGTCTTCATCTCTCCTCCTAGTGCTGGGCTTCCGCCATGCTTGGCTGGCTGGCTTGCTTTGTTTGTTTCTTTGCTTGTTTCTTTGCTTGTTTCTTTCTTTCTTTCTTTCTTTCTTTCTTTCTTTCTTTCTTTCTTTCTTTCTTTCTTTCTTTCTTTCTTTCTTTCTTTCTTTCCTTCCTTCCTTCCTTCCTTCCTTCCTTCCTTCCTTCCTTCCTTCCTTCCTTCTTTCTTTGTTTCTTTCTTTCTTTGTTTCTTTGTTTCTTTCTTTCTTTGTTTCTTCCTTCCTTCCCTCCCCTCCTCCCTTCCTCCCTTCCTGTCCCTCTCTTTCTTTTTTTCTATCTTTTACAGAATATTTAAAAAGTATTCCAGTTAAAGGAACAGATTTTTTTTTTTTAATTTTGTTTTGAAATTTTCAATCCTAGTCACTTTAAATGCTACCAAATATTAGAGAAGAAAAGTAAGATGAGGGGTGTGTGTAGAAAAAGACATACAAATAAAAGCCCTACTTTAAAGGAGGTTAATAGATGCTCTGACATGAAGAGGCCGCGCTGAGTTGCCGTACAGGTTCTGCATGTTTACAGCTAACTTCTCTGCCTTTCTGGCTGGTGACCGGTAACAAACAGTGTTTCTGCAGCAGTGGGCGGACCACAATTCAGTGTGCATCTAGAAGGCACGCAGAGCTGTCTACCGCGTAAGGTGGACAGAGAATGGGGGCTCCAGGGTTGAGGGAGGAGAGGAGCAGTTGCTTTATCCTGGGATGGTTACTAGAATCTGAATGAGGCTGATAACATGAATTTCCTGTCCTCCTTGTCTCCAAGTCCTGAGATCCCAGGGCTCCCTGATAGCCTAATGCTGGTAGCTTCATTTGCCAGTCCAATCATTTTGGAAGAGCAAAGACCAGAACGGTTTGCCCAGGTTCTTGGGCTTTCTCCAGGCAAGCTTCTCTCCCTCCAAGGCTTATTGTAGCCTAGGTACAGGCTTTAAATTACCTCCTTGAGAGTGGCGCCAGCTACCTTCTCCCACGCTATATTTTGCAACGAGCCTTGTTATTTCACACACGTTATTTTCTTTTCTGTGCCTTAAAATGCTAGCTAGCACCCAGTGCGATGCCGGGCAGAGGTAGTAAAAGGGAGTGGGTGCTCTTGAGTTGTCTGTGACTGAACAAGAAATGTCTCCAATGGGTCATTGCACTGACTCTTATTTCACACTGTAAGAGTGAAAGCATAGGTTGGAGAGCTGGCTCAGCCGTGCAAGGCTAGGCTCACAACTGAAAATGTAAGAGAAAAGGTTGGGGAAGCAGACTTTTTAGCAAGCTCAAGAAGTTTTCTTCTAGTCTTTTGTTGGTTTCTATTTTTTAAAAAAATTCTCTCTCTCTCTCTCTGTCTCTTTCATTCTCTTTGCCGTGTGTGTATACCACTCTGTGTGTGTGTGTGTGTGTGTGTGTGTGTGTGTGTGTGTGTGTGTGTGTGTGTACCACAGTGCATGTGGAGAGTCCAGAAGATCACTATGTTGGTGTTGCTTCCTACTTTCCATCTTGTGTGAGGCAGGGGCTCTCTGTGAACATGGGGATATGTCCTCAAGGCTTTGAGGGTCTGGGGATTCTATTGTCTTCACATCCCATTTCATTATGGGGACATTGAGATTGCAGACACTTGGCTTCACATGGGCTCTAGGGATTTGAACTCAGGTCCTCATGCTAGTACAACAAGCATGTTAACCACCAAACCATCTCTCCAGCCTTTCCTCTTTTGTTTGATTTTGTTTTTGTTTTTGGGACAGGGTTTCTCTGTGTAGCCCTGGCTGTTCTGGAACTCACTCTGTAGATCAGACTGGACTCAAACTCATAGAGATCCACCTGCCTCTGCCTCCCAAGTGCTGGGACTAAAGGCTCATGTCACCACCTCCCATCTCCTTCTTTTTAAAAATCATTCATATCCCTAAGGTTCATCCAAGTTCCCTTTTAATTTACTGAGATGAAACATGGTAAGGTCAAGAAATACACTGACACGTTTCTAGTGTTCCACCGCCCTCATATTTCTTGAGAAAATCTGTAGCTCCTGTGGTATCTTGTGTTTATCACTAGACTGACTTTGCTAATGTTTGGTTTAGCATTTTCGCATCTATGGTAACAGGAGAAAGTGTCACGTGACTCTTCTTACTCATCCTTTATCAGATTGGACACTGAACTTGTGAGTGTCTGTTTACCCGAGTTTGAATGACACTGGAATTGTCTGGTTTATGACTGCTTAGTACAATTTGCTATTTAGTTATGCCCCTGATGTTTTCATTGTCTGGGTAGATTAAATACAATTTTTACAGGTTTATTTTATTTTATGTGTATGAATGTTTTGCCTGCATAATGTAGGTCTGTGTACTATGTGCATGTCTGGTGCCCAGGCCTGAAGAGATCACTGGGTTCCCTAGACAACAAGCTTTGTACATGTCTTTTAAAAATATTCATTTTATTCTATGTATAGGTGTATGCCTGAGTGTATGTATGTGTGTCATGTGCATGCGGGAGCCCACAGAGATTGGAAGATATGTCAACTTCCCCAGAACTGGAGTGACAAGTGTTGGGAGCCACCACGTGGGTGCTGGGAACCAAACCTACATCCTTTGTATGAGAAATGCTCTTCCTGTCAACCCAGTGCTCCAGCGCAGTGGCTCTCAACCTGTGGGTCACGACCCCTTCGGGAGCTGAATGATCTTTTTTACAAGGGTAGTCTAAGACCATTGGAAAACACAGATATTTACATTACAATAGACAACAGTAGCAACATTACAGTTATGTAGTAGCAATGAAAATAATTTTATGGTTGAGGGGTCACCACAACATGAAGAAGTGTATTAAAGGATTGCCCATTAGGAAGACTGAGAACCCCTGCTGTAGTGCTTACTGTTAATGGCTGTTGCTGCTTACCTTACAGTCTGAGATGGCCCCAGGCCCCTGCTTGGAAGGTCTTGTTTCCTGAGACAGGGTTTCTCTGTGTAGCCCTGGCTGTCCTAGAACTCACTCTGCAGACCAGGCTGGCCTTGAACTTACAGAGATCCATGTCCCCCTACCTCCTGAATGCTGGGATTAAAGGTGTACACCACCACCACCCAGCTAGCTTCTGTTATTTTTATTGGACTTACATCTTTTTCTAGAAGTTTCTGTACTTTATAGGCTTTCAAATTTATTGCTATCAAGTCATCCTGTCATGTTAGCACCCTTTAAGGCTGGACGCCAAATCCTGCAGTGCTTTGCTTCTCTGTCACGGGAAGGACTTCTTGTTTTGCTTTTTCTTGCTGTTAGCAGTTTACCACTTTTCACCCACCCTCTCGTCTGCATGTGCTGTATGTATCTATATATATGTATGCATATTTTATATTATGTCAATACCCACTCATCTTTATTTTTCCATATAATAGCTTTCTCTGGGTCTACACTATTCATTTTTTCTTAACACCCTCAGTAGGCATCTGTGATGGTTTATATATGCTCGGCTCAGGGAGTGGCACTATTAGAAGGTGTGGCCCTGTTAGAGTAGGTGTGTCCCTGTGGGTGTGGGCTTTAAGACCCTCATCTTAGTTGCCTGGAAGCCAGTATTCTGCTAGCAGCCTTCAGATGAAGATGTAGAACTCTCAGCTCCTCCTGTACCATGCCTGCCTGGATGCTGCCATGTTCCTGCCTTGATGATAAAAGACTGAACCTCTGAACCTGTAAGCCAGCCCCCATTAAATGTTGTCCTTATAAGAGTTGCCTTGGTCATGGTGTCTGTTCACAGCAGTAAAACCCTAACTAAGACAGCATCTGTGTCAGTTAGGGTCTCGGCAGGAAATAGATGACATATTCAAACACAGGGCTGTGAAAGTTTAACTCAGTATTTGCATAGGTGTTTCAGGCCTAAAGACACCAGGAGGATAACACAGATGTCATGGCAACAGAAGCTACTGATGTGCCTGCACTGTGAAGGGAAGATGGACTTTTCTAGACTCCTCTTGAGAGCTGTCGCCGTGGAAGGGGCTGTTCTAGAAAAGATAGTACCTTCCCAACGTCCATGGCAAATACAGGGGCGGAGAATGTCTCGTCAGTGCTGCAGGTCAGAGGACAACTTCCGGGATGTCAGTCCTTTGCTTCAGCCTTGTGTCCTGGGGATGAGAAGCAGGTCGCTTCCTCGGCTGCTGATGACTTTGCTGCTGAGCCATCTCAGTGACCCTAGTAATTGCTTTACTTCTGAAAGATGGATGCTACTAAACATTTTCTGCAGTGATAATCTGTCAGCACATCTACTAGATGTTTGAAAATGTCATCATTTATTCTGCTTCTTTTAAAACCATTTTGTTTTCCTGAATGTAATTCCAGATGAACACTCCTTCCTTTTGGGAATTATTTTCCCTTCTATTCATTATCAAGATTTTAAAGTGTGATTTTCCTAACAATATCTAAGAGGTTGGATAAGGTGTAATTGAAGCTTAATTTTTGTAGTTGAAACTATATTAGATGTATATATTTTTTAATTTTAGAGATTTTTTAATTTATTTTTTATTTTTATTTTTATTTTTTTTGAGATAGGGTTTCACTCTATAACAACCTTGGCTGCCCTAGAATTAGCTCTGTAGACTGGGCTGAACTTGAACTCATAGAGATCTGCCTGCCTTTGCCTCCTGAGTGCTGGGATTAAAGGCATGCACTATCACTGCCTAGTAAGATTTATTTATTTGTTTTATGTGTATCTCTGTGTATATGGGTGGCATGTGGATGCAAGTTCCTGAGGAGGTCAGAAAATGGTGTTGAGTACCTGGAACTGGAGTTGCAGATGACTGTGAGTTGCCAGGTAGATGCTGAGAACTGAGCCCTGGTCCTCTGCAAGAGCAGCCAATGCTCTTAACCACTGAGTCAGCTCTCCAGCCCTCCATGGGATTTCTTTTAGTAACTCAAAAATTAACAATTTCCTCTGCTTCACCATGATTGTTAATCTCTGCTTGAATCAGGCTCTTTGGGGAATCTTAATGCTGGTTGAGAGGCTTGCTATTTGATGTTCTACCTAGTGGGGTCATGAGTCTCTCACCCGTCCTTTGGAAAAAAACAAAAATCACTTGTCTGGACAAATTACTTTAAGAGTTAACTTTAATAGTAATAGTCTGTTTACTTCTTTTCCCTTTTGTTGTTTGTCCTTGATATTTGTACAAGCTTACCAATGTATCTAAAAGATGCTTTGAATATAGAGGTTGTCACTCATTGAGAGTCTTAGATAACAGGTTCAGTCCAACTACTGTCAAACACAAAGATGCTCTCCCTGTTTTCTTTTCAAGCATCTTTTATTGAAGATAATTTAGAGGGCAGGAAGTGTGTTTCTAGAAGGGTATGAGTCAGTGGGTTTTAGTATGTGAATGGGCTGATGTAACTATCACCATTATCTAAACACAAACTATCTTTCTTGTCTCTAAAAGAAACAGTATCCATTTAGGAGTCGCTCTGCGTTACTACCGTCTCTCACCCCTGCCAATGCTGTAGCTTTGCCATTTCTGATCTCTTTATATAAGTAGAAGAATATGTTATGAGGACACTTATGGCTAGCTTTTCCTTTAGCACAGTGTCATAGTTCACCTCTGCTGTAGCATGCATCTTTTTTTTTTTGGTGAAGTACTTTTCCATGGTGTGTAGATATCCTACTTTTGCTTATTCATTTATCAGTTAATCAACATTGGGATTTTTCTACCTTTTGGCTTCTCTAAATGTTTGAATACAGGTGTATGTATGTGAGGACAACCTTCTTCAGGTTTCTTGGGTATGTCTGAGAGTAGAATTGCTCACTGAGATGTAGGGAGTCTTATGAGAGTGTCCCATGCTGTCAACGCGAAGATCTGATACTCCAAAAGTGGACTGTGTCCAGGGTCTAGTTGGGTGCTGATCTAGCGTCGATCACTTCAGTGTTTCCGTTCTTTTCCTCCACTTGAGCTTGCTTCTGATACAGAACCTGCAGCTCCCTCTGGTGGGAACGTTGCGGGCACGCCCCCTTTCACCCCATCCTCCTGATAGCCCTAAAAGTCTCATCTTATTTGTTACTTCTTCCTGGAAGCTTCCCCTCCTCCACCCCAGGGTGGGGCGGCTCCTGCTTCTGTTTAGCATCCTTCTTGTCTCCTCTGAGTTATTTTCATGTTCTTTCATTTTGTAATTTGATGTGTCCAGGTGACTGATTTCACATCTGTGTCCCTCAGAGATCCACACCGACAGGGGAGTTGTTCTTGCTTGCTCACTGTTGTGTTCATGCTACCTAGAGTGGTCCTGGAAATGAGGGGCCTCAGAAGGAATCTGCTGATGATAAATGGGAAATATGAAGGCGGACATTGTAAAGCCATCAGTTCAGTGGAGATGTGGTTTCCAGGGAGATTTAGCTGACCCTGGAAGACCCACCATGAGCACGAGCCTCACCATCCTTATGAGCTGGGGTCCTGGACTACAAAGGAGGAAGTGAAACCATCTGGCAGGATGGATGTAACCAGTTGCCTCATGCTCCTGTCAGGATGCCTCCCCAACTCCAGTGAAACTTCAAATGCTAGCCTTTCTCTAGCAGGCTTTTTGCTAGGTAATTAATCGCAGCAATGAAAAAGGTAACTAATACAGCCCCTGCCAGAAACTGGGGTGCTTAAGCAATGGGTACAGACTCTTTAACAACTCTGGGGGCTGTAACTACAAGGTAAAGGTATTGGCAGGATTGGGCCCTTCCGGGGCCACATGAACGGGGTCTGTTCCACGGCTCCCTCTTTGGCTTCTTTCTGGATGGTTACTTTCCCTCCATTTCTTCACAACACCTCAACTCTGTGCACGGCTCTGTAGCCACATTTCTGCTTTGTCTAAAGGCAGTGGTCATGTGATTTAGGCCTCACCCTGATGACATTTCAATTGGGACTACATCTTGAAAGACTCTGTCTCCAAATAGATTATTGCTCTGAGGTACTGGATGTTAGTGCATTAATGCGCATGGGGTTTGTGTGTCTGTCTGTGTAAAATTCAACACATAGATGGTTAAAGTCTCCTCCTTTAATGACAACTGGAGTTTGAGGCTGAGAGGGACAAAGAGTTTTTTTGTGCCTTGTGTGTTTTAAGGGGACAGGAATAGCACCTGGCTGGCAAGCAATGGACTCACAAAAATTTCCTCACATAGAAGATGGCTGTTTCTCTCTAGATTTGAATGTTACCCTTTACCTTTGAGGAATAACAACACTTTGAAAAACAGGATTTAAAGAAACAAAATGGCTTAGCAGTGTCACATGCCTGTAATCCTGACGCCTGGGGGCTAAGGGAGGATGATGGTGCTCTAGGTTTTAGGCTTGACTGGGATTCATAGCTTGAGCTACATAGTAAGACCTTGCCCCCCAACAAAATAAAACAAAATATCCATCCCAAAGTAAAAACAAACAAACAAACAATAACAAACAAGATAAGGAACATTTCCTCTCATCTTATCTAACCTGTGGTTATGTTTGGGAAATATTTCAGACCTGGTATAAGGATAATGTAAAACACTGAGAAATCTTGCAGTAAGTGACTCCATTAATTTTTATCTAAATCCAGTGTTTCTGGAATGTGTTTTAAACCTATTTAAATCTATTTTGGGATATTAATTATTAACATAACATATACTTTTTTTAAGTTTTAAATGAAAATTGAGGTCTCACTGTGTAGCTCAGGCTGGCCTCCAATTTGCAATTTCTCTGCATTCCTAGTGCTGAGGTGCCGGGTATGTACCACCACTCCCGTCTAGTACATAATTTATTAACATACCATATTGTTTGGTCAGATGGATTCAGGAAACAGTGGGTATCCTCCGTGGCAGGGAAAGTGGTGACGACCCTGGTAACTCCTTTCTTTTCCCACCTTCTTACCTCCCTCTGTCCATTTTCTCTTTTTTTTCTTTCTTTCTTTCTTTCTTTTTTTTTTTTTTTGGTTTTTCGAGACAGGGTTTCTCTGTGTAGCCCTGGCTGTCCTGGAACTCACTCTGTAGACCAGACTGGCCTTGAACTCAGAAATCCACCTGCCTCTGCCTCTCAAGTGCTGGGATTAAAGGCATGCGCCACCACTGCCCGGCCCCTCTGTCCATTTTCAATGTGTGTTTCTTCAGTGCCGAGACCTGCCATGTCTGGGCTTTCTCTGAATGGCCAGGGCCCTGACTATGAACGCTATCATGCAAGACACAAAGTGGCTGGATCTACTGGAGTGTTTACAGGGAGAGTCACAGGAAATTTGTGAAGAAACCTCCTCCTTCACCCTACCTCTCTTAGAACACTTAGAGCCAAACATGGGACTTTTTCTAAGTCTCCACGTGCCTCAGTGGTGACCTGCGCCACAATCACACCTGAGTGCCACAAGCTTCTCCTATGGCCAGAGGTAGATTTAAAATGACAGAGGCAGTGCTAGGTTCTTAATTCTCTTTGCTGCAAACCCCACAGGAGACTGTGAACCCCATCTAGACTTAGTCCAAGGCTTCTGACCCTTCCCTGTCCCTCCCACTTGAGAATGAGGAGGCTAAGTGCTCAGGGAAACCCCAGACAGCCAGCTGTAGCTTCCTGCAGATGGATGGAGTAACATTACCAGCAGCCTGTGAATTGCCACACCCCGGCATCTTAACTCATCCCCATCTGCCACAGAACAACGATCACTGTTTTCTTTAAACGACCTCTGGGATGACTGCTCAAAGGTTTAGTGAATGAGCAGAAGGTTGAGGAATGGGCCAGAATTCCCCAAGCGGCAGCCAGTTCAGCTTTGTGTTAGGTTCAGAACAGGTGGGACTTAGTTTAACGTACCCTGGGAAGACCACACTGGCCAAGGAGCCACAGAGAAGGATGTGGATGGAGTTCTGGGCTGAGTTTAGTGTTGGGATAGAGGAGTCTGTTCTGAGAAGAGGGCTCTAGAGTCCATTCTCCTTCTTAATTTGGAGGTCTCCTGACCTAGAAATTGATTGAGCTCTCTGGTAACTGCTTTCCACAACGTATCTTTTAATCTAAAGCCACCCCCATGACATAGGTTCTGTGGTTGTGTTATAGCTGTTGAAATCGAGGAAAGACGGTCACCTGCTGAACACATGGAGAGATTCATATCCAGGTTTGATTGACAGGACCCACCCACCTATCACCTCTGCTACAGTTGTGTTTGAGACGGTGAGTGAGCATGATGGTTCATTCTTCGAGTGCAGAAAAGGAAACTGAGGCGCAGAGCTGCTGAGGCACTGCTGAAATCCTGTGGTGATGGAAGGCTCCAAGGCTGGGTTCTTTGAAGACTCACGATGATCTTTAAATGTTGCCGTTCTCCATAGGAAGCTTCTCCTTCATACTGAGGTGTGTGTAGTCAGGGCTTGAGGTGAGCATGAGGTAGCATCAGAACTCTATTAATTAGGGAGAGCACTTCGTAAAACCCTCAGGATGTTGCTATGGTTTTGAAAGACAAGGCTTCCCCTATCACCTTCATGAAGAAAAATCCATTATCTCAGTTTGAAATACAATTGTTCACTGACCTATTTCTTAACGCCTTTCCTTATGAGTAACAAACTTGATGTAATGAAGCTTTGTCAAAACCATGAGTTATCTAAATAGCACCAGCTAGTTTTCATGGTGTGGTCACTTGTGGGCTGGGTGTATATGCAAATGTTTGATGAAGAGTGGGTGTGTGGGTGGGTGGATGCTGGGTGGGGGAGAGAGCAGAACATTGCAGTTCTTTGCACTAAGAGACACTGATAGGGAACAATAGTGCAAATTGTTTGGTGTGTGTGTGTGTGTGCACGGTGTGTGTGTGTGTGTATGTGTGTGTGTGTGTGTGTGTGTGTGTCGGTACGGGCACCCTTGCAAGCAAGTGTGGAAGGTAGAGGTTTGATGTTGGATAGATATCCTTTTTTATCTCTGGCTACCTTGTTTTTGAAGACAGGATTTCTCACTGAGACTGGCGTTTATCGACTGGACTGACTAGCTTGTCAGGGAGCCCCCAGGATGCTTCTGGCTCAGCTCCTAGCAATGGGATTTTAGGCACACAGTGGCATGACCAGATCTTTACATGGGTCTAGGCATCCAAACTCAGACCCTGTGTTTTCTCAGCAAGCACTTTACCCACCGAACCATCTCCCCAGTCACTGAATAGTTCATTTAAAAAAGTTTTTAAAATTCTTTGTGGGCTCAGCGGTTTAGAGCTCACAAACTGTTCTTCTAGAAGACCCAAGTTCAGTTCTTAGCACCCATATTAGGCAGCACACAATGGCCTGTAGTTCTAGTTACAGGGGATCTGATGCTTTTGGAGTCTTCTAGTAATGCGTGCACATATGTAAACCTCCTACACACACACATGATATACAATTAAAAATGATATAGATACATCTTTAAAAGATCCTTTGTGAACTAGCAGGTATAAAAAAATAAATAAAACATATAAAATATATTTTATATATCTTTTTATATATATTAAAAAAATAAATATTCTGACACATTGCGACCCAGGAAGGTACTCTTCTTGCTGTTAACTTTCATCTGTACATGCTAGAGTATTTTTTAATCCATGGTATAATGTCTGAGATTTGATTCAAAATCACTCATTAGGTGTGTGCTCATGGATTGGTTAAAAATAAATCTTCTTAAAAACATTCATTACTACCTAAAGCAGTCTACAGATTCAATGAAATTCTTATCATATTCCTAGTAACATTATTCATGAAAACAGAAAAAAAATTGTACAATTTGTTTGAAATCATTAAAAGACTCCCGAGTAGCTGTACAATCTTAAGCAAAAGGAAAAAGTTAGAAGCAATATACGCCTTGACTTTAAAATATGCTCAAAGCATATAAAATATATTCCACAGTAACCTGTATTGATGATATTGACATGAAACACATATAGACTAATGGACCATAATAGAGGGCCTAGAAATAAATCCATTCATTCATAGACAATAGTTCTTCAGGGAGATACCAGGAACGTACAGTGGGAAAAGGATAGTTTCTTGAATAGATGGTTCTAGAAAACCTGAATATCCACCGCAGGAAGTGGGGTTGCAGGGGAGATTCACTCATCAGTTAAAAAAAAAAAAGTTAAAACTCCAATTAGATCAAACACCTGAATGTAAGATTTAAACTTTGAAAGCACTCGAAGAAAACATCTGGGTGGGTGGGGGGAGTGGGATGGGGGTGGGGCTGCTAACTTGTGATAGCTGCCTGGCAAACACCTCTTTATAAGGTTCCCAAACCGTGAGCAACTAAAGCAAAAATAAGCAAGAGTTACACTGAACTGAAGAGCTTCTGCCAGGTAAAAAGAGAAGCCTATAAAATGGGAGAAAATATTTACAAATTAAACATGCAGCCATAAGGTCTCTGAAAGAATGCTGTCGATAGCTATGAGAAGACGAAAGTCAAAACCTCAACCAGACCTCATCACCTCAGTCTAGTTAGAACAGCTCTCTCCAAAAAGACCAAAGAGAAATGATGCTTGTAAAAGGTGTAGAGGAGAGCTAGGTGGCTGGCACAGGCCTTTAATCCAGCATTCTAGAGGCAGACCTCTGTGAGTTCAAGGCCAGTCTGGATTACATAATTCAGCAATCTTGCTACCGGAGAAAGAAAAGAAAGTCCTCATGTTTAAATGGATCTCTTTCTGCACTCCCATGTTATGGGACATTCACAGTAGCCAAGATGTGAAATAACCCCAATATCATCAACAGAGTGGTTAAAGGAAAACTAATATTTTCCTGTGTACATTCCATAATACATGATTCAGCTGTAAACAGGAAGTTCTGTCATTTTTGGTAACTTGGATAATCTTGAAAAGTGTTATGCTACACAAAATAAACTCCCATGGAAAGACAATTATTGCACGATCCTGTTCATGTGAGAAATCTAAAAGCTGTTCTTCCTGTAGAATGTGAGGCTGCAGTAATGGCCGTCGGAGGTCAGGACGGACAGAGGGGAGGGGGAGATGGGACGGGTAACGGGTATAGAGGCACAGTTAGATAGGAGCACTGTGATTTCCCTCATTGCGGACTGTAGCTAATGGCACTGTGTTGTGTGTTTCATGCAACTCGAGGGAAAAACTCTGAGTGCCCTTGTAGCTGCTCCTGCTGCTGCATACCCCCAGTGCTCTGATTGGTCTATAATGTGTACATGCATCGGAACACGAAGCTTCATCCCAGAAATACACAAAAATCCAGTGGATGAGGTAATTACAGGAGCTCATAATTGACTGAAACCAAATGATGGGTAGTTTGTAATTTATCATAATACTCTTTAGTTTTGTAGTGTTTGAAATTTTCCATATTAGTTTTGTTAAAAAAGGAAATGTTTCTTACAGCCCAAGAGCGCCATCTATGGGTGAACAATGAGGACCATCCCTTAGGAAAGGCCTTCAGTTCCAAAGCAATTGCTCAGAAGCCCAAAAGTGAGATGCCAGGAAACTCAGTTACTTCAGAAAACTGACACCAGGGCGACTGTCAGGTGTCCCCAGCCTTTGGAAGCAGAGGCTGGGAATAAAATGAAAATGAACTTTTGCTGTCAGAGCTGACTGCTGTGAGTACTCACTATATGAATGAGGAACAAGTGGTTTTCTAGATAAAGAGGCAATTTTCCAGTCAGAGAGCAAAGCTTATGGGCCTTGCTTAGGCATTACTTTAGTCATACCTGTTGGCATGATTTAAAGTTAAGACTTATTCATCCACAGAAATAGTACAGGGGTGTTTTTGAAAGAACTGCTCTAATAAACAATTTAGAGAATTCTGAGAGATGGCTCAGTGGTTGAGTGCTTGCTGTGCAGTCATGGGAACCAGAGTTCCATGTGATTTCAGCACCAACAGAACCTTCTTCCAGCCTTCACAGCTGCACAGGTACTCATATATGTACAGGCACTCACACCTGCCCCAGTGCACACACCTGTACAGGCACTCACACCTGCCCAGGTGCACACACCTGTACAGGCACTCACACCTGCCCAGGTGCACACATCTGCACAATTACTCACACTTGCACAGGTGCACACATCTGCACAGGTACTCACACTTGCACAGGTGCACACATCTGCACAAGTACTCACTCCTGCACAGGTGCACACAGCTACACAGCTACACACATCTGTACAGGTGCACACATCTGCATAAGTACTCACACCTGCCCAGGTGCACACATCTGCACAGGTACTCACACCTGGACAGGGGCACACATCTGCATAAGTACACACATCTACATGGGTACTCACACCTGCATAGGTGCACACATTTGCATGGGGACTCATACCTACACAGGTATGTGCACCTGTATCCACATGTGTGTATACATCCACACAGATACACACACAAATAAGTAAATAAGTTAATAATAAATACATAAATATTTCTAAAATGTTCTAATTTTAACTTCTAACACCGGAAAGTAGTTCTGTGAAATTTCTACCACATGTGCAGATCTGTGTTTCCTAGGCTACCCAGAATCTGTGGCTGTGTCAGTTTTCTGAAGCTCAGAGGCTTTGGGTTTCAACTTCATTGCAAAACCACCCCTCATATATCTGCCCCTTTTCTGCCCAAGTAACCATCTGCAGGCTGAGCATCAGTTTAAGCAGGAGACGGAAATGACTGGCATTAAATATTTGCCTTCTCTTGTTTTCTGCCTTTTCCCATTTAACCTTCATAGATACTTCTGTATCATTTGCATGTAAATTAATTTCTAGGCTGGCCCCAAGTAAAAGTTGGTTGCTTAAATTCAGAACTGTGTGTCTCCATAGTTCTAAAGCTGGGAATCAGGCACCAAGGGCTTGGGGGTCTGGTTTCTTCTGAAGGCCTTTCCCCCTGACACTAGAACAACTACTTTCTACATGTGTCTCCACCTACAGTTCTTCATCCTCTGGGATTGGCCCTACCACTATGACCTCATCTAATCTTAATTATCTTCTCTTTTTTTTTGATACTTTATTTACATTTCAAATGTTTCCCCCTTTCCAGTTCTCTCCTTTGGAAACCCCCTCTCCCCTCCCCCTCCCCCTGCCTCTATGAGGGTATTCCCCCACCCACCCACCCACCCACTCCCATCTTCCCTCCTTGGCATTCCCCTATACTGTGGCATCTAACACCCTCAGTCCCAAGAGCCTCTCCTCCCCCTGATGGCCAACAAGGCCCTCCTCTGCCACATATGTGGCCCGAACCATGGGTCTCTCCATGTGTATTCTTTGATTGGTGGTCCAGTCTCCGGGAGCACCAGGGGGTCAGGCCAGTTGACACTGTTGCTCCCTCCATGGGGCTGCAAACTCCCTCAACTCCTTCAGTCCCTTCTCCAACTCCTCCATCTGGGACCTCACGCTCAGTCTAACGGTTGCTATGAAGTGAATCTTAAATATTCCAAACTTTTGGGCTAATATCCGCTTATCAGTGAGTACATACCGTGTTCCTTCTTTTGTGACTGAGTTACCTCGCTCAGGATGATATTTTCAAGTTGCATCCATTTGCCTGCGAATTTCATGAAGTCATTGTTTTTAATAGCTGAGTAGTACTCCAGTGTGTAAATGTACCACATTTTCTGTATCCATTCCTCTGTTGAGGGACATCTGGGTTGTTTCCAGCTTCTGGCTATTATAAATATGGCTGCTATGAACATAGTGGAGCATGTGTCTTTATTACATGTTGGAGAATCTTCTGGTATATGCCCAGGAGTGGTATAGCTGGATCCTCAGGTAGTATTTTGTCCATTTTTCTGAGAGTCTGCCAAACTGATTTCCAGAGTGGTTGTTCCAGCTTGCAGTCCCACCAACAGTGGAGGAGTGTTCCTCTTTCTCCACATCCTCGCCAGCATCTGCTGTCACCTGAGTTTTTGATCTTAGCCATTCTGACTGGTGTGAGGTGGAATCTCAGGGTTGTTTTGATTTGCATTTCCCTGATGACTAAGGATGTTGAACATTTCTTTAGGTGCTTCTCAGCCATTCGAGTTTCCTCAGTTGAGAATTCTCTGTTTAGCTCTGTTCCCCATTTTTTGATAGGGTTCTCTGGAGTCTAACTTCTTGAGTTTGTTGTATATATTGGATGTTAGCCCTCTATCGGACATAGGACTGGTAAACATCTTTTCCTAATCTGTTGGTTGCCATTTTGTACTATTGACAGTGTCCTTTGCCTTACAGAAGCTTTGCAATTTCATGAGGTCCCATTGGTCGATTCTTGATCTTAGAGCATAAGCCATTGGTGTTCTGCTCAGAAACTTTTCCCCTGTGCCCATGTGTTCGAGACTTTTTCCCACTTTCTCTTCTATTAGGTTCAGTGTATCTGGTTTTATGTGGAGGTCCTTGATCCACTTGGACTTGAGCTTTGTACAGGGAGATAGGAATGGATCAACTTGCATTCTTCTGCATGTAGACTGCCAGTTGAACCAGCACCATTTGTTGAAAATGCTGTCTTTTTTCCACTGGATGGTTTTAGCTCCTTTGCCAAAGATCAAGTGACTATAAGTGTGTGAGTTCATTTCTGGGTCTTCAATTCTATTCAATTGATCTACCTGCCTGTCACTGTACCAATACCATGCAGTTTTTA
>CM052706.1:17801133-17831341 GCA_028551405.1 Uromys caudimaculatus | reverse complement strand
AACAGCTACAGGACCCAAGGTCATTAGCAATCTTCCATCTTTCTTGAGGGATGGGGGGTAGAACACCCCAACAGCTACAGCAGTGACAGGGAACACAGGCATGCTATGTATGGCTGCATGAACTATGCCTAAATTAGTAGTGTGCATGAATTCCTCTGTTCCACATTGTCTAGGGCCCCCGCTGGGAAGACTGAAGGTTGGGGTGACTTGAAAACTGGGGTTCCAGCTGCTCATATGTCTTCTTGTTGGATCTGACTTGGAACTGTTGGCAGGAATACTTTCTGTGAGACTGGAGGTGACAGTGAAGCATGCAGCCTTGGCATGTGCCTCTTCATGGCACGGTGCCTGGGATCTACAAGTAGGAGTTCCAACAGAAATAAGGGAAATCTGTGTGTTCCTTTCTGACCTAGCCATAGAAGTCCCCAACATTATTAAATCTGCCATATTTTATTGGGATAGAAGTCCCAACCTGGGCTGGAGGCATGGTTCAGCTGATGGAGTACCTGTCTAGCATACACGAAACCCTGACCTTAATCTCCAAGCACTGTGTAACTCTGAAATGGTGGCGCATGCCTGCAATATCAGTACTTTATGGGAGGAGACAGGAAGTTCAAGGTACTATTTAGCTAAATAATGAGTTGGGATAGGTGAAATCCTGTTGTAAACAAAAACTAAACAAGCAAAACCATGAAAAAATCAAGAAGGACTGTTTTAATACAAGGGAAGAGTTTTTTAACTATCGAGGTTATAATTTTTCCAGCTTTGAAATATAATTGACAATTGTATCCAAGGTCTTAGAGTTTTCTTGCTGTAAAAAGACAACATGACCACTACAACTCTAATTTAAAAAAACACCGTTTAGTTGGGCTGGCTTACAGTTTTGGAGGTTTAGTCCATTCTCATCAAGGTGGGAAGCACGGCAGTGTCAGGCAGACATGGTGCTGGAGGAGGAGCCGAGAGGTCTACATCTTGATCCGTAGGTAGCAGAAGGAGACTGTGTGCCACACTGGGTGTAGCTTGAGCATAGGAGACCTCAAAGCTCAATGCCACAGTGACACACTTCCTCCAACAAGGCCACATCTCCTAACAGTGCCACTCCCTATATCCAAGCATTCAAATATATGACTCTATGGGGGTCATACCTATTCAAACCATCACAATGTACAATATGATATATACACACATATATACATATATATACACATATATGTGTATATATTAAAATGATTACCACAATCAAGTTACTTAATACATCTGTCACCTTACATAGTTGCAATGTTTGTGTATATGTGTGACTGTGCACATGTGTGTGTCTGTGTGTCTTATGTGTGTGTACATTTATGTGACTGTGTACATGTATGTGATGAGGACATTTGGGCTCTGCTTTACTAGCAAATCTTTAGTGCACAATTCAGCATTATTTATAATCCTGAACACACTGTCCATTAGATTCTCAGGACCAGTTTATCATGGAATTAGCATCATACACTCTGATGAGTGTCTCCCCATTTTCTCCACATCTCAGCCTTTTTGTTAGATTCCACATGCAAGCAAGGTAATATGGTTCTTCAAGGCACTTCAATTCTTCTTTCCAACGTCTCACACTTAGTGTAATGCCCTCAAGTTTCATCTATGTTGTTGCACATAGCAGAATTGCCTTACTTTTACAGCTGACCGATCTTCCACTGTGTGTGGATGCAAGCATGTATTACTCTTTCTACCCCGTCCCTGTTGTTGATGGGTGGTGAGAGTTGTTTTGTGTCCTGGGTATTTATGAATGATGTTGCAGTGACCAGGGGATACAGAGATCGCCCAGATGCTGATTTCCTTTCCTGATATAAGTAAGATTTCTGGACTATGCAATAGTTCTCTCTGCAGACTTTGGAGGAAGTCCCTGTGTTCTACAAGGATCCCAGCGCTGTACAGTTCTACCCACAATGCACAGGTTCCTTTTTAATCTGCAACTTTACTCACATGTAATTTTGATTTTAGCTTACATTTCACATACTCCCTTATGTTGAACGTGTGTGTGTGTGTTTAATAGGGGCTTTTATGATTACACATACTTAATAATTTAATCCATCATAGTTATGAATTAAAAAGGGCTTTTAATAGGATTATAACTCTTCCTCTTCAGATATAGGTTTGAGAATTTCTTTCATTCTGTAGGTTTTTTTTTTAATCATTATATCCATTGTTTCCTTGCTGTGCAGAAGTTCTGAAAACTTAAATTTTATCTTTCCTTATAAAATAGTTCTTAGGGAACTGGCAAGGTCAGGATGATTCAGTTGCCCAAACACTGTGGTTGATCACATTTTGAGTAACAACCACAATTTCCCCTACATTCCTGCCAATGTTGTTGTGCTGTGCCTCTCTTGTGGCTCTAATTCTTGAGTGTTAGGATTTGGAACTCAGAACAGACTGGCCTGTATTTCGTTTAATTAGGACATGTATTACTTTTGCCTTTTGCCAATATATTTGACCCTGAGATCAGATTCACATGTGTGATGTCACCATGGCAGAGTTAAGAATGTAGAAAATGTTGAACTTGTCAGTTCAATGTCTATATGTGGCAGGTATTGTTCTGAAGTTCACTGAATATATGTATCTGTATATGCATATGTACACACACACACACACACACACACACACACACACACACACACACACACTTTGACAAAATGGAGGCACTAGCAGGAGTTCTCCAGAAGACAGAGGAGCAGGGAGGGAGGGAGGCTGGGAGGAGTTGGAGCTGACTCTAACAGTTACCAATACTGAAACACCCAATGTCTATGCTACTAAACTGGACACCCATGGGAGCTGACGGTGCATTGAATCCAAGAAGAGCTGAGATTTCAGGTGAGTCTGGAAATCAGGAAAGATGGATGTCTCCAGCACAAAGCAGCCAGGCCTGCTTTCCCTTTCCTCTTACTCAGCAATTTTGTCCTAACCGAGTCTTTAAATTGACTTTATAAGGCCCACCACATTAAGGAGAATAATTTGCTACACTCAGTGGCAATGCTAATCTCATGCAAACTCCGCCCCCCACTCCCCCCACCCCAGCACACATATATGCAGAACAAAGTTAACAAAATCCTTGGGCTTCCCATGGCCCACTCAGGTTGAAGCAAAATGATGGTTCAAGTTAAACTATCACACCGCGGCTACAGTGAGAGTTTCTAAGACGACTTGGGCTCTATGTGTATACGTTTGCTAGCTGTATGGCCTCGGCAAAGTTGTTTAACTTCACTGTGCTTTTTGTAAAATAAAGGTGAAAATAGCTCCTCCTACATTGCTTATTTTGAAGACTAAATAAATTAGCATTTTTAAAGTGTTAAGAGAAGCATTCACTGCAAGCTGTAAGTGCAGCACGTGTTTAACACAATATTTAATGTATTCCAATAGTTATGTATTTATTTCGATGTGCAATAGAACAAAATTACAGTTGGCATGCTTTCAAGGCTATGTTTGCTTATTATGAGGCTAACTTAAAAAAACAAGTGAGTTCATTTCATAACAAATATTAAGTAAACACTACTGAGGTAGGTTACAAGAAAGCCGACAGCAAGGCAGCCAGAGACTGACGCAACCTCAGAGCTGTCTGACAGACAATAGAACATCTTGAGACCACACAGGTGGTAAAAAGATGAAAAATAAATAAATAAGACCCTCTCAAACCAGTTGGGGTCAACATGGCCAACCAAGACATCTGCTAATTATCTTTTGCTTCAGTGTAATGAAGTTTCTGTGTCATTAGCATTGCCAGTTACCTCCTCCTATGACCATCTGACGGCATGGCACATCCAGGAAGCCCCCATGATGACAGAAACATTTCTGGAGAAAAACCCTAGCTGATTCTTGGAATTTTCTACCTTTCCCCTCTTGCACCTCATGAAAGTATCTTTATCTGCTGGAGTGTGTCAGAGAAGAGTCTAGACTTCCAGAGGACTGGGCGGTGAGGCTTTTTCTTGAGAAGCTGGAGCTCTGCTTCGGGTGTGTACTTTTAGCCAGTAAATAAACTTCCCTTACTTTAACTTATCTTCTTATGTCAACTAGAACCTGGAAGCAGTGGATAAAGTAAGGTCTCTGTCTACAGTCTCTATTTCTGAGGCCACCCTAGCCATCAGTACCAGCAGCATTAGTACAGGGGACATGTCGCAGAAATAGTTAAAAATTATGACAGGGAAAAGTGAGTGAGCAGGTTTGGGAAACACTAGCGATGATGCTGTGTGTGTGTGTGTGTGTGTGTGTGTGTGTGTGTGTGTGTGTGTGTGTGTGTGTGTGATGCTGTTTTGGATGATAATGGATCCACTTCTCTGAAGGGCTTCCTGAGATGCTGGTGCTTACTCCGAAAATCTGGGAAACCCCCAAATGAAAACCAGGATGGTGGGTGAGCACAATCCAACATCCAACAAATATTTTTTGAGTTCCAACATCATGCCTGGCCATGGGGATTTTCCTAAGGTCACCTCCCCAACCTCCCATGAGGAACCTTGAGCAGAGTAGACTCTAGTTCAAATCCTACCCCCAGTGCATCAGTAATCTTAAGCAAGGCTGTTCATCATTTCTCACTCTGTACTTTATGAAAGAAGTGATTGAGGTGATCTTTAAATCCCTTCCAGCACTCGGGGCCTTAAGTGTGAAGCACATAGCTCCCTGTCACTGCTAAAATCTCAGTCCCCATTGATGCCCACAGCGAGAAAAGAACGAGGGGTAAATGAAGCATGCACAGTGCATCTTGGCTCTTCACAGTTTGTGCTTTGAACATGTATTCCCTAACAGGTGGGGCCTGGCCTTTTGTTCAAATGCATTTCCGTTTTCTAGCCTGCCACAGCAAACCAATAATAGTCTTGGTGTTGTACAAGAGAACACACAGAACACACAGACAAAGAGTCACTCAGCAAGGCAATTCCTTTTTTGAAAAAAGGCTACACCCGAACCAGGACCCGGCTATCAAACACACAGAGGACATTCACTCGGTTTTTATTTTAATGCCATTAGTGAATTGCCTTTTCATCACTGAATGGGGTCTGACCTCACAGTCTTTCACAGTTGACTAGTTGAAAAAGAATTGGTAGAAAGGAAAGGGAGGGGGAAGAGGAAGGAATTGCTGGGGTCATTGGGTTCTGAGGCTGCGGCTGGACGTTGTGTAAAGAAGGGGTTATCAGGTTGGGGAGAGTCGAAGGCTGGCATGAAAGTCCTACAAAGGTGAGGGAGCCTTATGGTATATTGGCAGGTAGAACAAAAACGATAGCATAAACTTCTCAGGCTGGAGAGATGGCTCAGCGGTTAAGAGCACTGACTGCTCTTCCAGAGGTCCTGAGTTCAATTCCGAGCAACCACATGGTGGCTCACAACCATCTGTAATGGGATCTGATGCCCTCTTCTGGTGTGTCTGAAGATAGCTACAGTCTACTCATATACATAAAATAAATAAATCTTAAAAAAAAAAGAACAAACTTCTCGCATCACGATGTGACCAGTCTTCAGCACACTGCCTCTGCCGTAGACTTTCACTCTGTCATGCCTTGCCTTCCATTACAGACCAAAAGTCTCTAAAATCATCAGATAAGATACATCTTCCTTCCTTTAAGCTGTGTTTGTCAGATAGTCCACTTTGTCACAATGGTTCAAAGTAATTAATGCACTCGTTTCCAGGCATTAAAGAACGGGATGGTGTCTCTCCCTACTGCCAAGCTCCTGATCACCACAGCCTTCATATTGATTGACCACTCCCAAAACTAAGATACTTGGAAAGACTTAAATAATATGTATGGTCTGGTCACGAAACACGGGCTGCTAGAATTGTGGGCACATTTGGAAGTTAAGAAGAGGCGTTGGCATTGGGACCTGGATCCATAATGCAGTTAGCTGATTATGAGCTTCTAGCATCCATTTCTGCTTCTTAAATCAAATGACCTTCCAGAGTAGACAATATTGCAAGTTTCAGGCGAGTTATGTTATATATAACCTAATATTTTTGTTACATAAGAGTGCCACCGACCATCTGTTTTCAGCGGACAGAAATCAACTTAGAGTTATGGCTAGGACAGCTGTCTCCCGCCAATCATTATTGGGACACCCCTCCCCGAGTCAATTTAATGCTGTAATTATCTCTCAATGTCAGCTTAGAGCTGTGCTCTGTGAGGCCATGGAGAGCAATGAGGAGCCATGTAAGTAGGAGCTGAGGCAGTCATGATGGAAACCCAATCACTCCTATTTATATTAATGTTCTCAGTTGTGGCGAAACCGGTGATTTTTTCCTTGGAAGTGAGGTTTGCTTTATATGAAACACAATAGGCAGGAATGAAGCGTTGAATACTGGTCAGTTTAAAGGAGATTTTCTTGGCCCTGTGAACTTAGTTCTTCAGATCCCTGTCTTGTTTCATTATAAATCTCCTTTAGAACCTCTAATGCCCGGGCTACTTCCAGGCAGCACTCCTAATTATAGATCCCCTGAGTCACCGGAGGCTTTAAGAACCAGAATGTGGAGAGACAGATACACTATAAAAACAAATCCATCTCACTGGGGGTATAGCTCAGGGGTAGAGCATTTGACTGCAGATCAAGAGGTCCCTGGTTCAAATCCAGGTGCCCCCTATATACTTTTAGTTTTTGCTTTAGAGAATAGATTGAGTTTTCATTTTATTATGCTTTGTGGTTCACGGCTGACTGAGTCATAACAGCCATCCTTGAGTTCTTTGGACATTGCAAGTAGCAGTCTAGGCTCTCTTTACTTTCACTGTCTCCTGCATTTCTTCCAGTAGTTTTACCAATGTGGATACTGTGTGAATTTCCTTCATGGAGATTGAGACTCAGAGATGATCAGTAACGTGTAAGAGTCCAAAGCTGCAAAGGGCAAGTCAGGATTTGAACTCAGAGCATGCCTACAGTGCCCACACTATACCACTTAGTTCACTGTGATGGAAAACTCTGTCAGGCACACACAGCCGTAATCTCAGCCTTAGGAAGCAGCAGTGAGAAGATCCGGAGTTCTAGCCCAGCTTTGGCTTTATCATGTGTTTGAGGTCAGTCTGAGCTATGCGATTCCCTATCTTCAGAACCAAACCAAACCAAACAACTTTGTGATAAAATCCTTTCACGTGAGGTTTTCAAGGTCCCTTGATCCTTGCCACACTGTAGCCTCAAGGAAATTCAAGAAATTTAGTGACTGTGCCCTGAGAGAAGCCAAGAAAGAAATCCTAAGAATGTAGGTCAGTGACAGAGTATGTGTGCAGTAGTGTGAGTCTCCAACCTAGTAAATGAGAGAGAAAGAGAGGGGGTGGGGTGGGGGTACTAAAGAGCACTGCTGGGGTTAAATATAAACTGGCCTGAAGTTAAGGAACCTTATACTTTCTACTAAGACTGCTGGAAAACACAGATGTTTACATTATGATAAATAACAGTAGCAACACTGCAGTATGAAGTAGCAACAAGAAGAATGTTTTGGTTGGAGTCAGCGCACCTTGAGGAGACGCAGTAAAGGGTCACAGCACTAGGAAGGGTGAGCCCACTGTCTCATGCTCTAGAGCTTGGTGGTTGTCTGTCACCTTCCATCCACCTGTCTTAAGGAGCCATTGTTCTTACATCGGCTGCCTTCATTTAGTACCTAGACACTAAGCTGGGGCCAGGCAGGGTGCACTGCATAGGCCGTGCTGCGTCTTTAAGTCAGTTCTGGAAACACCAGTCTGGCAGGAATGAGTGTGTTCTAAAGAGACACTTGTTACCCCGTCTTTGACTATTAGACTATTGAAAACACGAACTGGAAGACATTAGAATTTCCACAGAAAGACATTACTGTGGGGGAAAATGTATGGCAGTCTATTAGCAACCAGAGGAGGAACTTGTCAGATGACCTTGCGGGAGAGACTTGGGGTTGCAGCAACGAGGCAGGGGACCACACCATAGCCAGGTTGCTTAGTTGTGCAGATGCCTTGCTTTTTAGCTAAACTCTCCCTTCAAGTCAGGCCCCAGAAGATGGACTTGGAAGGGGTAGGGGGTCACAGGATCTCTTTGTCTCTCTTCCAGTGTGGTCCATACTGGATAGATCTTCTTATTCTGATTTTCACTATTAATTTGGCTCTTTTCATTGGCTTATGGTGGATGGGTAGCCAAACTTGGCTTGTTGGGTCAGAGGTTGTTTGGTAACATGTACTGAGCATGACCCCGGAAGTGAGTGAGACAGCCCCTGTTTTCTGTCCACTCTCAAAAGAAACCCAAGCATGAACCATAGGAGGCAATGCATGAGCTGCGCTGGATGTGCTGGGTTTAGCAGAGTCAAGAAGCAGTGTCATTACTTCCGTCTAAAGGAGGGGAGGAGCTTGTGGCCGAAGGTTTTAGAGAATAATATCCCATAGATGGAGCGTGGAATGGAGAGGGATGGTGGAGAAGGTGGTTAGTGTGGGCAATTCTGGGTGAAAGTGACAGAAGTGGGCGGGAAGAAGCTGGGGCCGGAAGAAGCTGGAGCCAGGTCACTGCATAGAGTGAGAGGGGGAATGAGAAGTTTAAGGAAGTAGAGAACAAGGGTGAAGACATTGAGTGTTGCTTTAGGAGTTTATAGAGAAGGCATTTGCAAGGGGCGTGTAAACAGACTTGGTTTTCTAATAGGCCCTGGGAGCAGCGTGGATGGAGGCGGGGACAGGGAAAAAGGGCGGTGGTAGATGGGGGCAACCTGAAACCAACAGCACTTAGTGATTCACCTGAGCTGGGAAAAGGAGATGGGCATGGCCCAGAGTTGCCTGAAATATTTGGCCTAGATGACCGTGGCATCAGCAAGCAAGGTAGGGAGGAGGAAGGTTGTCAGATGGGTGGATATGCATGCCCCGTGCTGAGTCCTAAGCTTACACTAGAATTCCAGCCCCATAACCAACTAATTATGGGACCTTGGACTAGATACTTCAACTATGTTGTGCCTCCATTTCCCACTTGCAAAACAGACACTCTGTCATTAACGTTTATTTTATGTTTTTTGGGGTGGGTGGGGGTGGGGGAATGTTCAGTGTGGGGACACTGACAATGCCTATTGAGTTTGAGTCTTGATTTAATGTTACAAAGGAGCAAACTACTTGGAGATGTAAGGCCGGGAGATCACGAGTTTAATTTGGGGCATAATGGTTTTGAAATCTAAGGTGTCCTTTGGGCATCAGTATAGAGGGGAGAAGTGGGTATTTGAGGCCTTCAGAAAGCCTTCGAGCCACAGTCCCAGCTTCTTGCTGTTTACTCCCTGGCCCTCCAGTGGCTGACAGGCCTTGTCAGGGCAAGTTTTGTTACAGTGACAGGTGCTTCTCTGATTTTTTTGGCTCAATTTTTAGCCAGGCACCGGATTGAGAATTCTTAGATTAGAACCTGAGGGAATAGCAATTGGGGTGAACTGTGAACTTTGAACTACCTTTCTCTGCTTTGATTTTGTTTTTTTGCTTTGCTTTAACTCTGAAACAGAACTGACTTCCCTACCTGGAAATCTGATGAGAACATGCACAGCACATGTGCACATGCTACGTTTGTCTCTAGTTTCAGAGTCGAACACGACCTTCTGAAGTCGGTTTGCAGACAAACACCAAGTCGGGATCCTTTCCTAGCCCCGCCTCATTGGTGGCCACTCTGATTAGAACACTGGTTTACCTGGCGATGCCTGTGTAGTTGATGACAATAAGATTATTAGACTGAGGAGACAGGTCTGAGTTTTAGGTGGCAGGAAGAAAAATAAATATTTAAGCTCTGGCAAAAGCAGGAAGCAGCGTGGTAAAATAATTAAGGGTGTTTTTTAATCCTAGAAGAATCTCAGGCATGAGGGTAATTTATGAGGTGTGATGTAGGTCATAAAGGAAGAACAAATATTTATATGAGGCCTATGTTGGCCATGGGGGTATAGCTCAGTGGTAGAGCATTTGACTGCAGATCAAGAGGTCCCTGGTTCAAATCCAGGTGCCCCCTGTGCTAGGTTTTTGTTTCAGTTGGCAACTTCATGCTC
The DNA here is from genome assembly GCA_028551405.1 of Uromys caudimaculatus. Lineage (NCBI taxonomy): Eukaryota > Metazoa > Chordata > Mammalia > Rodentia > Muridae > Uromys > Uromys caudimaculatus. The sequence continues at coordinate 17,821,371 of CM052706.1, read as the reverse complement.
AACGAGGATACAGCAAACACTTGTCTAGAGCTCCAGACTGGAAGAAGCACTTCCTCTAAGGGAGCTACAGGCCCAGTGGCTCACAAACCAATCCTTTTCCTAACACCAGAACTCAAGTCTAGTCACAGATATTGAGACTACATACATACTTTGTGCACACACAAACACACACATCCATACACAGACACACAGACACACAAACACACATACATACACGCACACACACACACACATAGACACACATACCCCTTATGTGTGCCTCTAGTTTTTCTTTTCTGTAGGGGATCAATCTAAACAACCATACTTTTTGCAACCCCCTTTCTTTAAGCTTAAAATAACTTTTAATCCTGCAAAAAGGAGTTGTAAAGATAGTATAGAGAAGTCCCTGCCTATAATCTCGACAACTTCCTGCCTCTGCCTCCTGACTTCTGGGATCACAGCTATGTACCATGTATGTGTGTGAGATAGAGTCTTAATGTGTAGCTCCTGCCTGACCCGGAACTCTGTCGTATATAGATCTGGATTGACCTCAGTCTCCCAAGTGCTAAAATTAAAGGCAAGAACCACCATGTCTGGTTTGAATTCTTTAAAAAATGTTAATGACTTATTTATTTATTTATTTATTGATTGATTGATTGATTGATTCATTCATTCATTCATTCATTTATGTGTGTGTGTGCACGAGTGCACATGTGGTATGTATTATGTGCACATGGTATTGAACCCAAGAAGTGGGGATGAGGTAGAAGTGTGGCTGAGGGGGAGGCCAAGTGAGTTCAAGGGTGTATTTCCGAGCTGGGCATTGCATTAAGCTAGAGTGAGGACAGCTTGATCTCAAACTTGTTTGTCAAGATGTAAGAACGACTGTACCCCAGGACCATCTGTTCTAAGAACGGGGTGCACCCCTCAACCACTGCAGCTCTTCTCCATGGCCAACCAACTCAACTTGTGGGTCCTGCTACACACACGTGCACATGCACACACACAGACACACAGACACACACATGCACACAGACAGACAGACACACACATAGAGGTCAGAGAACGACTTGCAGGAGCCAGTTCTCTCCTTTTATGCCATGTCCCCCAGGGACTGACCTCAGGCTGCCAGGCTTGGCGGCAGGTGACTATCAGCTAAGCCACCTTGTCGGCACATATTCGACCTGTGAGAACCAAACTCAGACATCAAAACTGACACAATGTTAAAGAGTAATTTTCTTCCCCTTAATGTATATCATTGATTTCAGTAAATATTCCAAAAAAATCTAAAATGTATTAGTTTTCTGTGTGTCTGTGTCTCTCTCTGTGTGTATGTATGTATGTATGTATGTATGTGTGTGTCTGTGTCTCTTTTTGTGTGTACAGCTGTGTGTGTGTCTGTGTGTCTCTGTGTATGTATGTGTGTGTGTCTCTGTCTCCCCCCCCAGTGTGTCTGTGTCTCTCTGTGTATATATGTATGTGTGTCTCTGTCCCCCTCTCATCTGTGTGTGCATATGTGTGTATGTGTGTTTCTGTGTGTGTGCCTCTCTGTATGTCTCTGTGTGTGTGTCTCGGTGAATGTGTCTGTGTCTCTCTGTATGCATGTGTGTGTGTCTCTGTTCCTTCCCCCTCCTCTCTCTGTGTCTCTCTGTGTTTGTATGTGTGTGTGTGTGTGTGTGTGTGTGTGTGTGTCTATCCCCCATCTCTTTTGTGTGTGTGTATGTATGTATGTGTGTCTCTCTGTGTGTGTCTCTCTGTGTGTGTTTTGGTGAATGTGTTTGTGTCCCTCTGTGTATGTATGTGTATGTGTCTTTGTCCCTTCCCTCTGTGTGTGTGTGTGTGTGTGTGTGTGTGTGTGTGACACATTATTTGTGGAGTGTGGAGGCAGCCGATAACTTCAGGTCATCTTTAGGAAGGCTCGCCCCCTCCTTTGAGACGGAGCCTCTGACTGGCCCAGAGCACACCGGTTAGGCTAGATTGGCTGGCAGGAAGCACCTGGGGTCCTCTTGCCTGTCTACCCAGCATGGGGATTACAAGCACACTTGACATCTTTTTTGGGTTCTGGGGGTCAGACTCAGGTCATCATGCTTGCGAGAGAAGCACTTGGTTGACAGAACCACCCTTCCTTGAAATATGTCAGTAATAAACGCGTGTGCTGCTTGTCATATGAAGACTCAAGCTGCACACAAGGAGAGCATATTGGCCGCTTCAGTCTGAGCTGATTCTCCCATGCATCTGTAACCGGCCCGGTCTGATTGAGCTGCGGTCAGAGTGATCACTCGTGCCTGTGGAGGGAAGGATGGGAGGCACATGGACTTCTCCTGGTTTCTATTTGATGGGTTCTTGAAGGCTGCTGTATCACAGGGGTCCCTAGAGAAAAAATCAAAAGGCCCTTGATGATATTCCACGTTCAAAGAAAAGAAATTGCACCCAAGCTCTCGTTAAACTGGGCGCAGGCTGGTCTCATCTTTCTTTGAACAGAAATGACAAATCAGACTCATTATGTGGCACTTGATAGATTTTGTTTCACTCTAGGGCAAATTAGGTTTTGAAAGGACAATCCCTTTCTCATTGTAATGCAATTAGGGAGACTTCTGATGGTTTTGTTCTAGCTCTGTGCAATGGTTTCAGGCCAGTTAGCTAAACTAACTGAGCTCTGGTTTCTTTTATAAGTGTGTTAAGGGTATCAATAGTTCCTTCTTTACTAAGTCCGGTGTCAGAACTGAATATGCTAATTGAGTGTAATAGCATATAGTAGTCACCCTATAAGTGACAACAATTCTGCCTTTTATATTCTCTCTCTCTCTCTCTCTCTCTCTCTCTCTCTCTCTCTCTCTCTCTGAGTGATATTTTTGCTCTATACTTTGCTGTTCTATATGGATGCTTAGCACCTATATAGACGCTCCAGACAACTGTTGGTGCACTTGAGCGGGGGAGTCCACTAAAGTACAGGTCAATGCTGATCTGCATTCTTCCCTCAGAGCTCTGGAGGCACAAGTTTCAGCTCCATTCAGGTGGGCTAAAGGCAAAATGTTAGCTGGACTTTATTCTCAGAAGCCTCTCGGGAGACTCTGTCCATAGTGTCTGTTTACATCTTCTTTGGTTCATTGCCCTTTCTTCTGTCTTTAAAGCCAGTAGCAGAGTGTCATCAGATCTCTCTGTCACAGTCCCGTCTCTATCTCCACTGTGTGAGCAAGTGGAGATAACTGGCGATGGCGAAGACTGTGTATCAGGCTGGAATGTGATGCAAGTGGGCGGGGAAAGCAGGGGGTCACACAATGAATGAGAAAAAGGTTTCCACCAACCAGGAATCTCCCAGCCATGCCCTTAATTCTCACAACGACTGCTTGCCAGAGTAAAACCAAGTATATCGAAAACTTACCCTTCCTCAGGCGGGTTAATAAGAGCTGCTAGCAGGATTATAAGGCAGACAGCAACCCTAGGAGCAGAAGCTGAAAGTAAGCCTGGGCAACTTAGTGAGATACTGTCTCAACATAAAAAATTAAAGAAAGCCAGGATGATGGTCAGTGCTGGAGTACTTACCTAGCAAGTGTTGTGCCCTGGATTCCATCCCAAGCACTCATACATGTGCAGTACAAAAGACAATACAAGTGAATAATAATAAATTACAATAATAAAGCCGATTAATGAGGGCTTTTTTTTCTTCCCCTTATTTTTGTGGACCACGCTGGTCTGAACTGGCAGAGAATTTCTGTTACACCTCCTCTGTCTTTTCAAGTAGTTTCTTCAACGATCATCTAAAGAGCTCATATACTCCAACTCTGGGCTAAAGAACTCACATCCTTCTTAGCACTCAGCTAAAGAACTCACATTCCCACACCGGGAGTCGAACCCGGGCCGCCTGGGTGAAAACCAGGAATCCTAACCGCTAGACCATGTGGGAACTGATACTGAGAGCAGGTTCTCAAAGAAGTCGCTTGTGAAGCGGGGGCAGGAAGCTTCAAATCTACCTCTTGGAGGAAAGAGTGTGGGAGTATTTAGAAGTTAAAGAAACAGGGTGGTCTGGAGTGTGGGGAAAGGTGATTAAAGGCTGGGAAAACGAAGTAGTTGTGGTCTGTGTTCGTGCACAGCCAAATCCTAGTGCTCTTCTTAGGGCGCATGCTCAGAGAACAGCAGCATTAGCTGGCTCTGAGTGCCGGCTCTGTGCGAAGTTCTGGCCTCTGACGTTCGAAGGTCTGCGTAACCTAAGTTGTCTCTGAAAGCCAAATTAGGGCACCCATCACCATGGTGACCAATATACCGGAGGTGCTAACTACGACAAAGCTCTTGGGAATGAGCTGCCTAGAGAGAGGAGCCAGAAAACCGATGATGTCCGCAGCCAAGCGAGCGTGTTAGTGCAGGCTCGGCTCTAGCTTTCACCAGAACTCACCGAAACCACCGAATCTGGTATGCGTGCTAGACCTGAAAAGGAACCTACATCTCAACAACGATCTAAGTGCGTGTTCAGGTTGGACAAGCGCTAATACTGTACACCGCCGCTGACACGAAGAAAAGTCAGTTTTAGCAGCCACGATACTTGCAGAAGTTTCTTTCTGCTAAACAATTATTGAGAAACCAGGTTGGTCTGGTACCTCTTCATTTGCTTAAGCAAATAATTGAAATCAAACAAAATGTCTTCGAGACCTCATCTCTAGGCCTAATGAAGTACACCACAATGTATTTCGAATAGTTGCTTGTTGGATGCTTAACCATTCGCTGACTCAGTGATTTAGTGGCTCTATGTGACGCGAGGTCTTGTGTGATAAATTATGGAACAGAGCGTTATTAAACTGTCATACTCCCTTGTAGCAGATGCTGTCGTTAGGCATATTTTGGGCACTGCAATTATCACACTGCGAAGGAGAGGGGATTTCTGATATCTGTACTTAGATGCTTACTCCGCCGAGAAGCGTGTTCTCCCTTCCCCTCCCCCAACTTCTGCGATGCTGGTTTCTAAACCCCAGATTACTTGACTATGGCCAAATCAAGGAATGGATTCATAGGGGGAGAAGATGGTTAGGAGACTAATGTCTGCCACAGACTGTCCAATTACCTGGAGCCGGTTAAAAATTAGTCTCTGGGCCCCATTTAGAAAATCAGATTCTCTTGGGGAGATGCTTAGTAATTTTAGTTTTCAACAAGCTTCTCAGGCAGTCATATAAACCAATCTTTGTGAATTATTGCTGTTTACCATCAGAGTTAACTTTTGTTACTGTATGAATGAGAAAGCACATAGATTCGCACATACACGAATCTTGCATCTGTCTGATACAGAAATCTGTCGACTATTAAGCAGAACTGTCTTAGTATCTAACGATGGATGCAGACGAAGCTGCTTGGAATAGCCAAAGACGAAATAGGTATTAAGAAAATGTAGGTAAACTTGAAAACATTCTTCTCTCATTTGATATTAAGTGAATTTTTTTGGGGGGGTTGGTTGGTTTTTGCCATTAACACCCCCCCGCCCCCCATCTTCAGGAAACAACTAGAATTTGAAGCTGCAAGGCTGAATTCCTTGAAAGATTTGACGCAGTGTCATAAAATTGCCAGAAGGGAGCAGCAGATAGCTACGAAATGGCTCCGAGAGGCATTGTACACCAAGGTTATCAACCAGGCAGATGTTAACTTTGCAGCAAAGAGCTGGCTACCCAGGGAGTGTTTGCAAAGAACACTACTACAAAAGTATCTCTAAACTGGGAGAGCTGAGGCAGAGGGCAGGCGGCTGTCTCTCAGGAGAAAAGACAATGCCCTGCTAGTGGGCGGAGAGAGGAGCTACAGTCGGGACCAGGATGCTAGCTGGCAAAACAGGAGCTGGGTCAGGGGTGAGTGCTAAGAGCGGGCTTATCAGGCAGCTCTGGGAGTCCCAGCCTCTTCCCAGGTAGCTTTCAGGACTCAGTGTTCCAGTGGTCCATTGCTGGGGTAAGAGCAGGAAACAGTGGGTTTCCATCAATGAACCATATAATTTAAAAACGAGTTAAATTATGATTATGGAAAGCCTAGAACCCAATCCCTTATTAAGAAACTCTATGGTAGTGAGATCTTCCAGCTCTTTTTGGAAAATGCCTTTGCATTTAAAAACGAACTTAAGGAATACAAGACAGTATGTGATTAAATACTGCAATTACAGTACAATCGATACTTGCTCTGGAAGTTTCTGTGAAAGGGGAGATCAATGGCGGCTTGAGTGGCCCAGCCTAGGGAGGCTTCTTTAAGGAAGTGAAATTTGATCTGAGCCTTAATGGATGAGGATGATTCAGAAAGGCCAGGAGGACCTGAAGTGAGCCCAGTGGGTTCCGTGTGTGTGTGTGTGTGTGTGTGTGTGTGTGTGTGTGTGTGTGTGTGTGTGTGTGTGTATGTGTGTGTTTTGAAGGCTTGCCAGGAAGCTACTGTACCTGTGTGTAATGTGTTGGGGGGATAAACCCCACCTTTTGACCATTAGTGAACTTTGTTTTTCCTGGATGTTTTCCCATATGTTCTGAAGAAGAGTGCAGTTCACTTTCTTTAAGAATGGAGTGTGTCACTAACTTTGAAGAGGTAAATATGGGTGCCACACACACAGGACACAGTGGCTCACGGTGAGACAGTTTGCAGGGCACAGATGTCCACTTTTTCCCTATGGCCAGCTAGGGCACTATAATCTTGACTCTGTGAACATGGTCTGGTTTGCTTAGCTTCTGTCTGGATAAATACAAATATACCTAGATCTTTATGACGATGATATAAGGGTTAGCTGAGAACTCCGTAATGAGAATGAGATCCAGTTAGCCGGGCACTCAGCAGAGGACAGAAGTGCATCTTCTCACCGCTCATGGGCTTGTAATCAGCTCTCGTGAACAGCCCAGGAGAGAGTTATGGCTCAGTGTGTAGACTTTCTTTGTCTATCCTGTCTCTCTGGGCATGGTGCTTTTTGCTTTTTATGCATAATCACCTGTAGGCCCTCCTCTCCCCCCTCCCTGCTCTCTTGTGCTTACTTACATAATTGTCTAAAATATCATGCCTTTTTCAAGTAAGCGTTGTAAAAGGCTTCCTATTTTCCCAGGACGTTTGCAAAGCATTAGCTTGTATTTGGGTTAGAGATACAACAGAGAGCGTGTCTGCCCAAGGTAAGATGGTTCTGCTTTAACCTTTTCCTGTTTTGTGCATATGCATGTGCGCATGAGTGCATGTGTGTGCATGTGCACCCACTTGTGCACACATGTGTACATGCATGTGGAGGCCAGGCGATGGCCTTGGGTGTCATTCCTCAGGAACTGTCCACCTCGGTTTTTTTGGAGACAGAGACTGATGCTCTTTGATTATGCTGGGCTGGCTGGCCAATGAGCCCCAAGTATTGGTAAGTCTCTCTGCCTTTTGTTTCAAAGCCAGACACCATTTTTTTTTTTTAATGTGAGTTCTGGGGATTGAAGTCAGGTCCTCGTGTTTGCGAGCACTTTGCTGAGTGAACCATGTCATATTTCTTTCTCCTCTTCCTCCCCTCCTCTCCTCCTCCCTCTTCCTTTTCTTCTCTCTTCCTCCCTCCCTTCCTTTGTCCCCCCATCTCTGTGGTGATGCTTCTCCTGGGAATGGGGTTGAAGGTGGAGTCGGAAACACACACGCATCACCGCGGGATGGAGTACGGGAATACGGGAGACATCACAGACATCACAGAAATCCCGAGAAATCGTCTCCACTCTCGGAGGTGCTTTTACTGAGAGGCATGGCTGTAATGTCAGGATTTTTATCTTCCTCTCCCTCCTCCTCTCTGTAGTTGTTTTATGGCAATACCATTTCTCTCTCTGCTGCTGGGTCAGGAGGGGTGCCATAAATCCTACCTGTGAATCCTTTTGGCAGGTCAAATCACTCCCTATGTGGGACCCAAGAGCAAGCGTGTTGCTCATTGGGCAGTACCAGCATTGTACCAGGGAGGTTCTCAGATAACACCTCTACATTTCTTCCTGACAGTGTGAGTTTGCAGAGAGCTCAGAGGGAGCATTATTTAATTACCTAGAGTCTTCTAGTGTGTTCTGCATTCTTTTAAGAAGGTATGTATTTCCCTTAGACATCTGTCAGTGTGTCAGGACACACATCCATAAAAATATTGGAGGGAGAGAAAAGAGAAATTACAGCTAATTATCTGAAGCACCACAAAACAAGGGGAAGTTTAGATGTGAAGAAATTAATTCCTTTCCAGTGCTCACTGTCCTCAAATGTGAGTAGTTATGAGTAGTTATAAATCTGCAGTTGGTCACAGTTGAACCCAGCTTTACTGAACACAGGCCAGCAAGTTTAATCATCTTTAAAAGACTATGAATCTTTTCTTCTGAATAGAACACACCCTTGGTTCTTGTCTTCAGCCACTGCATGTCTTCAAAGTGGTGGTGGCATTAGAGGGTGTGTGGCCTTGCCGGATGTGTTAGGAGTGGGATTCTTGGGCCATGAATGGTTTTCTAGAACAATCCTAGTGTCTGTGGCAGAAGGTCTGTGCTGGGATGCTGTGTGGGTTTTAGAAGTCCAAGGTCAACTGGTTCCAACTGGGGAGTGTTCAGTTGGCTGGTGATTACTGTTGACATCTTCTGCATTTGTGCCCAGTAGTCTGGTCTCTCTGGCTGCACTAGGTTTCCCTGTTAACTCAGTTACCAGGTTCCCAGGGTGCTGTTGGTGCCCCTGTGGTCTAGTGGGAGCACCCCTCTGTAGTTGCCTCTGTGAGACTCCCCTGGTTGACTTTCAGGAGACCTGGGAAGCTGCTGAGGCCATCTGCGGGAGCAGGAGGCAGCTTTGAAGACTTCACAGAAGCCTGTCTCATCATCCAGTTTGATTTGGGGCTATAGGCTCACCTCAGAACAGGGGCAAACCAAGACACATGCATTCGAGCACTGACAGTCCCACCTGGACAGAGTCTTTTCTCCTTAGGACATTTCCTCCACCCCTTCTTAACACACTGATGATATCTGGTCTGAAATCTAAAGAAGAGAACTTGAGGTACATCTTACTGCCTTCTGGCTCTCTGTTCATCCAACTATAGTCCGCCATTGAGATGGGAGAGACTTGGCTTTTTCACTTCCTCAGCACTGAAATTTCTTCTACCTGAGTGAAGAGAGCCTTATGATGAGCCACCAAATACCCAAAGGTAATCTGCTGTGGTATCTCACTGAACATATGGTCCCTGGATACACAGAGGCATCATCTGGGAATACATAAGAGATGCAGTCTCAGGCTCTATAGGGTTCTCATGGATCCCAGGTGACTTCCGTGTCCATAAAGATGTGGGAAGCACAGAGGTGGAGGGACACACAGAGGTGGAGGGACACACATGTATGATTAGCTGACTTAACTTTACTAAGTTGAGGAGTTAAAGAGATTTAGGAAATCCCCTTTCTCCTGAAAAAGCTTGCTTCTATAAGCCATTAAGGTGCTACAAAATCCCATTTTGGAGCCATGAAGCTGAGTATTAACTGTTTTTCTTTTTATATTCTTGGTAGAGCCACCAGTCACTTGCTCAAGGGAAATAAATGTTTCAGATCGATCATGACAAGTCCAATGCAAGAAAATAAGGGAAAGATGCTTAATCATGCTAAAATAACTTATTTTACATTTGGGAAATAAAAGCAGGAAACAATGAAAGAAGAGATGAGGAAAATCCTAGAGTTCGTGACTGTATAACTTGTCATATTTGAATTTTTTTGTTTACCTTTACCATGGCACTGAGCAGCTTGTAAGTAGGAAGCATTGTTTGTTGTTTTTAACAAAATCTCAAACATTTGATTTTACCAATAAAGACTTGGCAGCCAGATGCTGGGGTGAAAGCCTGCTATCTCAGAGAGGTAGAGAAAGCATCCAGCTGACCTTTCTCCTCAGCCCACACCCCAAAAGGAAAAGCCAGCTCTCTTTCTCCAAATCCCTTCAAACTGTATGTCCCTCCCTTCTACTTCCTGTGTATCTTTCTACCTGCCCTCCTGACTTCCTCTCACTCTAGGTTTTTTCCTAAGTTCACTCCCTGTCAACTGGTTGCTTTTTCTGCCTCTTGACCCATGGTTGACTTTATTTAATCCTGTTTACAATAAACAGAAAGCTCTTGGATTAAAGCTATGTGCTAGGGCTGAACCACACCACAACTGGAAACAGTTTTTTCTCCCCGGTAAATAATGAAATCTTGACGTTCACAGTGTGATCAAATATTCTGCAACAATAGTTAATTTATTTGTATTGCTACGTCCCATACTTCTTAAAGTGTGTTTAAAGGTGCTGTAAAGTAGGACCATTTCACTGAAAAATTAGTTTTGAAAATGCTGTGAGCCACATAGCCCTCTTGCATATCCACCATAGATATTGTCATAAAGGGGTTTCAACATCCTACCAAGAAGTCCCTTTAGCTTATCCAGTGCCATCTCATGTGCTAGTCTCTAGCATACCAAAGGACATACCATCCTCTGCACACATTTTAGAACGTTCTAACCTAGAATCAATCTCTTGTACATGATCATCAAGTCTATCTATGGTGTCCCCAAGCACCGTCTGGTGGATCTTCCCTGATACAAATCGACTAGTGTTCTTTTCACGGATCAGCTGACGTGCCTTAGCTGTATCCAGCGATCATTTTCTGCCAGGCGGAACAGCCAATTCAGAGGATGCTACAGATTCATTTTCCTCTCGTGTTACTACCTAGATCTCCTTCATAGTGAGTTCCACTGGATGAGAAAGAAGCTGTCATCTCTCACTCAGAGCCTAGCCTGGGCTTTCAGGTTAGATCCCTGAAATTCTGACTGACCAGTATCCGAGTTGGGAAACTACCAGTATAAATCTACTCACTAGGTTGGCAGTGGTCTCCCAGTGAGAGCTGTGAGAGGCAAAGGCATGGTCTTGCAAACGAGAAGAGCATGGAGTCTGAGAGACTTGTCACATCCTTTCTTGGTGTAGTCTTATAAATGTTTTCTAAGTCTGTGTAATATCATATAGATGAGGCACACGGATGCTTAGACAGATTGAGGTCTGGGAGGCTCTCTCCATTTTTTTTTCTGCTTGTGTGAATACTCAGAAAACAAGCTCATTTTGTGGCAGCGCGTCTAGCTTAGAAGAGCTTGATGCAGGTTCCATGGAAGAGATTATTAGTCTTGTTCATGTTCAAAGGAGTTGGGAGCTTCTGCGGATTGTGGCAGAAATATTAGTGGGGCCAAGGCAGAGTAAGGTCAGAGAGCCAATGGATTGATTGTCAGAGGCCGTGTTACAACGCCATGGTCATGCCATGACCTTAGGGTAGGTGAGTGTTTGCCCAGTTCTGGACTTGGCTTGTTCATGATCTGACCAATGAGATGTTAGGAAGTCTGCTGGGAGCTGAAGCTTGAACATATTCAAGATCTTCCCTTGAGTGGGTGTCTGTACTCCTTTAGTCTTGACTCTGGAAGCTGGCAGGAATTCAATGACAGTTTAAAGTCAAACCCAGGTGATCGTCATCTTAAGTCAAGGTACTCAGAAGCCCATCTCAGATCAATTAAATTATAATTGTGGGGCTGGAGAGATGGCTCAGCGGTTAAGAGCACTGACTGCTCTTCCAGAGGTCCTGAGTTCAAATCCCAGCAATCACATGGTGGCTCACAACCATCTGTAATGGGATCTGATGCACTCTTCCGGTGTGTCTGAAGACAGCTACAGTGTATTCATATACATAAAATAAATAAATCTTTAAAAAAAAAATCATAGTTGTAACTGGGCCCCAGACCTTAGTAGGTCCTGAGATCTTAGCACAACTGACTCCATGATGGAAGTGCAATTCAGGCTGTAAAACTCAGCATGGAGACAGCACCACCTGCCAAAATTAAAACAAAGTTCTGGGAAAAATCTCTAAATGTATTAACCTTGCTTTTTGGCTTCTGTAGTTCTGCTTCTTGCTAACTGAAGTATGTCAACCCAGAACATGGTTTTTGTGCTTCAAAGTTCACCTCAAGAAAGGCTCAAGGTTACACTGGGATCCTGAACACACAGCAGAGTCAGTGGCTAGCTAATAAAGACCTTCTATTGGCTTAAACCCATATCTGAGTAGTCTCCTCTGGTGGGTACCCACAACACAGTCAACTTTCAGATCTGTGACTATGAGAGCAAGTTGATCTCTGTAAGCCAGCTGAGAGCTTGGTTGGTAGGCAGCACCACTGGGTCAGCAGCTGCCTGACTTTAACAGTTAAACAGGTTTCTCCAGTGCATTATTACCAGAGTCCTTAATCTGCTTAGCACGTGGCAATTCTTGAAGCTCATCAGAGTGAACAGAATTTCTTAATTTTTTTCAGAGCAACATATGCTATCAAGGCAGGCAGATATATAACTCATTCCTGGCCATGGGTCTCTCTACAGAGACAGTAATTAAACCTCCCCTTTCCCCTCCCCCACGGTGCAGTGGAAATAGGGAAGTCCATCCTAACAAGGGTTGCTCATATGATGGGCTACAGACCAGATGGTTACTGGGTCAGAATGTTAGGAAGATAAATTGGGTATGAGAAGGTGCACGTAACTATCAATCCATCTTCAGCAATTATTTTTTCTTTGGGGGAGTGGCTATAAAGGGCAGTATTGAAGAGGAGGGAGTCAAAGTCTGTCTGAGGTGGCAGAAACATATGCTGTGGGGACTATAAGAATGGGCGAATGAGGCACTGGAGAGATGGCCCAACAGTTAAGAGCGTGTACTGCTCTCGAAGTAGCCATGTTGGGTGACTTATAACCTCGGATAACTCCAGTTTCAGGATAACTAAGGTCCTTTTCTGGCCTCTGTAGACACCTGTACTCATGTGCGCGTGCGTGCGTGAGTACACCCATACACACACACACACACACACACACACACACACACACACACACGCACACGCACACGCACATGCACACACACACACCACGCACATGTACACACACACCTAACTTAAATGTTTACAAACAAACGAAAGAGAGAGAATATGAGATGATAAAGTCCTCCATCAATCATGGTACCTGATACTTGTCTGTCTGAACTTCCTTTCTGGGTCTGTCCAGTGTGTCAGCTCTTATGAGGGAGAAGTCTCTCTCCATGTGAGAGCCTAGGACAGTGAGGCTGCACCTGCTTTCCACAGTACAACTGTTCTTGGATTTTCCTGTCGCTGGATTGTCTCGGCCTGCCAGCTGCCCAAGTAATGACTCGGAGACCTTTTATTAATTATGAAAGCTTGGCCTTAGTTTAGACTTGTTCCCAGCTAGCTTGTGTACTTAAATTGGCCCATCTCTACTAATCTATGTTCTGCCATGTGGCTTGTTACCTCCTGAGTACCAGCACTTGCTTCTTTCTCCGTGTCTGACTGACAAATCTCCTGCCTCTGACTCCCAGATTTCCTAACTCCGCTGGAAGTCCTGCCTATCCTCTCCTGCCTTGCTATAGGCCACCAGCTCTTTATTAAACCAATCAGATGAAGGAGAAGATGTTTACAAAGCACTAAGACAGGTGATGATTCCTACAAGACATTATCCCAACACTTTGCTTGCCAATGGGGAGATGACATCCAGACACTATGACAAAGGCACTATAGAGGCCGTTGGGTTCTGGTCTGTCTTTGGGACAGTGGCTGGGAAAACCTTCATTATTTGTCTAAGACTAGGTGATAGTCTGTATGACAACTATTTATCATTGTCACGAAGGCAGCCAGGAGCAAACTTAAATAAACTAGTGAGACTGTATTCACACCAACTTGAATTATAGAGCCAGGTGTGGATCTGGCTCCTTGGGCTACAATTTGCTGTTCTCTGGCTAATGGTTTCTCTATTTCATTAAGTGTGTGTGTGTGTGTGTGTGTGTGTGTGTGTGTGTGTGTGTGTGTGTAAGTGTATGATGTATGTAAATGTGGGCACACATGTGGCACAGCACCCATGTGGAGGTCATAGTACGCATGTACAACTGTTGGGATAGATTCTCTCCTTCCACAGTGAGATTCAGGGATCTGACTGGGCTCATCAGGCTTGAAGAGCAAGTGCCTTCCTTTACCCAGTGAGCCATCTTGCCAGCCCATAGCTTTTTATATTGACATACAGGGAGGGATGCTTTAAGCCACTGAAAGTGCACTTTAAAAATCTTGTATATTTCTGAGATATTCCCTCTACAAAGCCACTCACCAACCTATGACACAAAGTACTAAATTTTCATATTCCTCATTTATATCATATCTCTTCATCTTTGTCTTGCTTTTCGGGTAGGACAAAAAGAAATCGATGCTACTGTTGGTAAATTGGACCCATAATAAATTTGCCTCTATTTTTCAGTGTCCTATTTTTTTTTCCAGTTTCTATAAAAGACAGTATGTTGAGGAAAATGAGTAAGTACAATGAATTGCAGCAAATTAAATGTTATAACTTGTTTACTTGCAAAAACAGTACATTAAATTTTCAAGGTCAGGGCTGGAGAGACAGCTCAGATGGTAAAGTGCTTGCTATGCAGGCATGATGTTCTGAGTGTGTTCCCCAGATCCCTTATAAAGTAAAAAACATCTGGGAACAGCCAGGCCCAGTTCTAATCAGTGCTGGGGCAGGAGTAGAGATAGGAAGGTGCCTGAGGCTCACTAGTGAGCTAGCCTAGCCTACTTGTTGAGCTCCAGGCCAATGAGACCTTGCTTCAAAAAGCAAGGTAGATAGCATCTGAGAAACAACAGCTGGGGTTGACTTCTGGCCTCTACCTCCCCACCCCCACCTCAGGTACTAGCATACACATGAATGTGCACACATACCTGCCCAAATTTGTTTGATCACTGAAGCTGAGACCTAAGTCATTGCTGTGTGGTTTGTGTATTGGAGAGGCAATCCATCCACCTACCACTCTGCTAGGACCGCAGGGACAGGTATGAATATAATTCTTCCCTAAAGAAACCCGCACCACCGGCACGAGAGTCCTCTGGGTTTCTGTGCATTTGGACATTTACTGGCCTGAGCTCCAAACATGGCTAAGGTTCTGTTCATTTTGTGAATCGCCTAAGTTTTGTGTCAGTAGCCCTTCTTCTGGAGTAACTGTGGGTGATACATTGGAGTGAGCTAGAAGGGTGTCACATGACAGCTTGCCTGCTGATCACAATCCATTTTTGCTGTCCGTTTTGCTAGACTGCCCATCCCCTAACTCTGAAACTCTCCTAAATGGATAGCCGAATGACAGCAGAAACTTGACTGCTGCCAGCCAGCACAGGCTGAATCCTCAGACTTGCAAAGACAAAGACATCCTTGGAATCTCTGTCCCTTAGCATAACAATGAGTGAAGCTTCTCTTTCTCCAGAGACCAGAGAAGTGTGGTGAATGCAAGCAGAAAAGCCTGGCTGCTGATGTAAACCTGGCTGCTGCTGTAAAAACCCACGACTTCAATTCTATCCTGCTGACTCTCCTCAACTATAAAACAGTAATTAGACAACTTTCTGTCTGAATTTTTTTTCTCCCCAGATTGTGTGTACCTTTGAATCTTCTCATTTTGGTACCTAAAGTGGGGGAGAGGTTATCTGCTGGTATTCTTGAGGAAAACAAGAAACAAGGGAAAAATATCACAAGCCACAGTCTCAATTTGGAAAACAACCAAACAACCAAACAAACAACCCATCTTTCTAAAGCAGAATCTGAGGTTTGTTTTCTTTTTTGGGAGGCGCAAGAATGAGATGGAGTCCATTGAATATGTTAGAGCGACCCAGACACAAACACTTGGTAGATTATCGTGATTGCTTCTTGATTATGGTTTCTTGAGGGTAACTCTGAAAGACTGACCCCCTTATGAGGAAGGTTAGATCCCTAGCAAACTTAGAGCCGAGACTAGAAACTACATGCCCGGGCAAGAAAAAGAAAAAACCCCACCCAACTACATTCTTTTCCCTAAGAAACGGGTGACTTTGACCTGACCTCAGGGCCAGAGGCACAATGTTTCAGGAACTAGAAATGTTTGTGCAACTGACTTGTGAATATGCAAATTCTTTCCGTTCCCCACCCCTTGCTTTATGGTTTCTCCTTGCTTTATGGTCTTTTTCCTGCTTTGTGGTTCTTTCCTTGCTTTGGGGTTTTTTCTTCTTTTAAACACCCCTGACTTCAGCTACTTGGGGTTGAGCTCCTCTGCCCCTGCGTGGGTTATGAGCTCAGCCCCAGTGCACTGGTCCCAAATACACCTCGTGTGATTGCAGCAAGGACGGTCTTTCGTGAGTTCTTGGGGGGGGGGGTTGCGCCATCCCGAGGCTTGAGCGAGGGTGTCCCCAGCTCGGGGGTCTTTCAACTCATATGAGTCTGTTAGCAGGGATGAATTTTTAAAGGCAATTTACATCATATATCTCTATTTCTCTATCTATCTATCTATCTATCTATCTATCTATCTATCTATCTATTTCTCTCTCTCTTTATTTTCTATCCATCTATCTGTCTGTCTATCTACTTATATACTTATATCTATAACACACATGAAATACATTTACAAGGCCAGATTTTATTTTCTTTTGGTTTTTCGAGACAGGGTTTCTCTGTATAGCCCTGGCTGTCCTGGAACTCACTCTGTAGACTAGGCTGGCCTCGAACTCAGAAATCCACCTGCCTCTGCCTCCCAAGTGCTGGGATTAAAGGCGTGTGCCACCAATGCCTGGCTTATTTTCCTGCTTTTATTTGGATGTTTCTGTCTGTTTTTACCAATGGTTGGGATTTAATTGGTCACTCTTGTTCTCAAGCTCCAGTGTGGAAGGTTGCATAAGCCGTTCAAGTCATTGTACGAATTCTGGTCACTGAGGCGAGTTTTCTATGATTAAACCAGTGAAGCATCTTTAGGCTGTCATGGAGTGTGGCGTAGGAGAGGAGAGAGTTCTTTCTTCTGGCTTGGAACTGGAGGCAGTGTAGATGTTTGCATCATTGTAGCAATGTTACCCTCATGTGGGTGTCTAGACTGAGGTTGATACCTAAATGGCAGAGTGAAGAAACAGAGAAAGACCTCTTGGAAGGAAAACCCCTGAAGCCCCGCCTCACAAATATAAACTCCCGCTGAGGAGTTTCAGTTACACAGATGGAAGATTCCTTTTGGTTATGGTTTTCTTCCCCGATTCTTGCTTCCTTCCCTCTCTGCCTCCCTTCTCACTTCTTCCCCCATCTCTTTTCCCTCCTTCTAAACATTTTTTGAGACAGGGTCTCTTGTAGCTCAGGCCACCCTCCATTTTTCTATGTAGTTGATGACTTTTGAACTCCTAATCTTCCTGCCTCCAAAACCTCGTGTTGGGATTCCAAGTGTATACCACTGTGCCTGGCTCTTGGGTTGTTTTTTCTATTGCTTGCAATCAAACAAGGCCAGTCTATTCTCATCTAGTTAACTGCCGTTCATACTGGAAGGGACCAGGGGAACAGTTCTTCCCTGACCCCGCATGCTAACACAGAATGAGTCAGCCTGGATAGGATGCTGGCTCAGCACCTTCCACATGGCTTGCCTTTAAATTGAAACTGTCCGTTATGAGATAAAACCCATTCAAGGATGTTTCAATCTCATTTTAACATATTATTCTTTAGACACTCCAATTCTGATGTTGGCTCTAGTTTTCTTGTCAAAAATAAAATCCCAATGGGCTTGCTAACTCCAACAAAGGCAAGGCTTAACTCAGGTGTGGTAGTGGTTTTACACAGTGAGTTCCAGGATGAGATTGTCTATGTAGCTCCAGTTTGTGTGCACCTTGGGGTTTGCTTTGTCCTCTCAAGTGCTGGGATTACAGGTGGATGTCACTATGTCTGACTCACTTCTTAGTTATAAGAACAGAGTGAACAGTTGTGCCTAAAATACCTGAATATTTATTTTATTACCTTTTATCTTGGCCACAGACACCTGGTATTGAACCAACACAATGCAAAGTGTCTTTCTCCAAAGGAGTTTTCACGGTGTCTGTGAGATCCAGGGTAGGAGAGGAAGGAGGGCTGGAAGGAAATGAGCCTCTAGGAGAGTGTTCCTGTTTAGACTTTCATTGGAAACTTTGCCTCATTTGATTTAGGCTAGGTTACAGTAATCTCCTGGATCACCCTCTGAGAGAGTTTCCAGCCTGGGGCAGGATGGGGTTCGAGGAGGTTCAAGATTATTTTTCTGTTGTGATGTTATCATGAAGAAGAGCCAACAGTTTTCGTATTGTTACACTCATGTGAAAGACCTGAGCCCATTATAAGGAAGTTAGACCCCCCTTAGCAAAATTAAAGCCAGAGATCGCAACCGCCTAATGACTAACCTACATCTTTTGTCCCAGGAAATAGCTTTGTGGTTTTTTTCTTTAAATACCCCTGACTTCAGCTGCTCAGGGTCGTACTCCTCTGCCTCTGCATAGGTTACGAGCTCGACCCCAGTGCACTGGTCCCCTGAATAAACCTCATGTGATTGCAGCAAGGACGGTCTTTGGTGAGTTCTTGGGGGGGGTCGCGCCATCCCGAGTGAGGGTCTCCCCAACTCGGGGGTCTTTCATTTGGGGGCTCGTCTGGGATTTGCGACCACCCTCGACTCCGAAGACCAACTTGGAGGTGAGATTCTGTCTGTATTTTTGTTGTCTATGCCGGCTAGAGTCTAGTCTGAATCTGTATTTTCGGTTTGCGCAGTCTGGTTTGCAGTTGCTCATGCCTCCGTGAGGGGATGACGATCTCCCAGTCTTGGGTAGAGGCTGGGGGCATGATCGGCCGACGGGCTAGGGGATCACCAACTGTCGCCCTCGGAGAAGTCCCAGGAAGTCTGGAGGGACCCCAGGGACGCCTGGGAGATTCCCATTGGGGTGCCAGAGAGGACTCGGTCCTCCTGGCTGTCTGGTTTTCTGAATTGGTTTTGCTTTTCTCAGTGGAAACGGGCCCTTGTCAGTCTTTGTGTATTTTCAGTATCTGTTTTGTCTTGTTTGTGACTTTGACTATGGGACAGACGATATCTACTCCCCTAAGTTTGACTTTACGCTCGAGCAGGTATTGTTTGTCTCCCTCTTTGTCTGTTTTCTGACCTCCTCCTCTTTTGTGGTGCCTACTTACGTTTTGCTTGCAAGCCTCTGGGCACTTTGGTGCCATCTGTAGGCCTCTGGGACACCTGTCTGGCACTTCGGTGCTGCCTATAGGCCTCTGGGCCACCTGTCTGGGCACTTTGGTGCCATCTGTCTGGGCACTTTGGTGCCACCTGTCTGGGCACTTTTCATGCCGCCTATCTGGTGGTGTTCACGGTGGGTAGACGTACCTGGACGCCATGGCCACGGAGGGACCGAGGGACGCCTTGGACCCTCAGTTTGCCTGAGTATCTGGCTTCTGCCGATGCGGCAGGGCCACCTGGTTTCTGAGTCTGTGGAAGGGACAAACTCTTTGGTTACACTTGCCACCTGTGGCAGGGGTGGCAGGATCTGAGCTGTCTGTAACCCAATGCAGCTGGAGCTGGCTGGGAAAGTGTTCTACATCCATAGAAGGGACAAATCTGTTCTGCGTCCATGGCAGGGACCAGCTGTGTATTGGTTGTTGGTTGTATGCGCTGGCCACCCATGGCAGGGGTGAGCTGGGGCGAACTGTTGTCTTCTGTTCTGTTTTGTGTTCTGTGCTCTTAAGACTGAAACTGAATGACGACGGGTTTTTTGTTTGTTTGTTTATTTGTTTGTTTGTTTGTTTTGGACATAGGACAGATTCATCCAGTTAAACATGGAAATAGTTAGAAAAAAAAAAAAAGGTGGGGACTGGTTGTTGCTCAGCAGGAGGAGGAGTCATGGGGGCTCAAGCATGACTCTGTGGTCCCCTGCTGTGAACAAAGACAAGATGATTGCCCAGAGGCAAAATGCCAGACAGGTAAAGCTGCCTGCTTCCTACAAGCAGGTAATCATAGGACAAAATTTTAAAGATTGGCATAATAAAGTCCTGCAAGATATCTCATATGATTTGAACGTGGGCTCCATGGGAATTTTGGGTTAATATGCTGGCATGACAAATTAGAAAATGCCTAGAAATAGGTCCATACAGTGTATGTGTAGTTTACTTCATTTGTTTTAAATTGTTTTAATTATCAAAATGGGTATAATTCTAAGTTTTGTGATTCTTTTATTATTCTTCTGGGAGAGAGGTCAAGCTAAAAGTTTTCCGAGTTAATGGTTAAAGAACATGCTGATTTGAGAGAAAGGCTTTGTCTTTGTGGTTTTAAAAAAGGTGATTAGACTCTACACATCTCCCAGAGTTATATGAATCAGATTTGATAGAGGGAGACCCCCTAAAGAACTAGATTCAAGAGAATCAAAAAAAAAAGGTAAACATTCTTTGTGCCATCCTTCACATGGCACAAATAAATACTTATTATTGGTTATTGAAATT
>CM052706.1:17766387-17800633 GCA_028551405.1 Uromys caudimaculatus | reverse complement strand
TAGCTGGGAATAGTTAAAAGACAACAGTGTAGATCACTGTGCATAGATAGATAGCTTTCAATAATGATAGAAATCCACAGAATATGCTCAGAATTCTGATGGGATTAAAGACTGATTATTGTCTCATAGCCAACCCAAGCTGTTCAATATTAAGAAAGATGATATAGACTTGAGAGGATGATTTTCAGATAGTATACAAGCTAAACCAGGACATAACAGGTGTGGAACTATAAGACTTTTTAAGTTAGGATATATAGATGGCAGATGCACTGGGTGTTAGGTGTATCTTATACCTTATAAATTACAGAATGTTAATAGTTGTGCTCAATTTATATCTGAGAGAAAAGAGCCTTTTAATTAGACAAAAAGGAGCTGTCTATAGGCAGGTGAGGGCAGGCAAAAGATAAGGCCTGTGATTTGGAGTTTTAGAGTGGTGACAGAGATGGACAATAGAGGTTCCCCCCTACCCCCCATAGATAAAGGCCTTTCTTTCCCCAGGACCTGCCTCACAGGTGCTGGCCATCAGGAAAAAAAGAAGCCTGGGAGGAGAGACCCAGACCTGAGAAGAAATCGATCCTCCAAGGACCTTCAACAGCGGACCTGTTACTCCAAGACTCTCCTCCTCTATATCCCCTTACCCTGGTCCTTATGGCCCTACCCCTCTTTACCAGAGGGAAGAGCAGGAGGTTCTAAGGGGCCAAGTAATCTCTCTAAAACTGTATCATTTACTCATCAGCCCACCTAAGATGAAGTTAGAAGGAATGCCCCCTCAGACACCATCGATTGACCAGACTGTCAACTATATCCGTTTTTTCCTGACTGTGGCAGAAGGTAAGGGGCATCTAACCTGAAGGTCCATCACCTGACTCGGTTGTCAGGTCTCAGGGGAATAGCTTGAGATAACAGAAAAAGCTTCAGAGGTTAGAAAGACAGAGTGGGCTGTCAAGAGAGTTAGTGCAAGTTGCCGAGAAGGTCTACTATTGGCAGGGAGACAGGAGAAGAGAAGGAGCAGAGAAAGAAAAAAAGAGGAAGAAAAGTGACAGGAAATGAATGTACAAGAAGTCCTGAAACAGGCTTCAGGCAGGAATCTAATCTTAGGCTAGAACAGGGAAGTAAGTTCAGGTAAGAATTTTAATTTTAGGGTGTAACAGAAGAAGTAGGCTTCAGGCGAGAATCTGATTTTGGGCTTGGACAAGGAAGTAGGCTCAGATACTTCAGTCATCCTGACACGCCCTCAGAAACAGCAATCACTGGAATGATCACGGACTTTTGCTTATTGCCTTGCTCATTCCTTGGCTATTTGCATTTATTGTATTGTAATCTAGAACTGACCTTATTGCTTGCATGTAATTTAAATGGTATAAAAGCAGATTGGGAGAAAAAATATACCTGCCTTCAGTCTCAGAACTGACTGAGGCCATTGGGCCTAAGAGTGTCCTAATGGAAGTCGGGAGCAAGGAATCACAGGTCTTGAGAAAAGTGCCCCCAAGCAGCAAAAGATGTTAGCCCTGAGTGAAGACAGTGATTAGGGGAGACCTTCTCCCCGAACCTAGGGTAACTCTGAGATTGGAGGAGAAACCCACTCAATTCTTGGTGGACATAGGGGCTCAACACTCATCCTCCAAGCAGATGGCCCCGTTTCAAGAAAAGATCTTTGGTCCAAGAAGCCGTTGGCACCAAATGTATTCATGGACTACCCGAAGAACAGTGGACCTAGGGATGGGCTGGGTATCCCATTCATTTAAGGTTACTCCAGACTGTTCCTACCCTCTGTTGGGGTGAGACATACTCTCCAAAATAGGGACCCAGATACATTTCCTGCCCAACAGGCCACAACAAGCTGGTCCAAAAGGAGAGACCTCTCTGACTGACCCCTACCAAAAGCCAAGGCTACCTGGTTTACAGACGGGAGCAATTTTCTCCATGAAGGTCAGAGACAAGCAGGTGCTGCTGTGGTGGACAGCACAAACATCATCTGGGCAGAACCTCTACCC
Organism: Uromys caudimaculatus; assembly: GCA_028551405.1. Taxonomy (NCBI): domain Eukaryota; kingdom Metazoa; phylum Chordata; class Mammalia; order Rodentia; family Muridae; genus Uromys; species Uromys caudimaculatus. Next base: position 17,798,639 of record CM052706.1, on the reverse strand, counting down.
CCTGACACGTCAACACAGGAAGTGGAGCTAACTTCCCCTACCAAGGCCTTAGAACTTGGAGCCTGCAAGAAAATCAATATCTATATGGATAACAGGTATGCCTTTGCCACATCCCACGACCACAGAGCTATATGCTAAGAGAGAGGACTGAGCAAACTTCAGGCCACCATGAACGAGGACCTTCAAACTTTGGAAAAATCTGTTAGTAATCTAGAAGAATCTTTGACCTCCTTATCAGAGGTGGTCTTACAGAACAGAAGAGGGTTAGATTTGCTATTCCTAAAAGAAGGTGGATTATGTGCAGCCTTAAAGGAAGAATGTTGCTTTTATGTTGATCATTCAGGAGCCATCAAGGACTCTGTGAATAAGCTTAGAGAAAGATTAGACAAACGCAGGAGGGAAAGAGAGGCTAGTCAGGGATGGTTAGAAGGATGGTTCAACAAGTCACCTTGGATGACAACTCTGTTTTCTGCCTTAGCAGGACCCCTGCTGATTTTATTTCTTTTGCTCACTATTGGACCCTGCTTAATTAATAGATTAATAACCTTTGTCAGGGAACGAATAAGTGCTGTCCAGGTTCTTATGTTAAGACAACAGTACCAAGCCCTGGGGGACAAATACGATCAAGTCTATGACGATACAGAAATATAGTTCTAAGATTAGAACTAGCCACTAGAAGAAGTGGGGAATGAAAGACCCGAGCCCATTATGAGGAATTTAGACCCCCCCTTAGCAAAATTAAAGCCAGAGATCGCAACTGCCTAATGGCTAACCTACATCTTTTGTTCCAGGAAATAGCTAACCGCAGGATTGTTATCGCAACCACCTTATGGCTAACCTGCATTCTTTGTCCCAGGGAATAGCTAACCTCAGGAATGTTATCGCAACCGCCTTATGGTGAACTTAGAACATTCTATACCTTCCCATGACGCGTAGAATTTCCTTGCTTTGTGTTTTTTTTTTCTTTAAATACCCTTGACTTCAGCTGCTCAGGGTTGAACTCCTCTGCCTCTGCTTAGGTTACAAGCTCAACCCCAGTGCACTGGTCCCCCGAATAAACCTCGTGTGATTGCAGCAAGGATGGTCTTTTGTGAGTTCTTGGGGGGTCACGCCGTCCTGAAACTTAAGTGAGGGTCTCCCCAGCTCGGGGGTCTTTCACATGTATTAGAGGAATAGAGGCTGGCCGGTTCCATTTCTCTTATGAGTAAACAGGGCATGTGAAATAAAGGATTTGGTATATCTGAGAATCCTAAGGCTTACACTAGAGGGAACTGGGGGAGAGAGCTCTGAGGACCCATTGCTCAAAGTCTCCACAAAGAGAAACAAACACAAGAGCATGAACAAGGAGCCAGCCAACACGTACACTTAGAACCATGAAGGCCTCCTGAGCCTCTTCATTTCAGCAGAGTGTGGTGCTTTACTGCTCACTTAGAATAGGTAGTTTCTAAAATAACCGCACTAACTTAAATAGATGCATGCTCATCCCTTTGTTATGGGGGAAAACAATGTTTCAAAGACGTTGTTCTGCTTTGATAATCACCTTCAAGACTGGAAAAGATGTTCTGACTCATAACTTCATAGTGGACGAGCCTGTCTCACTAAGCCATTAATTCCACGGGTTCTGAATGACTATTTTGGACTAGAACTCAGCCAACTCTGGAGACCAGAAACTCATTCCCCTCTGAGTAGCAGTGTAATTAAATGCATTTGAAATCTCAGGTCTGGGATGAGACAGGTAAAAATGTTAAGATTCTCTGAGGATGGTTGGAGCAGAGGAAGGGAGGTTTGGGTTGAGATGTAAGCGTGCATCCCAAATCATAACCAAAGGCCACAGGCATCAGAATCACTTGACGAGCCTGGCTTTTCAAAAAGACTTAGAGTTCATGAGAATGGAACCCAGGAGTGCAGGCTTCACAGCCACAGCCACTTACTTGTGTGATTCTGAGGCCACCCCCCTTGCAATGGCCAAGCTCATCAACTTGGTTTCTTTTCTGGTTACTGTAATAAAATGCTCTGATAAAAGCCACTTAATGGAGAAATGACTTTTTTCTTTTTACCTCTCAGTTTAAGGTATAGCCATAATGATGGAGGAATTAAGGCAGCAGGTAGTTGAAGCAGCTGGTTGTAGCACAGTCATAGTCAGGAGACAGAGAGATGAATGCTTGCATGCCTATGCTCAGCTTGCTTTCTCCACCATATACAATCCAGGATCCCCAGCCTAGGGAATGGTCCTACCCACAGTGGTCATTCTTCTTGCCCCAGTTAATGTAATCAAATAATCCTCTCAGACATGCCCAGAGCCCATCTCCTAGGTAACTGGATGCTGCCAAGTTGACAACAACAAGCACCACCTTTATCTTTTGTCCCACTGCTGACAACTCCAGTCAGGGGAAAGTTGTTCATATGCTCATCAAGAACATTTCCAGGCAGTGGGAAAAAAAAATCCCACAGTGAGTGCTTTGAGTTCTGGTGGGCTTGGCAAGTTAGGGAAGTGGTAATGATGCTGACCAAGTTTATGATTTTGTGTCTGTGAACTTGCAGGCCTTTTGAAAATTTACTCAACACACATTTGAACATTTATCAAGTACCTACTATGTTGTAGGCAGTGGATTAGGGCCTGCAGGTACCAGTGAATAGACAAAGAAATTATACTTGTGGGTGGTCATAGTCTGATAGATTTTCTTTTTTTTTTTTCACAGATGATACAGTGCCACATGGGAAATATTAAGTAGTTTACACAGAAAGACAGCAGAGAGATCCAGAACTGGGTCTCAGCCCTCAACTCCTGACTCTGCCTGTCTATCTGTCTTTCTCCCATATATTACATTCTGACTGCAATTTCCCCTCCTTTGACTCCTCCCAGTCCCTTCCACCCAACCTCCCCTTTTCCTAGCTCCACTCTTTATGTTTCCCTTCAGAAAAGAGCAAGCCTCCTAGAGAAATCAACTAAACGTGTTAGAACAGGTTTCAATAGTATTAGGCACAAAACCTCATATCCAGGCTGGGCGAGGCAGCCCAGTGGGAGGAAAAGGGTCCCAAAGGCAGGCAAAAGAGTCAGAGACAGCCCCTATTCCCGCTTTTAGGAGTCTCACAAGAATCTTAAGCTACACCACCATAACATATACGCAGAGGACCTAGGTCAGACCTATACAGGATCCCTGATTGTCATCAGTTCAATCTCTGAGAACCCCCAGGAGCCTTGCTTAGTTGATTCTGTGGGCCATGTTCTTGTAGTATCCTTGAAACCCTAAGGAGCAAAACAAAATAAAAATGAGTCAAACAACTCACATTTGGCATATTACAGCAGCCATCTCTTTGGAAAAGGATGCACCATTTTCTTTAGAAAGGATTCTGATCGTGCAAGTCCTTTGTGATGCTCACAATCAAACCTTGAGATTTTTTTTTTTTCTTTTCCGAGACAGGGTTTCTCTGTGTAGCCCTGGCTGTCCTGGAACTCACTCTGTAGACCAGGCTGGCCTCGAACTCAGAAATCCGCCTGCCTCTGCCTCTCAAGTGCTGAGATTAAAGGCGTGTGCCACCACTGCCCTGCTGAGACTTTTTTTTTTTTTTTAAATAAAAGGAGATCTAAACCAAGATTACTCAGAAGCGCTCATAAGTAAGCCCTCTTAAGTCACAGAGAAGTGGCAAGTACTCAAGTAATGTTGACTAAGAAGAAAATGGATTTGAGGCTATTCAACATAGGACCTAGGAGGCCACTAGTTGCCCTGGGCGAACAGTCCTGGTACAAGCGTGTAGACAGGTCAGAAAACGGGGAAGTGAACAGGACCAGGAAGAGGAGGCAGAGACCCCTTCTGAGCTCTCTCAGACCAGCAGGACAGTCTGAGTAGGTGAGTGGTGGGGACTGAGCTGGTGAGTGAGACCTGACCAGAGAGACACACAAGCAGAGGTGGCTTAGGGGTAGAGCTCTTTCCGAAGGTGGGGGAAGGCTTTGGAGTGCACAGGGTCTGCTATTCACAGCCTTCCAGGTAGGAAGACCAAGACCTGATGCAGAAGGCAGGCTGCATGGGTGGCTGGTGCAGAAGCTCTGTCTAGGATGGACACTTGCATTTGTTATGTCACTCAGAAGCCAAATGTGTTATTTCTCTGGTGTCATCTTGCTTCACCTCCACCACTAGAGTAGTCTCTGAAATCCTCTCCACAGAGATTTGCTGCATAGGGAACCATGTGGAAATTTTGTGGTTTAGATTTACCACCATTCATTTAATTCCTTATCCAGTGGGTTGGAGGTGTAGACCTAGACTCAGTCATATCCAGTTAGGAAGTTCTAAGTCTGAATTAATTCGGGGTATTGACTGAGATGTGGTGGGAACCAGACCTGTCACAGAAAATAGCGTGTGTGTGTGTGTGTGTGTATGTGTGTGTGTGTGTGTGTGTGTGTGTGTGTGTGAGAGAGAGAGAGAGAGAGAGAGAGAGAGAGAGAGAGAGAGAGAGAGAGAGAGAGAATCAAGATTACCATGTTAAAATAGTCAACTGGTACTGGTAGAGGTCTGGAAACCCCTCAGGCCATGGACTACACGAACAAAAGAGAACAGGTGTGATTCTCTGAGCTCTCCCGGAGAAGACACTGGCTAGCTGCTTGCAGGTCTCAGGACTGGCCTGGCTCTCTCGTTCACTTTCATCCTCTAGAGCAGCGTTCTGTTCTCTGACCAACTGTCTTTATTTCTACCAATCACAAGTCTCTGCTTCAGTTAGTTGGTCCAGACATAAGCACTCTCAGTAGACACCCTCTCTGGACTCAGATGCATATCTGTAACAGTATGGTTTTGTTGATCAGCAGGCTAGCCTGGGCTTCTCATTTGCATGGTAGCTGAGTATGGTTTCAAGAAAAAAAAATCAAGGTCTCTTCAAGTACAGGTTCGTGTTACTGCAATAACATTCCCCTGGCAAGCAAAGCGTGAAACACAGACACAGGAGGCTGGAACATAGATGCTAATGGGAAGAACTGTAGAATCGTACTGTAAACAGGTATGGATACGTGGGGGGAATAACTGAGGACACTTTCTGCAAACAATCTGTCCATTTGATCTTTTTTTCTTCTATGAGCAGGCAGAGGGAAAAAATTGGAATCTAAGTCACTTTAACATTTATACAGAAAATCAGCTCTTCTTCCTACCGGGTCATGCCTGCTCAGGCACCCACTGAGTGAACCAGAGGAAGCACAGTGATTACTGCCCCACTGTTGGGTCTTGGGCCTGGAGAGCAGGCTTCTTGGTCCTGATTGCCTTGAATATATCCCACGGCCCCTCCTATTTGGTAATTGCTTGCTACCTGAGGGAACCATTTTTGTGAGGAATGTAGAAAGCTGGCAGAAGGAAGAATTCAAAAGAGGCAATCAAGCCCCATGGCTTCTGGGACCATCCAACACAAGAATGTCATCCCAGAGCTATTCCAGCTCCTTCTTGGGGGATGACCAACAGTCCCACAAACTAAGGTAATTAAGCATTCATCTCCCTGGGTGAATGTCTTGGCCAACTTTAATCTGTAAAGACTTTTGCCTTCCTCCTTCACTGTTCTGGTGGGAGCCATATTTAGAATTTCCTGTAGACACACAGAGCTGAAGGTGATCCCAAAGTGTGCTCCATGAGCCACTTCCCTGGGCCAGTCCTTTAATATGAAAGATGCTGAGGCCTCTTTGCACGGCACACAGCCACCCTAGACCATTCCCTGTGTGTCTTTTGTGAGAATTACAAACTAATTAAAGAATGTGTAATTAAGTGCTTCATCTTTCAAATCCCGGAAAAAAAAAAAAAAGAAAACAACAACAACAACAACAACAACAAACAAACAAACAAATCAAACTAAGCGATCCTTCCTTTGAACTAGATTTTACTACTGGCAATTGAGGACATGATGTATTCTGTAAGGGGAAGGGTATGTTTTGAAGCCTACAGTTTTCTTTTACAAACATAATAAAAGGTTAGAACTTCAGGGCAGGTTTAACATTTCCTCTCATGGAAGCAGAGTTGATTGGAGCAAAGCCTTCTCTTTGTTCTCCTTTAGTTGATGGAGCAGATCTTATGCACTCACTGGCCAAAGTTTAGGTATGGATCCATGAGGCAGACAGTAAGGACCACTATTCATGTGATGTTTTACAGCTGGTGAAAATGTGTTTACGCCTGGTATTAGTTTTTGCCACTGTGCCAAATTTCTGAAATAAATGATAAGGTGGCAACATTTATTTTGGTGCATGGTTGTTGAGGTTTCAGTCTATAGTTAGCTGACTCCATCATTTCTAAGCCTGTGCTGAGGCAGAACATCATGGTGGAAGGGTTTGGTGGAGCAAGTCACTATGTGGTGACCAAGAGTCAAGATACAGAGACAGGTAAGAAAGGACTTGGACATGGTACATCTTTCTGGAACATAACCATCTTCCCCACTGTGACCTGCTTCCTCTAAGTAGGAGAAAGCAGCATCTCCCAATAATAACAGCATATTACTAGTTCATCAGGGAAGTAATTTATTGAGTAGGTCAGCACTGTCAGGATCTGAACACTTCTTAGTTGTTCAATACAACTAAATTGGACCAAGCCTTCAACACAGACAGAAACCACTGCTCTCCATACCTCAGCACTGACAACAAGCCCCTAAAGAAGGTCTTTTCATCCCTGGTTAGGAATCCTGAAGTTTAAGGAATCTGCCTGCCTTAAGGTAATGTGACTAGTAAACGGAGAGGTGGGGTCTTTGGTGAGGACCGGTGTGAGTCTAGAATTCTACGTACTTCTTCCTGCAGTTCTGTGGAAGAGGGGGTCAGCGGGATAACTTCTACATGGAGCATCCTTTTACATCCTTGCAGTCCTTCTGTGGTTGACACAGCCCAGGACTTCTCCTTGCGATACTTGATGGTTCTCAACACTCTGCGGACCACAGGAGAATAACAGCAGCTCCAGGTAAAGCATGTAGATGGAACATTGCATCCTGGGATTGGAAATGGTTCTGGGTCCAGTCTTGTAAGATAACATTCTCCTTGAAATAGCGGGGACAAGCACGTTGTACTTAGGTATTTAGGAATGAATTTTTTCTATCCATACACATATAGATATGTATGTAACAACAATTGACAAAAAAGAGGCATGCATTTGAAAAAGAGCAAGGCGGGGTGTGTAGGAGGGCTTGGAGGGAAGACAGGGAATGGGTGTTATGTAATTATATTATAAAGGAAATTACATAAGACATAGCAAAAATGTGTAGAGCAATCCTCTGTAGACCTGGCTGTTTCAAAGCACTGCACTAGTAAGCCTTTCAGCAGCTCCTCCCTCCTCTCTGCCACTCTACCATTTCATTATCATACTTGCTTTTGTCTTTGTGAGGTTTTATAATCATCCTACATTTAAATCCCAAACTGAACAGTGCATGTATATTTTATATTTGGAGCAATGAACAGTTCTTTTTGCTTGGTTCTGGAAAGTGATATCTGGGGAACATCAGATCTCAGGAGCTGCTAATGATCTCTTGGAGATGCCCCCCTCATTTCCCACTGATCACCCATCCAGATGACATCACCACATGCCTTCACCTGAGGGCCATCTCTGGCCACCTGTCCTCTTTGTTACATACCAGACAAACTAGAAGCACATATTCAGGGTACAGATCCCACAATGGCTGATGGAAATCATGGGACAAAACCTCAGCCTCTCAACCTTTGAGACCTAGTGTGGCCAGAGATGTCCCAGACAGACAGAGTTCCAGTTGTCCACTGTATGACAGCTGCTTGGATAATGCATGCTCTAGCCTGCCTGCCTTACTCCCCCACCCTCTGTTCTGAGGTTCTTTTCACTTCCCCAAATACTTATATTTGATTCTGCTTGGAGTCCTTCAGAGTTTGCTTCCAAGGGGATCTGGACCTAGAAACCTTTGTACTCAGGCATCAGAACTCTCTCACCAAGTCTTTCTGGGTAGAGAACAGTTTCCCATGTGGGAGTGCCCAAAGCAGTCTGGGAAACACTGCATGCCCCATCTCCTGTTAGCACATTTGCGTAGTCAAAGGTTCTAAGAAGCTTTGCAGTGAAGACAAGCCCACCTTTGTGTATGTCAGGATTTCATAAACCTTTAGACAAAGAACTCAGTTTTCTACTGTAGCTCTTTTTTTCTTACAGTGTGATGAGAAATCTTTATGAAGACAGACCTTTAAATGGGTTGTTGCGACTTTCTTTTGATTTTTTTTTTTTTTTATCTTGAAGTTCCTTATGTATTCTGGATATGAGTCCTCTGTCGGATGTATAGCTGGCAAGATTCTTTCATATCCCATGGGCTTCCTCTTCACATGATTCTTTCCTTAGCTGTGCAGAGGCTTCTTAGCTTTATGAGGTTCCTTATAAATGGTTGGTCTCAATTCCTAGGCAAACGGAGTTCTATTCGGAAAACCCTTTCTCACACCTGTATCTTGTCGGGTGCCACCTGTGTTTTCTTTTAGTGGTTTCAGTTAAACCAGATCTTTGAGCAGATCTTCCTTCAACATGACGCCAAATGTTCTTTTCCTTCTGTCTTTTCATGTAACCACATGGATAAACAGGTTCATTCATACATTTATATTTATTCCATTATATATCCATTCTTCCTTCCTTCCTTCCTTCCTTCCTTCCTTCCTTCCTTCCTTCCTTCCTTCCTTCCTTCCTTCCTTCCTTCATCCATGACCTTATTCATTTGATTAGTATCTGAGGAGTTGTATCCAAGGCACCATGCTGGGTACTAGGAGACCTAGTGCATAAAAAGATGTAGCATTCTACTTTCCCAGAGCACAAAGTTGTATTGAATCATTCTGGGCCTTATATAAAAGCTAAGAATTCAGGCTGGAAAGATGGCTTAGGCGCTAAGAGAACATACTGTTTTTCTGGAAGAAGTGAGTTTAGTTCCCAGCACCTATGACTGTTGGCTCACAACCACCTGTAACTCCAGTTTGCAGCACAGCGCAGGGGTGTCCAATTCCCTCTTCTGTCCCCATTGGCACCTTCACTCATATGCACATTCACACACACACACACATACACACACACACACACACACACGTATGAACACACACTTTAGAAATAATAAAATAAAAACTAAAATTTATCTTATCTCCTATTGATTTTAGGGAAATATTTTAAAAGTCAATTTTGTACAAGCTATGTTCATTGAATGTAATGTAATTAAACTGGAAAAAATTCAAAATGCTATCATAATCCCAATATCTTGAATTTAGAGATTGATAAACCGATTCTAAAGTTATATGGACACTTGCAGGACCCAGAATAACAGAAAACATAAGAGTAAGTTGCTGTGATGTTGGATTAGAAAATGGCTTCATAGATATGACACACAAATCACAATTAATAGGGGAAAAAAACTTTAAAAAAATTAAAACTTTGAGGAGAATTGAAATCAAGAAATACAAGTAATCTTTCCAACTCAACAAGAAGAAGATATCCTGATCAAAGACACGGATAAAGAAAGGGGCCTGGGGATGTAGCTCAGTTGGCAGAGTGCTTGCCTAGTATATGTGAGGGACTGAGTCCCTTCCAAGCACTGCATTGAACTGGGCGTGGTGGTGGTGTGCACTGTAATTCTAGCACTTGGGGTCAGGAGTTCAAGGTCATCCTCAGCTACATAGCAAGTTTGAGACCAGCATGGTATACCTGAGATTCTGCCTCCAAATAAACAAATGGAAAAAGGATCTGAATAGAGTAACTATTTATCTGAAGAATGTATTGGATGGAAAAGAAGATCCAGCAAGGTCCTAGCTGTCATTAGCCATCGCTAATATAATCAATCTGAATAGATATCAAATCTAAATCCAAATCACAATGAGATGCAAGCTCACACCTACTAGGACAGACACAATAAAAACAATGAGTGTTTAAGATGTGGAAGTTGGTAGGTTTGACACACTTCCTGTGGGAAGATAAAACGCTGTATCCCTTCAGGAAACAGTTTGACAGTTGAACAGAGACTTACCATGTGGCCCAGAAATTCTTCTGCATATAAAGCCAAGGGAAAATCACCCCATGTGAAGACACTGACCCTTCTGACTTCAGTCTCCACACAGTAGGCTGTGGGGCAAGGGGCCTGCCATGACTTCTTTGATGTCCAACCCTAGGCTGATTAGGAGAGGACTAGAGTCCTGGACAGCAGGAGGTGAGGAGAGGACAGCTGGCTGGCTTGCCAGTCAAGCATATGCTCTCAGGTAACCTGTTTGTGGTCCCTAGAGATTAGCTCAACCTGGGAGAGATGATCTTTCCTAGGTCGTAAAGCACAGAAAACAAAAAGCATCTCAGTGGCAGATCCCTTGCATGTCTGAGGTTTTGCATTCAATATTTAGCATTGATAAATAAAACGTTGTGACTATAATCTCAGACTCCCACAGAGCAGCTTGGCTTCAGTGGCTCCTTTGAAGAGCACTGAAGAGGAGAGCTGAAGCCCAGGATCTTGGCTCTATCCCTGCCTCACGGCTTGGGAGATTTGAAGGCGCTCTCTCTCTCTCTCTCTTTCTCTCTCTCTCTGTCTCTGTCTTTCTTTCTGTGTCTCTGTCTCTCTCTCTCTTTCTCTCTCTCTCCCTCTTGGAATTTTGGCCATCCAAGAAACACAGGGCCAAGATTCCACTCCATCATACCCCTGGTGCTTTTAATCCAGTGAATCTCCAGGTAGAAACCTTTAGAGTAGGGCCCTCTGGCTCTGGTCAGCTTCCAGCAAGCTGGTAGCACCGGCTCTGGGAAGGAGGCGACACAGGACTATGCATTGAGTTAGAATATCTTTTTTTTTTTTTCTCCAAGAAAGAATCCATCTTGAAGGGGTTCTTTACCTCAACAGACAGGGTATTGATGAGTGTGTCTGCCTGTATGGCCTATATCCAATGCCTTCTGGGATTAAATAGTTCAAAGGAAGGAATTTATGAGTGTCTGAGCTGTAAAAATTCTTTCACAAATGGTAACTATTATAGCAAGCCATCATACTGTGTTCAACTCAATAAAGATTTAATAAGCAGCTAACCTGTATAACTGACTCATGCTGCCCTGCCTCCCCACAGAGTATATGTGAGTTAAAAAATGGTCATGTATGCTCTTGGTAACCTTTAAGGCACAGAACCAATGCTATGGAGAAATTTCCTGTTAATGGCTGTGTTCATATTTTCAGAGTAATATGAGAAGGGATAGTAGGCATGTAGAAAAATATATTAAATTAACTGACCCCTAAAAGGGACCACATAATGCTAAGGGGGTTAAAGTATGTATTGCCTTTGGCAAAACCTAGAAGTAGATCTGCAATGGAATTAATATTTTTTAATGACAGAATAAAAAAAAATCATACTTATCTATTTAAGCACAGATTTTTATGTTGAAAGACATTCTTGGATGTATGTATTAAGATATTTTACACCAATTATTTCTTATATTTTCCTTTTCATTATCTTGTTAGGATTGAGAGAAGACTATATTTGAACTTGAAAACTGTAAAAAGAATGGATTTGCCATGGTTTTAATGAACCCTTGTTACTTCAGAGAAAGTCAGCCAGGGGCTAGGGATATTTTACAGAAATAATGAGTTTGTTTTGGCCTCTGTCCCCAGCTGTCTTGTGGGCTATTAGTTTCCCTGAAGGGTCCTGAAGTCTTTGCAGCATGTCTTGCATGGCTTTGGTTCCTCCACAGACTGTGCCTTTAGTCTTAGCCCTCTTGCTGGAGTAATCCTTTGAGGTCCTGCTCAGACACCTCCCGACCAAACTGCTGCCTCACTGGGGCCATCACTGTCCAGAGACTGTTGGCTAAGCAATGGTCACCTGTCACTGGAGAACACAGTACTCCTGGTAATCTTTTGACAGCCAGGGTGGTTTTGCAGACCAAAGCATCATATACTCATCGATTGTGGCTCCCTTTCCCTGCTCAAGCCTACAGCTGACAATCAGAGGAGAATGCCACACTGCTCTCACCAGCATCGCCAGGCTCCTGAGCCTGGACTGCTGGCCTAGAGCACATCACCTGCCCTTTTCTCTCAGGCCTGCCACCATAGCCCAAGTTCCATGGTGACCACAAGCATGGGTCTCAAACTCCTGCTGCTCTGTTACTGAAGGCCAAGTGGTAATGCATTTAAAATATCAAGCAGCCTACAAATATGGTGACAGGCCTGTTTCTGGAAGATTCCTCAGTGTCCAACAGCAAAGCTCCCCAGCAAGCTCCATGGAGAGGTTTTGCAGCAGACACATCCTACCTCGGGTCCTGGAGTCATGGCTATATTTGAATCCTGTCTCTGCCATTGATTTAACTTAGGCAAGCACTCATGTCCTGTTAAACCCGGCTTATTTATGTGGTAGATGTTGCAAGCACCTTTGTGGTTGATTCTGAAGAGCAATTGCTGTGTGTGAACCATTGAGAGAAGAGCCTGTGATGACAAGAACAGAAGCAAGACAAACCTTTAGACACCTTGGAGACTTTGAACTAACTTAAAAAGAAGACAAAGACTCTTCTAGCTTATAAAACAGGGGAAGGTTTTATTATTCTGTAAAGCCAAAGAGAAAACAGTAAATAATACCTCAAGTCTACTTCAAAGCATAAAAATTGGACTAAAAAGTATATATATATATCCCTTTTTGTTGAACAGGGGAGCATAGGAGGCTATCATCAATACAGAGGTGATTAAGTTAGCCAGCTGCTACCCCTAATCTGGGGGAGCTTCTTCTTAAGGTTCTCAGATGAATACAGGACACTGAGCCTAGAGCTGGCTCATTGGGTAAAGTACAAGCATGCAGACCAGAGTCTGTCTTCCCATCACTCACAGTAAAAGCCAGGCACAGCAGTGGTATACCTACCGTCGTGGTATTGGGGAAGGAGCATCAGGGGAGTCCCTAGCACACAGCCTAGCCAGCCAGGAAGCTCTCATTTGAGTGAATGACCCTGTCACAAAAGTAAGTGACTGAGGAAGGCACCTGACATTGACCCCTGGGCTCCACGTCCATGGGCAAATACATACATAGACACATCAACATGCATACTTACACATGTGTGTATATGTACACACACATGTACACATGACACAGGACACCAAGTTAGATTCATATTCAAAAAAACTTAATGTAATTATTAAGTCCTGTAGAATCCTAATCCTTCTATTAATGCCTCGTCTTGGGAGATACTTGTCCCACGAGACTTTCTGGACACTTTACCAGACATTTGGGTGTTTCCAAGCAGTCTGTGTGTTTGCATTAAAAGAGCAGTAATGATGACCCTGCATTGTGTGTTCTGAACTGAATTCAGGGGTGTGGGTGATAAGGAGACCGTTCTGTGTCCTGATCGGAGGATGCTGGCTGGAGGGCTCCCACCTGGCTCAGATCTTGAACATCATTATAATCTTTATGAACAGCTCAGAATATATCAGTTTGTATGGCTGGAGCCAGCTCAAGAAAGCTCTTGATAAATAACGGTACTTATTACTACTTGGCCCTGTATCATGTGGATCTGCTAATCACCTGCCACCATCTGGTTAAGGTCCAATGTGGGAGCAGCTTTGATGGAAATGCCCATTAATCACAACTGGGTCTTTGGAGAATGTGACTGATGGAAATTGGTTGACAATATTTCTTTGGGAGACTGAATTACTTTGTGAGAATTACTGGCCCATGAGTAAATCATGCTCCCTTCCCTCTTATTAGTGCTTAGAGCCACAGAGACTCAGACAAAGGTGATGTAACTGTGTCGCTTCAGGAGATCCCTTCCCTGCATGGCTGGCATGTGCTGTGGAGGAGACTGGGCAGTTTCAGTGTAACACTACCATCTTCCCAGTAGGGTCTTTCTTAGGGTATTTCAGTGGTCACCCGTCATCCTCTGGTGAGTTCCATCCTGACTGTATGGAGGGGAAGGACTACCTAATGAGCAGGAGAAGGTATCATGAATGTTCAAAGGGCACAAACTTTACACAGGAAGAAGAAACAAGTCTAGAAGCTCTCTTGTACAATGTAGTGTGTACAGTCAACCATGCGTTGAATCCTTAAAATATGGCTAAAAGGGTGGTTTCTAAACATCACCATCACAAAAATGAATTTAATGTGTGCGTTATTTGCTTGATTTAGTCATCTTACAATGTAGCATGCATCAAAACCAAGAACACATGTGACCAATACCATAAATGCATACAACTTTTGTCAAATTAAACATGTTTTTAAAATCTTACTGAAGTCTGAAAACTCAGTCATAAACTTTTGAGATTTTGGGGGCCCTATCAAGGCTCTGCCATACAATGTATCACTTTGTGGATTTACAATCACCGCTGTAGCTCCTGTTTTGCAGGTGGGAGGGTGGGAGGACTTCCTTAGGGAGTTATTCTTCTTCCAGGTTTTAGCTCATCTGCTTATTAGAACAGGTCACATACTGCCCAATGGATTTGACTTATTTACTTATTTTTAATAATACAGTTTATTTTGTTTCTTCTTTGGGATCTACATTGTTCTAAGTGGTTTAAAATTTGATTAGATTTAAAAACATTTTTATGCTGGAGAGATGGCTCAGTGGTTAAGAGCACTGATTGCTCTTCCAGGGGTCCTGAGTTCAAGTCCCAGCAACCACATGGTGGCTCACAACCATCTGTAAAGGGATCTGAGGCTTCTTCTTGTGTGTCTGAAGACAACTACAGTGTACATATAAAAACATTTTTATGCAGGTATGTATTGTACACTCAGCATATTCTTCCCGCCCCTTTCCTTCCCCCTCCAACTTGTTCCTCTTATTCCCCTAGACAGCCTTGTTTCTATTTTCCTTTTATATATGTATTTCATATATTCATATTTTATATGAATATATAAATAATAGGAACTAAAGATGAGAGCAAAGAGAAGATATTTGTTTTTTTGAGTCAGAATGAATTCCTTTGACATGGTAGCCTGTAGATGTATTTATTTTCATGGAGATGACATTACCCCGATCTTCTTTATGTCTGAAACCAAACCATTGCATATCCATCACATTTTCTTTGCCCACTCCTCTGTTGTTGGACAGGTGATTTGGTTCTCGAATGTAATCATTCTGGAGAGGGCTGCAGTAGACACTGGTGCACGCCGCTCTCTCTGCTGTGCTGACTTGTACTCCTTTCAGTGGCTCCATTCTATCCTTAAGTCTCTGAGAACTTCTCTACTGATTTCCACAGAGAGTGGACTTAGTCTGAATAGCCAATAGCAGTGTGTAGGAGTTTCTCTTTTTCCATGCATGCGCCAAACACCACCATGTTTTGTTACTTGTCTTCTTAATGACTGCCACTCCAACGGGGATGATGAATCTCAATGTGGTTTTGGTTTGTGTTTCTCTGATGGCTCATGAAGGTGAGCATTCTTTTTTATTTGTTTGTTAGCCATTGTATTTTATCTTTTGAGAACTGCCTGTTTATTTCATCAGTTCTCTTATTGGCTAGGCTTTTTGATTTCTAGTGGTTGGGTCTTTTGAGTTCTTTATATATTCTAGATACTAATCCTGTGTCAGAGGCACAGTTAATAAAGATTACCTCCCCTTCTGTAGTCTGTCTCTTCCCTTGAGTAACTGTGTTCTAAACTTTTTAATTTCACGAGGCCTCATTTGTTGGTTTCCTGACTGACTGGAGTTCTAATTAGAAAGGCCATGGCTGACTTTTGTGGTCCCCTTCTACCACAGGGAAGTCTGTTTCCTCAGCACCCAGAGAACACTTTAATGATTCCAAGGAGAGTATTATGGTAGCCTTGTATTTGATTGCATCACCATGGAAATAAAAAATCATTGCAAGTCTTGCACTCTCCTCCTTACCAGTTGCTAAACAACCACTGCTATACACCATTAGCCACACAGCACAGGGCTTTTCTGTACTGTCACTCTGTGTAGTTATTAATGTCTAAAATAATGACTTTCTCTATTAATCCTGTGCTGTCTAATGTGGGAGTATTAAAGGCAGGCACCTATGGAATATTTTAAATTAGTCTAAATGGAAATGTTCTGTCAGTGTAAAATACTCACTGGATTTTTTAAAGCCTTAATATGGAAAATACAAAATTTCTCATTAGTATTTCAGAAGTGTGGACAGCATGTTGAGATGATATTTTCCCTGTGCTTGGCTAAATAACCTTAGTAGCTGTCACGTGTATTTTCCTTTTTTTCCCCCTATGGCTACTAGGAAATATAAAACCATGCATGATACAGTTGCTGTTCAGTATCAGTAGAATATGAGCTCCCTATGGACAAGAACTGTTGGGGTTTGATCTTTTTCTATGTAATGTAATGCTAAATACTGGCTCTCAAGACCTGGTTGCCCACAGGGATGAAAGAATCCATGCATACAATGTGACCTTGTTCCTTAATTTAAAACTATTGGTTAAATAAAGATGCCAACAGACTATAGCTGGGTAGGAGATAGGTGGGGTTTTTGGTTCCTGAGCTGGATGGAGGTCTGAGGAGAGACTCAAGGAGAGGAGGAGGGAGAAGAAGGTGGAGAGAGGAGAAGACACCATGGAGTAAGAATCTTGAAAACATGGCCATGAGGGCTGGCCAATTGGAGTTAAGAGAAGTCCAAATAGAAGATGGCAAGTCATATTTGGGGATAGTGGCAGAGAAGTAGGCATAATAACTTAGAGGGTAGATATCTGCCCAGTTCTAGTGCTATAAAGGTTTATTATAAATATAAAGGTTGTGTGTCTTTTATCTGGGAACTGAATGATCAAAGGCAGTGTAGAAACCTCCAATTTGAGATTAAATATTTTCCACAACAAGAACCATGTTTCCCCAGTACCCAGCAAGCACCATGTTGTTACATAGAAGGCACTCAGTAAACATATGCTGTCTGAGACCAATGGAAGGGAGTCAAAGAAACAGGTGGCTAACTAGTGAGGTCTTGTAACTCATGGACAGGCATAACCTTTAGAGTTAGTTATCCATAGTGACCTTGTTTTCTGTCAGCAATGGATGTTTTCTTCTTTAGAAGAAAATAGTGACTTGGAACCAGAGTCTCAGGAGAGCATCTGCCTCCAGACTGGATTGTAACCCTCACAACTCCACTGCTTAGCCTTGACCACAAATTGAAAAATCCAGTAGCTCCTTGTTGGTCAAGAATCACTTCAGGTTCACTCTTCTTCCTTCTGGAATCTTCCCTCACGGTCCAGCTCCCACATTTGCACAGCCCCTTCTAAAGCACTACTGCCTCCATCCGTGGTCTTTCCTCAGCTTCATACTTCCCAGTTCTCAAGTAAGGCTGTGCTATCACCTCAGCTTCAGACCAAATAAAGAACTAGTCTTAAAAGGTTTAGGTGACATGTCTGAGATCATCAAGAAAGAGTGGCTGAATGTGGCCTTGACACTGGCTCCTATACCGAAAGAGCCACATTGCTGCACTGTTTTGTGATCAGGCAGTTCTGTATTTGGACCATTGCAGGACGTCCCTGCTTTCCTCTACACAGTTCTTTTCTTCCTTCAGGTTAGCCCTGTGGGAGTTTGAGGACGGTCATCTCCTTTTGTTTGGCTTACATGCTGGTCACTAGTCATCTTTTTTTCCCTCCATTTTTTTTTACAGTGCCTTTCCTCATAGGTGAACTTGATGTCAATCATGTTACTTACCATTTCAGAATTAGTATAGCGAGAGGATCCGTTAGTGTAGGAGAAAGTAACAATACATAAATAGTTTATCTTATTTAGGTATAACATCAGCATTAAGAGATAGTCTTAATATTTTCAGATGTGGTAAATGATAGCAGAGGAGAAGTTCATGTGCCCAAAGCTTCACAGACAATGAATGAAAGATTTCAGTTTTAAATCTTGATCTTCTCATGAAAATTCATCTTCTCCTCCACATTTAGAACATCAGTAAAATGAGGTTGGGGGGCTGTGGTGGTTTGAATGATAAAAAATGTTCCTATAGGCTCATTTATTTGAACACTTGGTCGCCAGTTGGTGGCACAGTTTGGAAGGTTATGGAACTTTTAAGATGCAGTTGTGCTAGAGAAAGTATGTCACTGGGGGCGGGCTTTGCAAGTTTATATCCTACCGTCACTTTTAGTTTACTCTCTAGACTTCCTGTGGGACAAAACATGACTATCCAGCTTCCTACTCTGCCACGACACCTTTACCCCCATCAATGGTATCTTAGTCCTCTGGAATCTTAAACCAAAATAAACTCCTTCTATAAATTGTTGCTAGTCATAGGTATTTTTCACAGCAACAGAGAAGTAACTAGGGCAGGGTTTTTAGGCGAACCACATACTGTCTCCACAGGGCTGAGACTTAGTGAGTCTGCACCAGAGTTCCTTGGAAACCTTTACATTATTAATAACTATTGTCACTCATTTGTGAAAGTGGATCTTTCTAAAAAGAGTTTGTTGGAGAAACTCACTTCGATGATCCAGAAAAGAGAAGAAAGAGTGAAGCAGACTATTATTACACTCGGGTATACAAATCCACAAGCCAGGGAAGTCGCTGATAGAACATCTTTATAAAGTACCAGCTCACTGTAGGCTTTGGGTGAGAGTCCATTTGAAGAAGTCCATTAGTCTTCAAAATGCCTTATTTAGCCTCACAAAAGTAGAATAGTACATACTTGCTCTGTTTTTCCATATAAGAAACAATCAGAGTACTCATAGAATTGAAGTTACTTCTCAGCCCTTAGAGATATCTGGTGACACAGCCCAGGTGAGCATGCCAATAGATTCATCCTGGTTTCAGCCACTACCTTAAATCTCAGCAGAGTTCAAGAGATATAGTCAAGAAATTTGTAAACAGACACTGTATTAGTCGGGCTCTATAGCATAATAGAACTTATACAATGAATATATATAGAACAAAATATACTAGAATGATTTAGAGGCTGTGGTCCAGCTAATCCAACAATGGCTGCCTATGAATGGAATGTCCAGGAATCCAGTAGTTGTTCACTCCATGAGGCTGGATGTCTCAGCTGGTCTTCAGTATATGAAGGAATCCCAAAGAAGTAGGCCTTAATGTCAGAGAAGGAATGGGCTTGCAAGTGAGGCTAACACAAGCAGGCAAAGAGCAAAACTTTTTTTCTTCTATGTCTTTATATAGATTTTCAGAAGAAGGCACGACACGTTAGAGGTGGGCCCATATTAGCAGTGAATCTTTCCATTTAAAACTAAGCAAAAATCCCTCACAAGTAGACCATTTTGGGGTTTTAGTTAATTCCAGATATATTTGAGTTGACAACCAAGAATAGCCATCATAGCCATCAAGGCAGGCAGGCACAGCTAGGATGCTGGTCATGGTTGTGAAGCTATAATGACCATATCTGGCCATTGCCACCAAAACCAAGGCTACCCTCTTGCTTCATGGGAAAGGACCAGGGTATGCCCAGTAGCTAATAAGTTAGATAGAAATGAAAAGCTGCATTCTGGGTTCCTCTAAATCACAAAGTTACACTGATATCCTGTTTGCTAAGGTCTTAGTACTCCCTGAAACAGTTTTCAGCAGCTCTTTACTTGCAGAGTTGTTATGCCTTTAATTAGCATGATTATGCTAATTATGTTTACATATGAATGCATGTTTACAACTGAAGCTGGTCTGCTGGGTCTTTTGTCTCCATTCACTGGGGAACAGTAGCATCACTTTGTTTTAAGACGGTGGAGTTGATGCATAGTGTGACGTTTTTATACCCAGCTGATCTGCAATGTGCATATAAGGATAAACACAACCACAGATATCCCCACACTGCTAGAGAGCTTGCCAGCCACTTTAATGATTGTCATATTTTATCCCTCATGATCTCTGGGAAATGCTTATTTCCTGCTTTTTATAGATGAAGAAGAAAATTAGGCCTCACAAAAATGGAAAGGTTTTATTAAAAAAAAATCATAGAAAGGTGAAGTGGGTGGGACAGCTCTGTGCTATACAAAGCTTCCTTGCCTGTCTTCTCAGCATTTTTGGGGGGGAAGAAATTTTAATGTTCTCTTTGACCCACTTTCAGCAACTCTCATCCTGGCTCCCCAAACATTGTTCTTCTCCTCAAATTGTCTTTTTGTCTTCTTGCCCAGGAATCTACTTTATTACATGTGCATGAATGTCCCCCCCCACCCCCCCACCCCCGCATGCTTGTCTGTGTACCATGAGCATACACGGTACCCAAGGAGACCACAAGAGGGCATCAGATCTGCTGGAACCGGAGTTACAGACTGCTGTGAGCTGCCATATGGGTGCTGGGAATCGAACCTGGGTCCTCTGGAGAGCAGAAGGTACTCTACTAGTGCACCATCTCTCCAGTCTCAATTTAAACATTTAAAAAATTCAAGCAAATCATGACTTTCTCTGTGTTGTGACTTGAAGGTTAAGCATCCTTCACAAGCTCTTATATTTGAGCACTTAGTATCCAGCTTGTGGATCTGTTTTTGGAGGTTATGGAATCTTTTGGATGTGGGGCTTTGGGGGAATTTTAGGCTGGCAAACCTCTTCTTTCTATCTTTGCTTCCTGATTCCCTGAGACATGAGGAAAAGGTCTCATAGCAGCTCCCACTGTCAAGGACCCAGGGGCTCCAGTCATGCCTTCCCTGGCTCTGTAGGCTATAGTCACTGGATGGAGCTAAATAAGTCCCTACTCCTCCATGTAGTTTCTGTGAGGTATTTTAGCCACAGCAATGTGAAACCTAGCTAATACATTTTGTGTGGCCCTGTGTATTGGATGATTTTGTGTGTCAACTTGACACAAGTTAGAATCATCAGAGGAAAGGAGCCTCAGTTGAGGAAATACCTTTATGAGATCCAGCTGTGGTCAATGGGGGTACGGCTCAGCCTATGGTGGCTGGTGCCATCCCTGGACTGGTAGTCCTGGGTTCTATAAGAAAGCAGGCTGAGTAAAGTCATGTGAAGCAAACTAGTAAGCAGCACCTCTCCATGACCTCTGCATCAGCTCCTACCTCTAGGTTACAGCCCTGCTTGAGTTCCTGTCCTGACTTCCTCCAATAGTAGACTATGGTGTGGAAATATAAGCTGAATAAACCCTTTCCTCCCCAACTTGCTTTTTGATCATGGTGTCTCTTCAGAGCAATAAAACTCTAAGACATACTCTTGTAGTCACTGCATCATTAATAAGGGCCCTTGTATACTAGGAATAGCAGTGACCTCTTTTCCTATCTCTTCCATTAGGCTCTGAACAGGAAATTGGTAGCACTTAGTGTTCTTCACCTCTGTATTGCCAACATCTACCTTCACATCTGGAACCGAGTGTCAACAGCAGCTACATAAATACCTCTAGAAAAGAAAGGGCCACAAGTGCTCCTCATTCCCAGGTGTCATTTGATTTTCAAATGCATCATTCCTCTCAGTTATCTGGGGTGTCCTAACAGACGGTAAACTTACAGCTTCTCCTAGTGGCAAGTCATCTCACATGAAGGGTTCACGTAGATTCCATACCGTGCATCACAAAGGAACAGCCTAGTTTCTATACGACTGTCACGTGAAGATCCTCTTGCTTCAGTGGCCAGTCCTGTTGCTTCCAGGTCCACTTTGGGGCTCTCATTAACTTATTTGTCTGTAGAGATTTGTCTTAAAAATCCTATGTATCCAGTAGAACTAGTGGTCTTTATTTCTTGAAGAAATTTGAAAAATAACCTGTTCTTGGTTCAAGATCATTGGGCAATTTGAAATTTTCTTATCCCCTTTAGAGAAACATGAACACTATTTTCTCAATAAAACAAGTTTCATGGTCCTTGTGAATCTCAAATGTCGTTCTCTCTGAAGACAGTGCTCTGAGATGACATCATTGTTACTAGGTGAAAATGATAGGTTGGAAGAAGTTGCCTTTGGGTTATTATGGGCTGCCCTCACATACAATCATGAGATTCTCCTGTGTTCCCATTTAAGGGGGATGCCTTTTAGCCAACTACTCCCTAAGAATCAGGCAGTGGGATATTTAAGGATCATGCAATAAATCTCACAGGTTCGGTATGTGTGGTTGACATTCTGACTTCCCTTAGTCCTTGCTGACAGTCCTCCTGTTGGTAACAGGACACTTATGAGCAATGTAAGTATGCCATGGCTTTCTAGTTTCCCATTGCCTTCTTGAGAGCAAAGGGTAAAAACAAAGACATTGCCAATGGTCTAAAGGAATATTCCGACTGGCCCTTCCAGCTCCTGTTGCCTCTTTGAAATCTTCAGGGTGACAAGCCTCAGGAAATGGACACAATTCTTGGGTTGCTGGCAGAAAGAGTAGCCATTGCTTGGTCTTTGAAGATATGTTTGGGCTGCTGAACCAGCCACGGCCTCCATGGGCTTGCTAAGCAACAGTGAGTGGCTCTTAGGTTTAAATCGGTGTCCTTGTTACTTACTGTCTAATGCACGCTGATGGATATAACGCAGACGAGCAGCTGAACTCCACCTTGAACCTGATTATATGCTGTTCCTCTAAGAGGTCTTGCTGCTTCTTTGCCTAAGCACATGTCACTCACTTCCTAATGAAGTCATCTTGCTTTCATTTGTATTAAACCTGAGTTGTTTTCTCTGCCACTTAGAATCTCCCAAGAGCACTCTGCTTTCATGTTTTCAGGAAGGAGCCAGTAAGTAGCAGGTGAGCAGATGTCTCTCCCAGCACTCTAATGGGTATGCCTCTCCACTTCTCTAGCCCCGTGACTATCTCTTTGGTCTAGAATATAGAAATAAATTGAAAGCCGCACGCATGATATAAATAAGTCTTATAAAAGGCAAAGGTACATGCAGCGATGTGATTGTGGGCAATAAACTGACTAAAGTGAAATATAACCCTTCAAAATAAAGTTATATTTAAAGGAAGAATTGTGTTGCTTCAGCTTTAAAATTTAAATGAATTTAAACTAAACATAATTATTTATAGCTTCTCAGTTAGGCCAGGGGACAAAGGTCTGTGACCTTAGCACTGACTGAGACGGTCAGTGCTGAGACAGGAAGATCACATGTTCTGGTTCTACTTAAGGATTCAAAGTGAGTTCAAGGTCAAAGCAGACAACTTAGTGAGACCATGTTTGAAAATGAAATACCGGTAAAATTAGGGTTGGGGATGTGGCTGAGGGGTAGAATGCTTGCCCAGCATGAACAAGGCCCCAGGTTCAAACCACAACACCTTAAGTTTCTTAATTTGGTGCCTCCAATGTCATGGTCACATTTTAAGGACTCAGTAGCCACATGCAGATAGCTTGGTATATTCTCCGGCCCTAAGTCTTCTGAGACGGGGAACTTCAGACTTTTCAGGGTATACCTCTGTTATTGCTTCCCCCCGGAGCCCATGTCTATCTTCCCCAAGACTGAGGTCAGTGCCTCTCTTTCTTTGACAGTTCATGGTGTTACAGGTTAGGTGTGGTGGCATGCACTTGTAAGCCTAGCACTTGGGAAGAGAAGGTAGGAGGATCAGGAATTCAAGGTCTTTCTCAGCTACATACACTGTGAGTTTGAGGCCTGGGCTACATGAGACCTTGTCTAAAAAATACCTACCCCCCAAACAAATAGAGTCCACTGTGCTACCATGGTAGGGACTAATTATTTGCTTGTGAATAGACTTTTGCAGGCAGGGGTCATTTCTGGTTCACTGATGGCTCTCCAATGCTTACATAGGACTATATATACGGAGAGTACTCATTAATATTTCTTGATCTTTTTAAATGAATTTACACAGCATCTAAAAGGTGTGTTGGAGGTTTTTATTAGTCCATGAATCCTTGGTTTAAATCATGAAGGTAGCCCTACAACCACAATTTGATCCATTTTCCTAGTCACTTACGGTAACTTACACCTAACTCAGAGTAGAAACCCAGTACCTGTCTAATGAATGACTGTTGAATCTTGCCACAGCACCAGGCTTTGTAGCTTTGCTATACTGACAGCTGAGGCTGCATGGTTCTACCTGGAATCTTACCTTCTTCACTCGTTGAAACTCAGAGTCACTTTCTGAAGATACGCATCTGGCTCAGTGAATGAGTCCGCCCAGCTTCCTCAGTCTGGTTGGTACTTGGGCCTTAGTCCTGCGCCAGGGACCTTTGTGTGACCAGCCTTATTCCAGGCCATGTCTCACTGGCTTCTGGAGCTGGGTCTCCATCTGACTTCTTTGTATTCTTAGGCTTCCTCTCATTTACATACTGTACATGGATGGTGTAGCTGTGTAGCGGTGTATGTAAGCTCTGGCTGGCACCTTTGCTTGCTTGGTCTTGGGATTTCCCTCTTCACCTGGTAGAATCGATTTCCTCCCAGGGTGTCCTCCTGTTAGAATAGTCTGGGATGTGCAGTAACAGGGCACACCTCCAGGGGGCAGCATTCACTGGCAGCCACCCTAAGTACTTGAGTTATTTTGACCACATCCCAGTAGATGGCAGCAAAATATCTTGAGCAGGCACTTTTTTCCCCTAGTTTCCACAAAGTCCCCAAATAAGCTAGTACCTGATAGAGTCTGCCCACTAATCTAACAGAAGGGTCTAGCCTCGGTTCCCTGCCTCCCTTGTGTCACCTCTTATCCTTACTGTTAATTGGACCTGGCCAGCCTTAGAGATGATTGGCAGGAAAAGCCTCATGCTTGAAAAAGGAGATGCATCTCTTTATCGAATCTCATTTTCTGTTGCCAAGCACCAAAGACACAGATGCAGGCTCTGCCCCCAGCCTGTCTGTGTTCTTAGCCTCTGGTCTTAGTTCTTTCTGTCTGTGATTCACCTGTAAGTAATGCCTTCGTTCTAGAGTGAGTCAGATCAAGGCTCTTTTTATTTTAATTTTTAAAAGATTCATGCATTTTCTGTGTGTGAATGTTTTGCCTACGTGTCTAAATGTGTCTACATGCATGCATGGTGCCCTCTGAGGTCAGGAGAAAGCAACAGGCTCCTTAGAACTGTAGTAAGAAGATTGCCACCTACCATGTGGGTCAGTGGTTCTCACCCTTCCTAGTGCTGCGACCCTTTATGACCCTTTATACAGTTCCTCATGTTGTGGTGACTTCCCAACTGTAACAGTATTTTCATTGCTACTTCATAACTGTAATTTTGCTACTGTGATGAAGAGTAATAAAAATATTTGTGTTTTCCCATGGTCTTAGGTGACTGCCAAAGGGGTTGCGACCCACAGGTTGAGAAATGCTGCCGCAGGGGCTGAGCCTGGAACACAGGTCCTCTGCAAGAGCAACCAGAGCTCTTAACCTCCAAGCCGTCTCTGTAGCTCTGGATTAGGCTTCTTACAGGGGACACCAGAGTCTATATGGAACCAATGTCACATGGCCCTAGAAGCAGAAAAGATATTCTATATGAGATTTCTTCTCTCTGTCTCTCCTTCCCTCCTCCTCCATTTCTCTCTATCTCCTCACTTCTTTTCTTCTAAGAAAGCTATCTAGGACTAATAAAAAGAAAGAAGAGTCACATAAAAGGGGCTGACTTAATGGTTGCAAGATAACAAGATGCCTAAATGGTGAGTTTTCTTCCAGGTCTTCTTGCCTACATTGCTAACACTGCATCTAAGTGTGACACCTATGAAGCTGGAGACATCTCAGGTGAGAGTCCACCAGGAGGAAGCCACCTCTTTCACTGTTGACTCTGTAGGAGAAGAATCCATAACCTCTTTCTCAAGTGGTGGTCTCTATCCCTCAGCCTAAGGGACTTCCAGGCAAGAAAACACAGCGTGCATTCAGTATTCACTGTGTGTGTCTGTTTTGTTTCACAGAGCAGATGTTGTCTTAGAAAAACCCTCCTTGCCCACAGATTTCCTGGAAAGGTGTCTGTCTAGACGAATGGAGCTGGTCATTAACTAGTTGGTTATTTAAGTAATTGGACTATTCCAGATTATTTCTTTATGGTTTGTATGTTGTGGGGGGTGGGGTGGGTGGGTGTCTCCACCTGCTCTGCAGGACATCTGTCCTCTGTCTTGGCACTGAGATTTTTCTTGATGTTTGTTCCAGAAGCTGTGTAACAGATATGCTAGCGTTAGAGGGGATTGTCTCATTGTGAGATGTCTCTACGGTGTGAAAGAGAGCTGGATAGGGAGAGGATAAACACCGTTCCTGCTCTTGGTCTGCATTAGCAAGTAGTATCATCTTTGGGGAATTTATCCTTTCTGCATCCAGATTCTCTTATATTAAATATGGGATATGGAAGAGGAGATGTTTCCAGAATTCTCTGATGTTGGGCCCTCAGAATGTATCTGAGCAAGGAGAGCAAATACCTGCTGCTTCCTCTCCCTGCTTCCAGGACGAGTCTCTTCTCTTCCTTTTCAACTGGATGTGGCTGGGAAATCTCTCTTAGCACAGTACTCAGGAAGTCATGCTCAATCCATTTACGTTGACCTTAAGAGTTTACCTAGAGCCTAAGAGTTCTGAGTTTTAGATCTCTCATGTTGGGGCTTTGCTTCCTTCACAGATCCCAGAACCAAACAAGCTGGTCACAGGTACCATGAGAGGGGCACAGAGGTAGAGTCCCATCCTTGCCTTCCAGCATATGTCAAAGAAGAAATGACTGAATGTGAAAAACAGAGTCAAATGAAGCCAGGATGATGGCATGTGTACTAAATAGAGAGAGGGAATAAGAAGAAAACAGCTCTCAAAGCTGTTTAAGCTATGCATTCTCACATCTCAGTATGAACAAACTCTCCCTTGGGAATAACGTGCTAGTCTGTGTCCTCTGAGGACAAGACCCACCTGCCCAAGGCTTTGTATCCTGCACACTTCTTGAATCTTAGTTAGATATAGCTCTGTGTTGACATTTACGTCATAATAACTGTTTCAATGGTTGTTCTCAGTCTTTAAGAGTCTTATAATCTCCTACAGAACTTACCAAATAAATGTGATTTCTTGAGTCCCATGTGCAGAGAGTTTGGCTTAATAGAACCAAGTTAGTGACTAGGAATATGATTTTTTTTTTTTTTTTGAAAAAATTAGGTTCCTCAAGAGGAGTGTTGTGGTTCATTTCTGTAATCCCAGTAGCCAGTTAACAGAGGCAGGAGGATTGCTGCAAGTTCAAGGACAGCTTGGTCTACATAATCAGTTCCAGGTCAGCTAGAGTTAAATAGTGAGATCCTGTCTCAAAAATTATTAATGCGAAATTAAGCCACTCACGTTTCTATTCATTGCTTTGAAAAACAATTGTATTTTCTGTGGAGTTTAAACTTGGGTATCTGTGACTTCCGTTCCTCGTGTAACAATGCCAACATGCTTATGTAACTGATTCTGTGCGCTCAGTTTGTATCATATATTAAAGGGTAGACAATGTATATGGGCTCAGTCACCTGTTTCTCAAGCATGAGGACCTAAGTTTGATCCCCAGAACCCATGTGTCAAAGCTCAGTATGGTGGTGTGCCCCTGGCGGCTCTGTGCTGGGGAGGCAGAGACAGGAGGATGCCTGAAGCTTGCTTGCCAACTAGCCGAATCAAATGTGTGCATGCATTCATTTTCTCTCTGCTCTTGACTGTGGCTGTGACTGGCTAGTGAAAGTTCCTGCCCAGCCCTGTCTGCAATGATGGACTGTAACTTGGAATTGTCATCTAAAAATAAACCTTTTCTTCCTTAAGTTGCCTTTCCCCAGGGTGTTTTATCTCAGTGACAAAGTGAAACAAGAGTGATGCCTTTCTCTTTAATGAAGCTTCTGTGTCCCTGAGGCATACCGAGATGGTCTCGAGGACTGCCCACTGATGCTGTCTGGCACTCAGGCCCGGTGAATCTTTCATGCCCACTGCTTGGTCCAGGGTCTTTTCATCATCCTGGTACACCTGTACTGTGATTCTGGGAAAATACCCTGTGATAACGGAGTGGGATCTATAGGTCATCAGTAACTGACACAGTTGTTTTTCATTAAAAAGATTCTGAGTTCTCAAGGAATGGTACAGAAAAAGCAACCCCTGTACCCCCTTTCACTAGAGGAGGAACACAGGAGTGTCACCCATAATTAGTGTTTCTGTTCTTCATGTTCCCAAGACAAGCCTACAGATGGAGCCAGGGCTGTTACATCCACGCCGTGGTATTCTTTCTGGTTCTCCTCAGGAGCTAACAAGAGAAGGTTGTGTTTCTCTTCTTCTGCAACAATTCTACAAGTTGACACCAAAAATACTCAGGCTGGAGGCTTAATTTGAATATCTATGGTATAAAATTACCAGTGTTCACATGCCCTAGCATTTTCCTGACAAATTAATTGCCAATACAATTTGCAGCAGCGGGTGTGTGTATGTGTGGCACAGTGGGGTTGAGGGTTCAGCCTAGGAGCGGTAATTACGGGTGCCCTTGGCTGGGAAAGAGCAGAGATGATACTAAAGAAGCCCATGTTTTCCGTAAGCAGCACCTGTTCCTTTGCCTGCTCTGTAGACCTGTGGATCAGAAAAACACACATATAATTTGGTCGATTAAATGTCTACCTCTGGCAAACAGGATTTAACCTCTTAATAACCAAGTGATCCATGACTGCTGTGAGCTTCCTAAAGCACATCGTGGAACCCTGTCAGGTCTGAAGTCTTTGCTCTGTTTATTTAACCTTTCAAATCTTAAAAATACCAGGATAAAGAAGCTGACAGCATAAGCCTTCTCAGGTAGAGGGTCAACCAGGCTAAATAGAGTCTCTTCTTGTGTGGGTCTGAGGGAAAGGTACTTTTTCTTTTGTTGGCATAGCTGAAAGTACCTGGTCTCCTCTGGAGGAAAAAAAAAAGGAAAACCAGCTTTTTGTCTCTTCCTCCTCCTCTTCCTCCTCCTCCTCCTTCTCTTCCTCCTCCTTCTGTTCCTCCTCCTCCTCTCCCTATTCTCCTCTTCTCTTTTTCCTCCTCTTCTCCCCTTCCCTCCCTCCCTCTTTTTTGTTCCACATTAGGCTCTCAGGTTATCCATGGTGGTTTTGAACTTGCTATATAGCCAAGGATATCCTTGAACTTCTGATTCTTCTGCCTTCACTGGTGCTGGGGTGATAGGCTGTGTGACATAGTGCCTGTCTCGAATCTGTCGTTTAAAGAAATGCTTTCTGCTTATTTCTAAAAGAAGAACCTTTTCTCCAAGATATACACATTTAGATGAGATACACAGCTCCATGTTTAGCTCACACCCCTCACAGCCACTGTAACCCCCCAGCTTCTGAGGCTCATGTAGTTTTAGTTGTTTTATCAAATTTGCTTGTAACAACACACCAGCAGCAGGAAAGTATGTAAATAATATCTGCTGAAAATTCTACCTGGCTGAGGGAGCAGTGGGGTGGGCAGCCAAGACAGAACGTGTGTAGATCTTTAAACAGCTCCAACTTCTCCTTTATATAGACTGCCAACAGAAGGCTTGGCCCAGAATAAGGGCGGATCTTCCCACCTCAAAGACCTGAATGAAACGTGAATCTTCCCATTTCAAATGATCTTATCAAGAAAGAAAATCCTTCACAGCTGTCCCAGTCGCTTAGGCTTTAATTCCAGATAGAGTCAGGCTGACAATCAAGAACAACTATCACAAACACATTTTACAGATTTATTTTGATATCAAATTTTTTATAGAAATAAAACATTATAACATTTCTATGTGAGGGAAAAGGAGTGTACACGTTTGATTCCATTAGGTCTTGTTCTCGGGTTCTCCCTGTGATGTCAGCTGCTTTTAAAAATATTAAAGATTGAGTGGGGATGAGATAATATTTCTGGCACTCTGGTTCCTGGAATAATGGGATTGGAAGGAAGGGGATGGGGAAATGTGAGGGCCAAGGTTAATGTGGAGGGATTTCAATTCACTTCCTAATGAATTTGGATCTCCTGCCTCAACTGTCTCAGATGCTGGGATCCTGCCATCTTTCCTAGCAGGAGAAGTCATTCCTCTGAGACCGAAGCTAACCAAACCAGGATTGGTCACAGTGGTCAAGTAGGACTATCTACTACATCACTTTATTTAACAGAAGAACTTGCAGCCTCTGGTTGGCTCGAGGTTACGGTTCATGTCTTAGTTACAGTTTTATTGCTGTGAGAGACACCATGACCAAGCAACTTAGAAAAGGGAGCATTTAATTGAGGGCTTGATTACAGTTTTAGAGGGTTAGTCCATAATCATCTTGGTGGGAAGCAGACAGGCATAGTACTGAAACAGTGCCTGAGAGCTTTACATCATGATACACAGGCGAGAGAGAGGAGAGATAGAGATAGAGATAGAGATAGAGATAGATAGAGAGAGAGAGAGAGAGAGAGAGAGAGAGAGAGAGAGAGAGAGAGAGAGAGAGAGAAAGCAGACCTGGTCTAGGCTTTTGAAACCTTAAAGTCCACCCCCATTGACATGCCTCCTCCAACAAGACCACACCTCCTAATCCTTCCCAAACTGTTCTACTCCCTAGTGACTAAGCACTCAAATTTATGTGCCTATGGGGATCAATCTCATTCAAACCACCACAGTCCCTCATGGTATGACTTCATGCAGGCAGAAGCATGAGGCCACATTGCATTCCCAGTCAAGAAGCAGAGGGAACTAAATGCTCATACTCAGAGTATTTCTCATTTTCATCCAGTCTAGGGCCTTCATCCGTGGAAAGGTGCTGTGCACATTTAGGTTGGGTCTACTCTCTTCAGTTGAGCCTTTCTAAAAACTCGTTCACAGACATGCTCAGAGTTTTATCTTCTGGGTGATTTTGAACCCATTAGGTTGACAATCAAGATTCATCAGCACATACACAACTGTTTTGAAATGATTTCTTTATCCAATGGATTATTTTATGATGGTCACAGAAAATCTGAGACTTCTGTTAAAGTGTAGAGAAGATAACTGAGCTCTTTAGAGTAGCCCATTTTTGACGGTGCCTGCACTGTCACAGTACCAAATATCAGGCATAGGCCTGGGGGATTAACAAAGGACACAGACTCAGGTCATTTGTTCAAGGAGAATGTCAAAGCTTTACTGAAACTCAATCAATATATATGCTTTACCCAGGAAGGAAAAGCACCAGGAAGAACAAGGCAGGGAGTCAATGGAAGGTCTCTGCCTGGAACTGCATGCCCACTGGGGGAGGTAACCACAGAATGTAAAAACATCAGCACATGGAAGGTCTCAGCCAGGCCATCTGGCCTTATGGGGCCCAACACATTTTGTGTGTGACATGGCAGTCATCTCCTTCCCATTCACCATTCCATGTTATTCCAAGGCAGGGCAACCCCAAGCCTTTTGTCCAGTAGGTCTTCTGATTCAGGCAGTATTGCTTCTATCAGCTTTCAATGATCATGTTGGTCTCTCTCTCTTTTTTTTTTTTTTCCTTCCCATGCTTTTCCAGCCTCTGTTATACTGTGTGCAGCTCAAAGATGAGCAAAAGCTTAACTAAGAACTGTCTAATTATACATGAAACAAGAGCTTGAGCCTGGGTAGATAGTCTTGAGACTCTGAAGATAGCCTAGGGAGCACCAACAGGCAAATGTTAGGGGAACATTCAGTTACTCTATATGGGTGCAGGCTTTGGAAACTGATGGGCCATACAGCTCTCACAGATTTTTTTTTTAATATGCTAGCAGATATTTATTGCATACTTCCCATGAACTAGGTGCTGCCCAAATAATGTATGCAAGTGTTGCTTCTTATCCCCCACAATCACCTTTTCTAAGGGGCTGCTTTCCTACCTGAATATGCACAGGTGTGAAAACTCTATACTTTGCTTGGAGAGGGAATTTGGCTTGGAATTAATATGCTCTTCCTGCCAGTGGTACTCAAGAACTCTTAAAATAAAAAGCAGACAGTTGTTACTCTAACCACATTATGTAAGAGGAGACAGGTTCTTAGAAAGACGGAGTCACTTGTCCAAAGTTACACATAGCTCAGGGTACTGGGTCTTCCAGGCCACCTGAATTCCAATTGACTGCATATTTCTATTTCAAACAGCCTTTCATCCAGATAAAATTACCATGCACTACAATTTCCATATCCAACCTGAACAGTTTGATATGTGTTGGGCCTGGGTTCGATCTTCAGAGTCACAAAGAAGAAAAATGGTACCCAATGTATGTACACATGTACCATCTTTTTGTATGCTAATATTTACTCTGTAATTTTGTATGCTGGAAGTCTATCATTTCTATTTTGATGTTATAAGGGCTCATTATTAAGAGATTTCACAAGTTTCAGAAGATACTCTGCACTTAGACTTTTTTTTTTCCCTCCCTTTTTATTTTTGATACTTTATATACATTTCCAATGTTTCCCCTTTTCTGAGTCTCCTCTTTGTATACCCCCCATCCCCTCCCCAACCCACCTCTAGGAGGGAATTCCACCTCCCACCCCTCCCCCCCCCGTCCACCCATCCCCATTTTCCCGCCTTGATATTCCCCTTTACTGAGGCCTCTAACATCCTCAGGCCCAAGGGCCTTTCGTCTCTCCCTGATGGCCATTGAGGTCATCCTCTGCCACATATGTGGTCCAA
>CM052706.1:17753386-17765887 GCA_028551405.1 Uromys caudimaculatus | reverse complement strand
GAGGTTTCCCCCTGCAAGTGAGATCCGGAAGTTTCAGAGTCTTTCTGTCCCCGGGTTCTCAGGCCCCGGATCCCGGCAGATCCGGGCGGGTCTGGGCGAGAGTTGCTGCTCCCCTCAACCCCACTCATGACCTTTCCAGGCTCCTGGGCGGGTACCCCTCTCTGGTTCTCGATGGCTACCGACTCCTGGCGGCGCAGACAGAGGTTTCCGCCTTTCTATGGCGCTCGTTGGCTACCGACTCCTGGTGTCCCAGGCAGAGGTTTCCCCCTTTCTACGGCGCTCGTTGGCTACCGACTCCTGGTGTCCGCACTTAGACTTTTTAATATAGAAAACACTTCTTTTCTTTTGTGTATGAAGTGTGTGTTCATATGTGTGAGTGCAGGCACTTGCATGCCACTGTGCAAGCATAGGTCAGAGAACAACCTTACGTGTCGATCCAAAATCCTTACCTTGTTTGAGGCAGTGTCTTTCTTGTTCACTGCTACAGAGTCAGGCTAGTGGGTCCATTGACCTGTGGCCTCTGGAGAGTCTCCTGTCTTCACCTCTATTTTCCCATAGGAATAGTAGGATTAAAGATATCATGCCGATGCATCTGGCTCTTCTGTGGATTCTGGAGGTCCAAACTTAGTTGCCAGGCCTGTGTACTGAGCAGTTTGCCCATGGAGCCATCTCCCCAGCCACACTGATACTTTTGAATACCATAGGAACTGTTAAAAATGACATCGACTTGCGAAGCTGGTCTGCATGCATTTTGCATTGCGACATGGCATGAACCTATGGAGACAGAGGTGAAAGGCTTTGAGTTAAAATTGATACGTTTATGTGATCAACCTGAAAAGGAGTGGGCTTGTGATAGCTAGTGTTTAATGTCAATAGGATCTAGAATCACCTAGAGATCCACCTCTGGAAATGTCTGTGAGGGCCTTTCTAGATTAAGTTTGTTGAGGTATGAAGACCTAACCCTAAATATGATTAGCAATTTTCCATGGTGCAGGAGTATTCCACTGAATAAACATGAATAAGTGAGCAGACTGTCAACATTTATCTCTGTTTCCCAACTGGAGGTCCAATATGTCCAGTTGCCTCAAGCTCTCGCTGTGTTGCCTTCCCTGCCACGATGGACTGTGCACCCTCAAACTGTGAGTCAAAGTGGAACCCTCCTCCTTTAAGTTGCTGTTGTCAGATGTTTTACCCCAGATGTGAGAAAAGTCACTGATACAGATTTTACTTGCTTTTGTTTTTGCTAACAGTCTCCTCCTTTATATTGCTGAGTAGTGTTCCAATTTGTGGATGCACATTTTATTTCATTATTTATATAACTGGCTGATATTTGGAAAACCTTCAGGTTTAAATGCCATGTTGTTGAGTTGGAAGTGAATCTGAAGTAGGAGAGGAAATGAAAATGAACATTTATTGAGCATTTATGAAAACATATGACTTATTCTTTATTAGTGTTGAGTTGGAAGTGAATCTGAAGTAGGAGAGGAAATGAAAATGAACATTTATTGAGCATTTATGAAAACATATGACTTATTCTTTATTAGTGTATGTGATTTTCATATCTCTCCTAATAAAGTAGTTATTAATACTATTTTTAATGATATAGAGTTCCCAGAGAACCTGGCCATTCACTGCAAGTCTTTTAGAAATTAGTGTAAGATTAGAAGCCTGTGTATGATCTTTCCCACTTACTCTCCATTTCTTGTTTCATTACTTTATTTTGTTGTTTAAACTCCAGGATCCAACAAAGCAGGGCCTAGATAATCATTCTTATCCTTTAATCCAGACATTCGCAGTGTATCTACTGAGCACTTAGTTCTGTGAGGTGTATGGAAATGCCAAAGAGCTTTGTGACCTTTAAGTAGCCGTGAAGGGCTCCATAGGTCAAAAGAGCATTAGATAAATATGGTTTTCTAATGTACCTTGGGGGAAATTCACTTCTGCATGGCACACAAGGCTCTACATCCTTGCCTTTCAAAGTGGGCTCCATGGATCTGCATCGTGGAAGTTTGTTAGAAAGGAAGACTCTCAGCTCCGCCCAGACCTACTTGCCCACAGCCTTACTGTGCACATCACAGCACCCTTGCTTCGGTGTTCTAAGCAAGCCTAGCTGGCTTCTCCCAAATGTTTTCATGGCTCTGCTTTGTAATTCAGGTTTCAAACAACAGTATCCCAGCTGATCCAAGAGTACAGACCTTAGGGACCTGTGTCCCGTTATAATTTTACATGACACATTTATTGTCTTCTCATTAGATTGGTAAGTGTCATAAGTACAGGAGAGCTTTAACTGTCTCATTCACTGTTTTATTTCCTATGCCTAGAACATTGCCTGGCTCAAGCTAGGCAGTCAGTAAGTATTTTATAAGTCAGCAAATGAATAAATAATAGAATTTCTTGCTGACACTGAAGTTTCAGTGAGGTGATATTAGAGGCTAAGACTATTGGCAAATGTTTCCTAGGAAGACATTTTGGGGTTTACTGCTTTATATGAACGATCTTTGAAGCTGTGACCTATGAATGGAAGACAGGGACTCAATGGCGGAAACAAGTCTTTATCCTTACCTTTGGGCAGGTCAGGGATTACATTTCTTAAGATGACATTTGTTTGCTTTCGATATTTCTGCTTAGGGAAAATTTTCTCAGTATATTTTGGGGAACTCCTTCGATGAATGTGCTTGTGCGCCTTGGGAGCATGCAACACCGTGATCCTAAGCCTTCCTCTTTATTTCTAGACTCCTACATTGAAGTGGTTGGGTTCTTAGGTGAAGACACTGTTTTGGAGTGAGTTCATGTATACTTTAAGAGCTGACTCTGTAGCTCCACTGCAGATCTTTTCTGCAGTGAAACAGCAAAGGCACCCTCAGGATTCTGCTGAGACATCCTGGGAGGACCTCTTACACCTCCTGTTTACAAATGCCTTTTAAAGAGGACAATGAAACCGAAGAGGGATTTTATGGTCAATATACACCAGACAACTCAAACCAGACATTATTTTAAGTATCACTTTTTATTGGTTATTTTATTTATTTACATTTCAAATGTTGTCCCCCTTCCTGACTTTCCCTCTGCAATCCTCCCCCATCCCATCCCCCTTCCCCTTTGCCTCTATGAGGGTGCTCCCCTACCCACCCCACCCCCATACCTGCCTCACCACTCTAGCATCCCCCTTACACTGGGGTATCAAGCTTCCACAGGACCAAGGGCCTCCCTTCCCATTGATGCCAGATGAGGCCATCCTCTGCTACATATGCAGCTGGAACCATGGTCCCTCCATGTACTCTTTGGTTGGTGGTTTAGTATCTGGGGCCTCTGGGTGGTCCGGTTAGTTAATATTGTTCTTCCTGCGGGGTTGCAATCCCCTTCAGCTCCTTCAGTTCTTTTCCTAGCTCTTCCATTGGGGTCCCTGGTCTCAGTCTGATGGTTGGCTGTGAGCATCTGCATCTGTATTGATCAGGTGCTGGATTGCGTCTCAGAGGACAGCTATACCAGGCTCCTGTCAGCAAGCATTTCTTGGT
Organism: Uromys caudimaculatus; assembly: GCA_028551405.1. Taxonomy (NCBI): domain Eukaryota; kingdom Metazoa; phylum Chordata; class Mammalia; order Rodentia; family Muridae; genus Uromys; species Uromys caudimaculatus. Next base: position 17,762,372 of record CM052706.1, on the reverse strand, counting down.
GTCAGCAATAGTGTCTGGGTTTGGGGTCTGCAGATGGGATGGATCCTTAGGTGGGGAGGTGTCTGATGGCTTTTCCTTCAGCCTCTGCTCCATTTTTTGTCTCTGCATTTCCTTTAAATAGGAACAATTCTGGGTTAAATTTTTTGAGATGAGTAGGTGGCCCCATCCCTCAACTTAAATAGTATTTGATGAGGTGATATTATGCCATTTCTTTTTTCAGAAAAAGAAAGATTCTAAGATTTAGATCTGTTCAAAGTTGTCCCTCTAGGAAATGGGCAAAGTGGAATTCAAACAGGCCCTTTGCACTATATTGCTGTCCTACTCTTAGCAGAAATTCCCTCCCCCTCCCTTCCCCCTCCCCTCCCCTCCCCTCCCCTCCCCTCCCCTCCCCTCCCCTCCCCTCCCTCCTCCCTCCTCCCTCCTCCCTCCTCCCTTCTCCCTCCATAGGATACTTCTGTCCTATTGTTTCATTTGACAACTTTTCACTGTGAGTCAGATTTTCTTTTGACTTTAGAGAGCACCCCAGAGACTAGTAGCATTGTAAAGGATTCATGAGGAAAACAGCAGTGACTGTGTGAAATCCTCCACACCTCACAGGCAGGATATGCTTAACTCTGAGGTAAGGGAAATGCAGAGACAGACATTTTGTTTACCTCATAGAAGTGTGGCATTTTCAGTCAGAGGGTACAACCAGAATGTAATGTATTAAGAATTTAAAAGACAGTGCTGGAGAGATGGCTCAGCGGTTAAGAGCACTGACTACTCTTCTTAAGGTCTTGAGTTCAAATCCCAGCAACCACATAGTGGCTCACAACCATCTGTAATGAGATCTGATGCCCTCTTCTGGTGTGTCTGAAAACAGCTACAGTGTACTCACATATAATAAATAAATAAATCCTAAAAAAAAAAGAATTTAAAAGACCAGCTACTTAAGTTACCCCCCCCCCCCGTCTCTTGTACACACATGCACGTGTTTTGTCCCTAGAAGAGAAATGAATGCAGGGAGAAAATATCAGTCTGTTTTACTGAACAAGCAAGGAGGATTCTGGGATTACAACCTTTTGAGAATCGTCCCTTTGGGACTGGACCTTCCTTTCCAGCCAGTTGAAAACAAGAGCAGGAGAGGATGCACAGAAACTTCTCAGCCCGCAAGATGGCTACTCCTGGATTATAGCTGTCTAGTAAGTGCTACCCATCTAGGGGCCTTTCTTCTCCATTTCATTTCTCAGAAACCGTTAACTCCATATGAAGAACTAAGACAGAACTTCTTGATGGGTACAAGAACTGCCAGATGTCCAGAATATCGCTTAAATATGCCAAAGGACCATTGTGTAACAGGAATCCTGATTTGTTTTTTTCATTCATGGAAATATCCCTAAAGCAGACTACTTTGGGTAATGCCCAGTAGATGGTGCTCACCATCAACTTTGTCAAAAAGACAACTTGAGCTTTTACAGAATTACTAAAATGGGATTTGATTTGAACTCAGAGACTTTCAGAAGACTAGAGCTTTGTAACGGAAACATCTGTACCCCTTATCACCCCTCCCCCCAGAAATCATAATTCAAAAAGCAGGAAGGAAAGTTGCCTTTCTCTCTGACTCTCTATCTCTGTCTCTGTCTCTGTCTCTCTGTCTCTCTGTATCTCTGTCTCTCTGTCTCTCTGTCTCTCTCTCTCTCTCAGTCTGTGTGTGTGTGTGTGTGTGTGTGTGTGTGTGTGTGTGTATGTGTGTATGTGTGTGTAACTCCCAAATCTTCCATAGTTCAAAGAGGAAACAAACTTCCATTTAGAGAATGATATGTTATCTTTCCCAGCTACTATATACAATCGGCTCCTAAGAGATTTTAAAATGTCAAGGAAAGGCTGGAGAGATCACGCACTGGTTAGTTCCTGGTGCGCTTCTAGAGGACTGCTGTTCAGTTCCCAGTACCTCAGGTGACTCACAGATGCCCAGAACTCCAGCTCTAGGGGATCCAATACCTTCTTCTGTCCTCCACAGTCACCTGTACGTGTGTGGCATGCACACACACGCGCACACACACACACACACACACACACACACACACACACACACGAAAAGCAGAGTAAGCTGCCCAACATACACTTTTGCTACTTAGAGATGACATCAGAATTGGAAATAGGAACCTCGAAGCCTGTGTCTGTATAAGAATTTTCATGGCCACAAGACTGGAAGAGACCATGGAGGAGAATAATATTGATGTTTAAAAGGAGGAAGCAACCAACTGGTTTAAACAGATTAAAACTGATCTCCACGGCTGGAGAAGAGCTATCTGCAGTCTCTGAAGAGGTCAGAATAAACTTCTAGGGCCCCGGGGTTCCGCATGTGGTTGGAGTGTGGCCAGCAGGTCTAGAACTGGGCAGCCCTCTGCTAATTCCTGCAACTGTTTTCAAATGGGCCCGGCACTGCCATTCTAGAGGCAGCTGACCTCTGCTCCCTTGGCATCCATCCTCTGCTGGAACAATGAATATTGCTGCTCATGTTGACTATTAGTTATCCGAGCCGGTCTAACAGGGTTCATGTCAGGCTATCTTGGACTTTAGGTGCTAAGATTCTGACTCTCCAAAGTAACTTAGACAAGTTAATAACTTCTTTTGTTGGCCTTAATATCCTATGTCTGTGATACAAATATAACTCCATCCTACATTTATATAGGAGTTACAAGAATTATCTCTGTGGAAATGCTAGAGTGAGCATTAATTTTGGTATGTTTCAGGATGTGGTATACATTCCAGTTTTTTTTTTTTTTTTTTTTTTTTTTTTGTAGCATGTGGTACTCTGAATGGGTTATGCAATGATGGTAAACCATGACCCTGGAGAAGCCTTGGAAGAAGGGAAGGGACACTAGAACAAGAAAAAGAAGATTTACATGTGGCCCCAGTGTGCTGCTTCTGATCTTGTGTTTTCTGAAAATGTACACATGTTTAACAATGTATCTATGTTGTCATTAAACATCCCGTCCTGAGACCCTACCCACACATAGACACGAAATGCTTCAAATTTAAACAGGCTCAGTTTGTTGTGTATTTCTTTGATGTTGAAAAGAAGCTCTCAGATAAACAGGCATCAGATTGTCTTCAAGACTGGTTTCCACACAAGTCTGGGTATCTTGGGGACTTTTGGTGATCTACAGGGCTGCTCTGTCTCTACAGTAAGAAGAGGTAACTCAGGACAGTGCATCTGTATTGACTCAGAATTTAAAACATATACGACTGTCTGATCTTGAGATCTTATAAAAAAATAAAGGTTTTTAGTTTAGTATGTCTTAAAGTGAGGTTTGAGGTTCTTTGTGGATTCTATGTTCTCGACAGTTCTGATATTGGCTGCTTCAGGAAGTAAGTTGGACGAGAAAGTGTTTAGATTTATTCAAGGTAAAAAATGATTTTTAGCTGGGCAGTGGTGGCGCACGCCTTTAATCCCAGCACTTGGGAGGCAGAGACAGGCAGATTTCTGAGTTCGAGGCCAGCCTGGTCTACAGAGTGAGTTCCAGGACAGCCAGGGCTACACAGAGAAACCCTGTCTCGAAAAACCAAAAAAAAAAAAAAAAAAGATTTTTATTAGTGCAGCTTTAGAAAGCATAACTTTGTCTTCATCCAGTCGTCCATGTATGTATCCATCCAACAAATGTTTGTCTGCTGCTCATGGTTAGGTCCTGTGGCAGAGAGTGGAACTGCAGGGGCAAATTATGGCCTATCCCACTTAACACCACATTCTAGCCAAGGAGGCAGACATGAATGCAAACATTTTTCAAAATCATTCTGAAATAGTTCTTTTCTCTCATGTCCTAAAAATCCTTATCTATTCTCTGGCTAGATTCCTTGCATCCTCTCAGGGTGCGGCTAGCTCAAAAGACATGATGCAGAGAAGGAAGGTAACTGGCAGTTTCGTTCTAAGAGACCCAAACCTATGCACCATGGCTTTCATTTGAATCGTCGCTGTTTTATAGCCACGGAATTCTGGTCAAGAGTCTCCAGGCTGCCGTTTCTTCTATTGTTCAACGGTGAGACTCACGGCCTGCCTTTCTTTCATACTCGATTGTTGTGAGCTTAAAGTGAGATAACGGATTAAGAGATTTCCAGCTTATCAAATGCACACACAGTGGAGTATTATCTATGATGATGGGAAATAATTAAAATTATGTAAATGTCTCAAGACAAGACTGCAGCAGGTTGGGGCCCACCTACTGTGGGTCCAGCCAGCTGACTGAGCAGTAATGATGTGTTGCCATGTCTAAGCTATGGTAGTTAAAAGCTAACGTGCCCCCCCCCCCCAGTTCTTCTCCCATGTGAAAGTAGGCTAATGACCATGTGGGCCACATTGCTTCGTAATGGAAGCAAGATATCCAAGCCGCTATGGAGGGAACAACACAGGAAAGCCACTTGACCCGTATCACGTTTTCTAAGAGGAGGAAATTGACTCATTCTCATTATGCTAAACTGTCAAAATCGTAGAGGTGCTTGTTACAGTATAACCAATTCTATCACAAGTATAAATGCAGTTAACGCCTTCAGATTTTCAACAATGTTCAATTATACAGGCAATCATATAATACAAAAATATATTCACGTATGCGTGATCACGTGTATGTCTGCTCTTAAAGTTCTTATCCTGCATGCTGTAGTGCCACTTCTTATTATTTTCACTCAGCAGTATATTGAATGTATTTTATGTTGGTTCCTAAGGATCTACTCTCCTAGTTAGCATCGACTGTCAACTTCAAACAGCTTAGACTCATCTGAGAAGGGAGTTTCAGTTGGGGGATTACCCCAGTTACATTATCAGTAGGTTATTGTCTCGATTATTAGTGGATGTAAAAAGACACATCCCACTGTGAGAAGTCCATTCCTCAGGCAGGTGATCCCAGGCTAGGTAAGAAAATGATACAGGGAATTAGGCAGTAAGTAGAATTACTCATTGTTCCTGTCTAGATTTCTGTCCCAGCTTCCCTCAATGATTGTAACTTGCAAATGTAAACCAAATAAACCTTTACTTCCCAAGTTGTTTGGTCTAAGTGTTTTCTCACAGCATCAGAATGAAACTAAGATATCCCTGTTTATTTTAGCAGATAAAAAATTTTATATTAGGCACATGAACATTCCTTTGCTGATGAATAGTCTCCTTTTATCTCTTCAATCGAGATAAGTCTGTATGAATCTGTTCCTTGGCACATGTATGGCTGACATCTTAGAAGAGGCACTTGGAAGTTTAATTGTTCAATTATAGGGCATTCACATTGTAATGTGAATAAATGCTTCTAAACTGCCTACTGTAGTGAGCTTCTAAACTGCCTACTGTAGCGACCACATGAATTTTCTCACACCTCCAGATTGTGAGTACCCATTGCCCACACAGTCACTTTAATTTTTAAAAATTTGTTGTTACTATCACTGACTAAGAGAATACCTCAACATGGTGCTTTGAAACCATGTCATTCTACTCTCTTATGAGTCTACAGCTTCTTGGACTCTGTTGGATGTTTCCCTACTCCTTGGTGCACGGTCAAGGTCTACACAATTGGAACTCACAGAACCAAAGAGATGGAAATAGCTCCTCTCTGTGGTGCCAGTGTTGGCTGTTATGGTGCCATGTGGCTTGGACCTTTCATAGCAGAGCTGGTGGGTACCTGGAGAAGAAGCAGAGCTGCCTCTATGCTTTGGATCTAACCCCTGAACTCCCGGAACACTGCCTTTTCCCATAATGCATAGGTCAAAACACTCCCAAGACCATCCATGTTCAGGAGGAGCATAAACAGACAGCACATTGTTGGTCGATGTAGTCGCTACTCTGAATCACTACAACCAAATACCCAACAGAAATGATTTTGGCTTCTGCTTTCTGCTCTATGTACTTGCATAGGACATTATGGAAGAAGAAGAAGAAGAAGAAGCATGCAGTAAAAAAATTTTTCATCTCATGATGGACACCCAGGGTAGATTCAGGCTCCACGAACTGCCACCTTACTGCCTACTGTGTTCAACTGTGTCCCACCTCCTTTGTTTCTTTCTATTATGTTAGCATGAAGAGAATTCTATCATATTATTAATTCTTTGATTATATTAGGGCCCTCATGATTCAGTCACCACAGGAAATGTCACCACACACATACCCAGATGCAAATCTTGCTAACCTCCTTAGCATTTCTTAACCCAATCTATTTACAAAACTAAGCATCATAGCAGCCATTTTTGAGGACTACACAGTTATCATATATTACTAAAATCGTATCATTAACTTTGGATGAAATTTAAGAAACTGTATCTTCAGAAACAAGAGGGGCTTAAAGTATTTGATTTTTGAAAACCAAGTAACGGTGCTCATGGTAGTCAGGCTAGATACCAAGGAAGTCATATGAGGGATTATATCAACCTGAAGGCAAAAGTCTGCTAGTGACTACCTAGGTAAACAGGTAAACAAGCCACAATTCTTCTCCATTATAAATCTTTCTAATGTATCAGTAGAAGATGAAATGAAAAACAAATCAGGTCAAATCTCATCCCCAACTATCTATCATGCAGTTGGGAGCTCAAGGTTACATAGGAGAAGCATTCAGAATAAATGGCTCAGAAGTAAGTGTTCAAGGTCTACATCATTCAGAGCGACAGTTCATTAATTAATCTTCTCTCAAGATGGGGTAGGAGGTGAAAATAGCAAGGGGTGGTAGTTGGAGGAGAGGGAAGGGGTTGGAAACAAGACCTTGTCTACCACAAGTATAGCTGGTAGACCAGAAAGCTTTTCCTGAGTTGCAGTCAAGATTTAGCTGTACTGTTAGGCTGTTAACTTTAGAATGCCGAGAAGAAAAGAACTAGAGAACGTTGGACAAAATGTGGCAAAGGGGCGTGTTTGCTGGCTCCAGTCCTTCATGGCTGGAAGAAAGGACCCTTTCTTCTAAATTATTCATCATTTTTATTGTATTACTTAAATTTTTCTGGTGATAGATGATTAAACATTGCATTTAGGGCTTTGTAGAATGTCGAAATACTGAACTGGAATCTAAAGGCTTCCTAAAGAGCAATGAGTTTGGTGGGATAGAGGAGGGAAGGGGGAGGGCTGTGCAGGGAGAGTCCACTGTGATGGTAAGTGAACAAGCTTTCTTGCAGCCAAATGGGAACTTTTAATTTCTTTTTTGGTGGTGGAATTGCCCACTGGAAGAATTCTTCATTGGATGGAAATGGGTATGAGGTGTTTAATGCTAATTTGTAACTTGAGAGAATCCAGAATCACTCTATGAGGGATTCTCTTGCTTTCCTTAATTGAGGTCAGAGGATCCACACCATTGTAGGTGACACTTTTCCTTGGCTGGGATCCTGGGCTGAAGACATGAAGAAAGAGAAAAAAGCAACAGTGTGCATTGACTATTCTCCTTTTCCTGATTGTGGATGCAGCATGGCCAGCTGTTAGGTGCTTTTGCTGCCTCTACCTTTCCAAGCACCAAGATAAAAAAACAGACACAGCAGCATACACCTATAATTCCAGCTCTGGAAGGAGGGGTATCGAAGAGGAAAAATAGATCCCTAGGGCTTGCTGACCAGTCAGTTTAGCCATATTAGTGAACTCTGGATTCAATATGAGACTCCATCTCAAAAAAATTAGGTAGAAAGCAACTGGGGCAGTTACCTGAATTCAACCTCTGGCCTTTCACACACACATGCTCATGCACACACACAGGCATGCATGCACCTACGCACAAAATTACCAGCTAAATGCTAGTCTTCCCAATTCCCAAACCGTCTACTGCCCCTGCTTTGGGAACCACCATTAACTGAGAAAATTTTTGTTTAATTTAATTTTTTTTAGGATGTTCCTGTCCCTTGGTGATTATGGCCAAACAAACACCCAAAAGTCAGTGGCTTCAATTCATAGCACCAACCTCTTACACAAGCCTATGGGCTGGGTAAGTTTTTCTCTGGCTTCAGGTACTCACTCTTGTGGCTGTGCACAGCGGTAGCCTGAGTGGCCATTTGATCATGGCAGAGGTAGCTCACATGTTTGGGTATTAGCTGCATGTAGACAGATCTAAGGGCTCATGTGGGGCGCTGAGCTGTGCTCTATTATATAGTCTGTGGGCCTCTAATGTGGTAGCCTAAGCTTGCCCACAGGCCAGTGAGGTGGTTCCAGGAGAGTGAGTAGCTGTGTTTGAAGCTTCACACCTAGACAAATTTCAGGACAGATCCAGATCCAAGGTATAAAAACTCAATTCCATGTTCTGATGGGAGAAGCTGCAAAGCCATCTTCTGTAGAATGTGAAAACAGGAAATGGGCAGATTTGGGTCCAGTTTTGGAAATTATTTATCATATGTTCTAAGGAACCAGAAACATGCAGCTAGAGAGATGGCTCAGTGGTTAAGAACACCTGTTCTTGCAGAGGACCCAGATTCAGTTCTCAGCATCCACATGAAAGTTCACAGTCATCCTTAACTCTAGCTCTAGAGGATGTGAACTCTCTTATTCGGACTCTACAGTCACCAGAAACATACGTGGTGTGCACACATGTTTGCAGGCAAAATACTCACATACATCAAATTAAATAAATCTAAAAACAAAACAAAACAAATCCCAACCACCACCACCACCACCACCACCACCACCACCACCACCACCACCACCACCACCACCACCACCACCACCAATGGACAGAAAATGTGGTACATTTACACAATGGAATATTACTCAGCTATTAAAAACAATGACTTCATGAAATTCGCAAGCAAATGGATGAAACTTGAAAATGTCATCTTGAGTGAGGTAACTCAGTCACAAATGAACAAACATGGTATGTACTCACTGATAAGTGGACATTAGCTGAAACGTTCGGAATACCCAAGTTTCACTTTACAGTAACTGCTGGACTGAGAGTGAGGTCCCAGATGGAGGAGTTGGAGAAGGGACTGAAGGAGCTGAGGGAGTTTGCAGCCCCATGGAGGAAGCAACAGTGTCAACTGGCCTGACCCCCCCCCCCCCCGGTGCTCC
>CM052706.1:17698259-17753286 GCA_028551405.1 Uromys caudimaculatus | reverse complement strand
AGAGGCGGGGGAAGGGGGAGGGGAAAGGGGGCTTCCAAAGAGGAGACTTGGAAAGGGGGAAACATTGGAAATGTAAATAAAGTATCAAAACAACAACGACAACAACATTTTAGTTTTTCCAAATATGGCCTCGTTACATCTTCATACTGTACTGGCTTCCCTTTTATGTTTATGCCTTCCCTTTTGTGAAGTTCCTCTCACCATTATCTCTCCAACCATAAGACCCACATCTGTATATCAGTTATACAGATGACTTATGACTTATGACTTATGATTTACAGTTATGGTTGGATGAGCTAAGACTAAAACAAGAGGCTGGGTGGCTGAATCTACTGTATATGGAGGCTTAGTATGTCATGGAACAGGGAGGAGTCATGAGCCCTGCTCTTTATTAGGGTCTCTAGTCAGTTGCTGGGTTAACAGACATTTTCTTCAGTACCATATCCACTATCAAGTTGCCTGTGCTTCTTAAGTAACTCTGATTAAGCTCAGTGGGTCACCAAGAAAAGAACAACAGGGCTGAAGAGGAAACCTGGCCAATGGAGTGTGCCCTTCACATGGACGAGGCCCTCAGTCTCATGTCTAGGGCCCATGTGCAAATGTAATGCATAGTGGTGGCCCTTGTGGCCCAACACTGTGGAAGAGGGGGGAGGGGGCTTTGTTCTGTTCCCCAGGCAGCTGCAGGCACACACACAAAGAGGGAAAGAGTCTAATTGGTGGGTTCTAGGCCAATGAGATAGCTTGTCTCAAAGAAAGTGACAGCATTTCTAAGGATGATGCCCAAATGTGTCCTCTGGCCTCCTACGTACAACTATCACTCATATGAACATGAACACACACATGTATGTGCAGAATTTTTTTATAATAAAATTTAATTGTTAGAAAATTTTAGAGAAATGTTCCATACAGCAGTACAAAATTAATACAGTACTTCTAACAGTTTACCAACAAGTACCAAAGTATAAATTGTGCATAAAATTTTATCTAGTAAACTTATTTCTAGGAATTTATGTTGACAAAAATATGTATGTACTGTGGGATATCTATCACAGTATTATATACAATGGTGAATTATGAGAAACATGTCAAAATAATATACAGAATTAATAAATTGTGAACTTACTTGTAGACACTTCTATAATAATTAAAATGCTATTTTTTAGGCTAAAACTTTAAAAAGCCAATATTATCATCATCCTATACTTTCACATTATAAATATGATTAAAATAAATTAAATCATTTTGTAAAAGCATTATGCAATTGGAAATTATTTCTGACAGATCAACTCTTCCAGTTTCATAGGCCATTCATTTTTTTCCTTTGAAATGACAAAGGAAAGTTGACTTTAGTCAAAATAACACACATAACCTAATCTCATAAATCACACGTTTAATGTTACTTGTTTTTAGTAGACTTTGAAAACCTTTCTCAACTAGAGTCACACTCAACTAGAAATAAGTTGACAACTCCTAACTAAATTCAGGGAAAATAAATACTAGTCTTCTAAAATATACAGGACTCACTTCCCTAGTGTGAACATGAAATTCAAATACCTACAATGTTCGCCCTTGAAGATATGTTAGCTTCACTCTGAGCAAAGAGCAACATTCCTTTGCATCTCCCAAGGCCATTACACTGAGACTCATCAGATACCTATAACACTTGCTGAAGTTACTCCTTAAATATTTCTAGTTCTGGAGTGACTATTTCTGTAAAGAATGAAGTGTGGGAGTTTTTTCAGGACATTTAAGCTTTTTTAATAGTTAAATCTCAGATGTAGAAAATAAAAGAATTCAAAGTATTAGCAACAAATAAAATTGTACCAGTGGACTTAGGTAAAATTCTATAAAATTATAATAATTTCAATTATAATCACTGTTTAAGAATGCTTTAGAAAACAATCCCTTGAGTCCTATCTATTCTTCTGAATGTGTCACTTACCTGAACTGTGCCATATTTGTGTATCTTAAACATATATTATTATTATTTTGCCTGTGATTTTTAGAGCATAGATGTTCATAATTGAGGGTTCATCTTGGTAGATTTTTCCTTTGAGCAGTATGAAGTGTCCTTCCTTATCTTTTTTGATAACTTTTGATTGAAAGTTTATTTTATTCGATATTAGAATGGCTACTCCAGATTGTTTCTTGGGACGATTTGCTTGGAAAATTGTTTTCCAACCTTTTACTCTGAGGTAGTGTCTGTCTTTGTCACCGAGGTGCATTTCCTGTATGCAGCAAAATGCTGGGTCCTGTTTACATACCCAGTCTGTTAGTCTATGTCTTTTTATTGGGGAATTGAGTCCATTGATGTTAAGAGATATTAAGGAAAGGTGATTGTTATTTCCTATTATTTTTGTTGTTAGGAGTGGTATTAGGTTTGTGTGGCTATCTTCTTTTGGGTTTGTTGAAAGATTACTTTCTTGCTTTTTCTAGGGTGTAGTTTCCCTCCTTGTGTTGGTGTTTTCCATCTATTATCTTTTGTAGGGCTGGATTTGTAGAAAGACATGGTGTAAATTTGATTTTGTCATGGAATATTTTGTTTTCTCCATCTATGGTAATTGAGAGTTTTGCTGGGTATAGTAGCTGGGCTGGTATTTGTGTTCTCTTAGGGTCTGTATGACATCTGCCCAGGATCTTCTAGCTTTCATAGTCGCTGGTGAGAAGTCTGGTGTAATTCTGATAGGTCTGCCTTTATATGTTACTTGACCTTTCTCCCTTATTGCTTTTAATATTCTTTCTTTGTTTAGTGCATTTGATGTTTTGATTATTATGTGACGGGAGGAATTTATTTTCTGGTCCAGTCTATTTGGAGTTCTGTAGGCTTCTTGTGTGTTCATGGGCATTTCTTTCTGTAGGTTAGGAAAGTTTTCTTCTATAATTTTGTTGAAGATATTTACTGGCCCTTTAAGTTGGGAATCTTCACTCTCTTCTATACTTATTATCCTTAGGTTTGATCTTTTCATTGTGTCCTGGATTTCCTGGATGTTTTATATTAGAAGCTTTTTGCTTTTTTTGCATTTTCTTTGACTGTTGTGTCAGTGTTTTCTATGGTATCTTCTGCACCTGAGATTCTCTCTTCTATCTCTTGTATTCTGTTGGTAATGCTTGCATCTATGACTCCTGATCTCTTTCCTAGGGTTTCTAACTCCAGGATTGTCTCCCTTTGTGATTTCTTTATTGTTTCTATTTCCATTTTTAGATCCTGGATAGTTTTGTTCATTTCCTTCGCCTGTTTGATTGTGTTTTCCTGTCATTCATTAAGAGATTTTTTGTGTTTCCTCTTTAAGGGCTTCTACCTGTTCACCTGTGTTTTTCTGTATTTCTTTAAGGGAGTTATTTATGTTCCTCTTAAAGTCCTCTATCATCATCATGTGATGTGATTTTAAATCTGAATCTTACTTTTCCAGTGTGATGGTGTATCCGGGACTTGCTATGGTGGGAGAATTGGGTTCTGATGATGCCAAGTAACCTTGGTTTCTGTTGTTTATGTTCTTATGCCTGCCTCCTGCCATCTGATTATCTCTAGTGCTACCTGCTCTCACTATATCTGACTGGAGCCTGTCCTTCCTGTGATCCTGGTTATGTCAGAACTCCTCAGAGACCAGATGTCTCTGTGATTCTGTGATTCTGGGATCCTGTGATCCTGAGTTCCTGGCTGTGTCAGAGCTCCTGGGAGTCAAGCTGCCTCTGGGACCCTGAGATCCTGGTGTGACCAAGCTCCTGGGATCCTGTGATCCTGAGATCCTGTGATCCTGGGTGTGTTAGAGCGCCTGGGAGTGGAGCTTCCTCTGGGTGTTGTGGGACTGGCTGCGGAGTTTTGGCCCAAGATCTGCTCAGGGCACCAGCCCAGGCCGGAAGAAACCCATGACACTGGTTGGGCAGGGTTCCTGGGTCCATGGATCCTACTGGTCCCAGTTACTCCTGGTGTTGGGACAGATGTTGTGTCCTCCTCGCCTCTGATCTTATGATCCTGGGCATGTTAGAGTGCCTGGGTCTGGAGTTTCCACTGGGTTTTGTGGGACTGGCTGTGGAGTTTGAGCCCAAGGTCTGTTCCATGTGCAGAATTTTTTAAAAGGCATGAAAGTAGACCTGGTTTCACATTTTGTCTCAACTCTGGGGTGCTCTGCTCCTGGGCTACTGATACACTGCTCAGGGAGTGGGAGAATGCAGCCTAAGGTGGAGACCTCAGCCCAGGTAAGAAACACATAGGCTGAGGCTGTGGAGTCAGGGGTTCCCAAACTCCCAGACATCCAGACTCATTATTGAAAGTCAGTGATTGGAGGGTGGAGGATGGAGTTTGGGTAGTACAGAAGCCAGAAAATGACACTGGATGTCCTTGTCTGTCACTTTCTATGAGGCTAGGCCCTTCCTCTCCCACTGAGGCCAGACAAGGCAGTTCAGCTAGAAGAACATATCCCACATATAGGCAACAGCTTTTGGGATAGCCTCTACTCCAGGTGTTCCGGACCCATATGAGGACCAAGCTGCACATCTGCTACATATGTGTAGGGAAGCCTAGGTCCAGCTCATGGATGTTCTTTGGTTGGTGGGTCATACCAATAGAATCTGATGTTGAAATCCTCCAGCATTACTAAAACCAATGGAGCTTTTGTTTATAGTCTGGGAAGGAAACGTTTGGGGACTCTCAGTTTTGTCAAACCTGAAGGGAAGTTAGCAATAGCAGGTGTGCAGAGGACTCTGAGGCCAAGTGTATTAGAATTGAGACCATCTTTAGCCTTCTTTGACTTCCTGAGAAAATCATTCTTTATCATAAATAACTGACACCGGGCACTAATTAGTCACAACAGAGATGATAAGACAAAGATATAGGACTTTGGATTTAATGCATGTTGTGCGACTGTCATTGAAAAAAAAACACATGATCTGTAGCAATACAATGAAAGGCTTTCTTTTTATAATGAAAACTAGGATAAGTGTTCTCAGGAAAGATTATATGTCAGACTGTAAGATTTTGCTCATGGGATTTGCAAGATGATTTACCAGTGAAACAAAATAGCCCCAATCCCCAGTAGTCTAAAATAACCACCATAATCATTCGGAGGGTGAAGAATAAGTCAGGAACTTGTGACTCTGTGAAGCTTAGGTTCCTAGGTCCTAACATTCAGGTTATGGGGTTTTTCCAATGCCTTGGGGTAGAAATCACCAGGCGGTATCCCCACCCTCATGTCTGCCCCTTTATCCTAGCTGTTGACTGCGACCATAGCTGAGTTCTTATCTTGTACATCTGCATGTGGCCTCTCTGCGTGGTCTGGTCTAGCTTCCCTGAGGTACAGTGACTAGGGTCCAAAAGTAAGCACCCTAAGACAGCACGTTGGGTATGAAGGCGTTTATATGAGCTAGCTTCAAAGGCTTCAGAGCATCTCTGCCCTGTTGGTTGTGGAAGCCACAGAGGTCTGCCAAGGTCCAGGCAGAAGAGACATAGACTCTAACAGTCGCTGGAGCAATGTTCAATCATGGTGTAAGGGAAGAACAAGATGAGGGTGTTATAATAAGTTTTGGACAATAACCTATCAGAGGTAGTTGTTTCTTTTTTATTATTTATGGTTGGGGTCATCATAACCTGTATCTTTCCTAGCAAGAAAGTCTGGCTGCTTTGGCCCCATTCTGGGTACAAAGAGAAGGCTCTGAACAAATTTGTCCTGTACATGGAAAAGACAGAACTTCAGACCCATTCTCGCCACAGGCAGCTGGATCTCTTTCTCTATAAAGTTGTAGAGATCAGAGGCATTATAGTTCCTGTCTTCAAGTGATTAGGGAAAGAAACTGTACCCTTCCTGTGCATTTAGTTGCTTTCCTGAACAACAGGAAGGTGATCGCTTTCAATGCAACTACTTATGCCTTCTTTTTTTAAAAAATTAATTATTTTATTTATTTACATTTCAAATCCCCTTCCCTGTCTCCCCTCCACAAACTCCCTACTCCTTCCCCCTTCCCCTTTGTCTCTAAGAGGGTGCTCCCCCACCCACTTCCATCTCATCCCTCTAGCATCCCCCTTTACTGGGGCAACAAGCCTCCACAGGACCAAGCACTTTCCCTCCCATCAATGCCAGATAAGGCAGTCCTTTGCTACATATGTAGAGGGAGCCATGGACGCACTCATGTATTCTCTTTGGTTGATGGTTTAGTTTCTGGGAGTTCTGAGGGTTCTGGTTAGTTGATATTGTTGTTCTTCCTATGGGGTTACAATCACCTTCAGCTCCTTCAATCCTTTCCCCAACTATTCCATTGGGGTCACCGATCTCAGTCCAATAGCTGGCTATGAGTATTTGTCTAAGTGGGATGCTGGCAGAGCCTCTCAGAGGACAGCTATACCATGCTCCTGTCTGCAAGCACTTCTTGGCATCAGCAATAGTGTAAGGGGTTGGTCTCTGTGGATGAGATGGATCCCAAGGTGGGGTGGTCTCTGGATGGCCTTTCCTTCAGTCTCTGTTCCATTTTTTTTTGTCCCTGCATTTCCTTTAGACTGTAGGGGTGGTTCTGATGCTAAGGTCCTGTTCTTCAATTGGTTCTTGATATGTCAGTAAAGAAGTCATGGGCCAATTGCTGGGAGGAAGAAATAGGCGGGATTTCTGAGTCTCTGAAGGCAAGAGACAGAAGCTAGGAGAGGAGAGACAGAGTTTACCATGCTTCAGAGAGAGAAAAGCCTAGCAGCCATGTGAGATCTTGGGAGGAATGTCAGCCTGTGGCTGCTCCTAAAGGTGGGTGTTTGGGGATGTTTAGCTGGTACTAGATGTAACTGAGTAACTAAAGTTGAGGGCAGATGGAGAGGTACTGAGCTAAGAATGTTGATAAAGGCAATAAATAACACCCAGCAATTGTGTCAGAAGGCAAGTTGAAAATAAACATGTGTGTCTGTGACTTTTACCTGTGGATTCAAGGGAAGCTAGGTAGAGGCTGGTAGCATGATCCATTCCCAGAACTTAGGTGGGGTAGCAAAACCTACAGGAAACATTAGACAGGAACAATTCTGGGTTAAAGATTTTAAGACAGGTGACTGGCCCTATCCCTCAACTGGGGCCCTGACCATCTACTAGAGGTGGTCTCTTTAGGTTCTATCTCCTCACTGTTGGGTATTTTGGCTACTGTCATCCCCATAGGGTCCTGACCATCTACTACTAGAGGTGGTCTCTTTAGGTTCTATCTCCCCACTGTTGGATATTTTGGCTACTGTCATCCCCATTGGGTCCTGGGAGCCTCTCGCATCTCTGACATCTGGGACTTTCTAGTGGTTCACCCCCCCCCCCCTTTCCCCACTCTCCACTGCTACACATTCTAGTCATTCTCCTGGCCCTCTGGGCTTCTCTCTTGTCTCTTCCTGTACCTGATCCTGCACCCCATTTTATCTCCCTCTACCTTCCCCCACCCAGGACCCTCCTTCCCTCCCTTTGCATCTCATGATTATTTTGTTCCCCCTTCTAAGTGGGATTGAAGCATCCACACGTTGGCCTTCCTTCTTGTTAAGCTTCATATAGTCTGTGAGTTGTATCATGGGTATTCTGAGCTTTTGGGCTAATATCCCCTTATGTGAATGCATACCATGCATGTCATTTTGGGTCTGAGTTACCTCACTCAGGATGATATTTTCTAGTTCCATCCATTTTCCTACAAAATTCATCAAGTTATCGTTTTTAATATCTGAGTATCATTCCACTGTGTAAATGTACCACATTTTCTGTATCTATTCTTCCATCAAGGAACATGTAGGGTTTTTCCAGTTTCTGGCTATTATAAATAAGGCTGCTTTGAACATAGTGGGGCATGTGTCCTTGTTATATGTTGGAGCATATTTTGGGTATATGCCCAGTAGTGGTATAGCTGGGTCTTCAGGTAGAAATATTTTCAATTTTCTGAGGAACTGCCAGATTGATTTCCAAAGTGGTTGTACCAGCCATCATCTGAGTTTTGATCTTAGTCATTCTGATTGGTATAAGGTTTAATCCCAGGATCATTTTGATTTTCATTTCCCTGATGACTAAGGATGCTGAACCTTTCTTCAGGTGACTCTTGGTCATTTGAGATTCTTCAGTTGAGAATTCTTTGTTTAGCTCTGTACTCTATTTTTCAATTGGGTCATTTGGTTTTCTGGAGTCTAATTTCTGGAGTTCTTTGTATGCTTTGGATATTAACCCTTTATCAAATGTAGGGTTGGTATAGATCTTTTCCCAATCTGAAGGTTGTGTTTCATTTTATTGACAGTGCCCTTTGCCATACAGAAGCTTTTCAGTTTCATGAGTTCCCACTTGTCAATTGTTGATCTTAGAGCCTGAGCCATTGGTGTTATTTTCAAGAAACTTCCCCCTGTGCTGATGTGTTCAAGGCTCTTTCCCACTTTCTCTTTTATTAGATTTAGCATATCTAGTTTTATGTGGAGGTCCTTGATCCACTTGGATTTGAGCTTTGTACAAGGAGATAAAAATGGATCAATTTGCATTTTACATGCTGATCACTGGTTGAAACAGCACCATTTGTTGAAAATGCTTTCTTTTTTTCTACTGGATGGTTTTAGCTCCTTTGTCAAAGATCAAGTGACCATAGGTGTGTGGGTTCATTTCTGGGTCTTCAATTCTATTCCACTGATCAACCTGTCTGTCTCTGTACCAATACCATGCAGCTTTTATCACTATTGCTCTGTAGTATAGCTTGAGGTCAGGGATGGTGATTCCCCCACAAGTTCTTTTATTGTTTAGAATTGTTTTCACTATCCTGGTTTTTTTTTTATTTACTTATTTATTTATTTACTTATTTATCTATCTATTTATTTATTTATTTTTCTTATTCCAGATTAAGTTGAGAATTGCTCTTTATATCCCTGTGAAGAATTGAGTTGGAATTTTGATGGGATTGCACTGAATCTGTAGATTGCTTTTGGTAAGATTGCCATTTTTACTATGTTAATCCTACCGATCCATGAGCATAGGAGATTTTTCCATCTTCTGGAGTCTTCTTCAATTTATTTCTTCAGAGACTTGAATTTTTTGTCATATAGATCTGACACTTGCTTGGTATAGATACACCAAGATATTTTATATTATTTGTGACTATTGTGAAGGGTGTTGTTTCCTTAATTTCTTTCTTAGCCCGTTTATCCTTTGTATAAATAAAGGCTACTGATTTGTTTGAGTTAGTTTTATATCCAGCCACTTTGCGGAGGTTGTTTATCAGGGGTAAAAGTTCTCGGGTAAAATTTTTGGGGTCACTTATGTATACTATCATATCATCTGCAAATAGTGATACCTTGACTTCTTCTTTTCCAATTTGTATTCTTTTGACCTCCTTTTGTTGTCTAATTGCTCTAGTTAGAACTTCGAGTACTATATTGAATAAATAGGGAGAGAGTGGTCAGCCTTGTCTCGTCCTGGAGTTTAGGGGGATTGCTTCACATTTCTCTCCATTTAATTTGATGTTGGTTGTTGGTTTGTTGTATTTTGCTTTTACTATGTTTAGGTATGTGCCTTGAATTCCTGATCTTTCTAAGACTTTTATCATTAAGGGGTGTTGTATTTTGTCAAAGGCCTTTTCAGCATCTAATGAAATGATCTGTGGCTTTTTTTCCCTTTGAATTTGTATATGTAGTGGATTACATTGATGGATTTCTGGGTATTGAGCCATCCCTGCATCTCTGGGATGAAGCCTACTTGATCGTGGTGAATGATGGGTTTGATGTGTTCTTGCATTCAGTTTGCAAGAATTTTATTGAGTATTTTTGCATTGATATTCATAAGGGAAATTGGCCTTTCTTTGTTGGGTCTTTGTGTGATTTAGGGATCAGCATAACTGTGGTTTCATAGAACAAAGTAAGTAGTACTCCTTCTATTTCTATTTTGTGGAATAGTTTGAGAAGTATTGGTATTAGATCTTCTTTGAAGGTCTGTTAAAACCATCTGGCCCTGGGCTTTTTTTTGGTTGGGAGACTTTTAATGAATGCTTCTATTTCCTAAGGGATTATGGAACTGTTTAGATAGTTTATCTGGTCCTGATTTAATTTTGATACCTGGTATCTGTCTAGAAAATCATTCATTTAATCTAGATTTTTAAGTTTTGTTGAGTATAGGCTTTTATAGTAGGATCTGATGATTTTTTGAATTTCCTTAGTTTTTGTTATGTCTCCCTTTTCATTTGTGATTTTGTTAATTTGGATACTTTCTCTCTCTCTGTGTCCTTTAGTGAGTTTGGCTAAAGGCTTTCTTTTGATTGGTGAATTGAGTCCATTGATGTTCAGAGATATTAAAGACCAATGATTGTTAGTTCCTGTTATTTTTGTTGCTAGAGGTGGTATTATGTTTGTGTGGTTCTCTTGTTTTGGGTTTAGTGTGAGATGATTAGTTTCTTGGTTTTCCTTGGGTGTGTAGTTTCCCTCCTTGTGTTGGAGTTTTTCTTCTATTATCCTCTGTAGGACTGATTAGTGGAAACATATTGTTAAAATTTGGTTTTGTCATGGAATATCTTTGTTTCTCCATCTATGGTGATTGAGAATTTTGCTGGGTATATTAACCTGGGCTGGCATTTGTGTTCTCTTAGTGTCTGCATGACATCTGTCTAAGATCTTTTCTGGCTTTTAGAGTCTCTGTTGAGAAGTCTGCTGTAATTCTGATAGGTCTGCCTTTATATGCTACTTGACCTTTTTCTCTTACTGCTTTTAGTATTCTTTCTTTGTTCTGTGTATTTAGTCTTTGATTATTGTGTAACAGGAGAAATATCTTTTCTGGTCCAATATATTTAGTGTTTTGTGGGCTTCTTGTACACTTATGGCCATCTATTTCTTTAGTTTAGGGATGTTTTCTTCTATGATTTTGTTAAAGATGTTTTCTAGCCCCTGGGAATTGGGAATCTTCACTCTCTTCTATTCTTATTATTCTTTGGTTTGGCCTTTTCATTTTGTCCTGAATTTCCTGGATTTTCTGGGTTAGGAGCTTTTTGCACTTTGTATTTTCTTTGACAGTTGTGTTAATATCTTCTATGCCTGAGATTCTTCTGTTTCTTGTATTCTCTTGGTGATGCTTGTATCTGTAACTCCTGATCTCTTTTTAGGTTTTCCATGTCCAGAGTTGCCTCCCTTTGTGATTTCTTTATTGTTTCTATTTCCATTTGTAGATCATGGATATTTTTGTCCAATTCCTTCACCTGTTTGACTATGTTTTTCTATATTTCTTTAAGGGGATTATATTTCCTCTTTAAGGGCTTTTGCCTGTTTCCCTGTGTTTCTTTAAGGGAGTTATTTATGTTCTCCTTAAGTTACTGTATCATCTTCATGAGATGAAATTTTAGGTTAGGATCTTGCTTTTCAGGTGTATTAGGGTATCCTGGGCTTGCTGTGGTGGGAGAACTGGGTTCTGATGGTGCCAGGTGGCATTGGGTTTTGCTGCTCATGTTCTTGTGCTTGCCTCTCATCATCTGGTTTACCTTTTGTTTTACTTGCCCTTGCTGTCTCTGATTTAAGTGCGTCCCTCCTATGAGGCTGTGAGCCTGGTTATGATGGACCTCCTGGAAGTCAAGCTGTCTCAGCGTGTGGGAGGGAGCCTGGAGCTGGCTCTGCCACCTTCTTTCCTAAAACACTGATAGCACTGCTTGGGAAGGTTATGGGGCCTTTAGGACATGAGGACTGCATGGAGGAAGTTTGCTTTAGGGGATAGGCTTTCAGGTTTTATAGCCTGGCCTCACTTCCGATTTTCTCTCTACTTCCAAACTACTCATGTGATGTGATGTGATAGGCTGGCCCATGCGTTTGCCACCATGTCTTTCCTACCATGATGGAATTGTATCACTCTGAAACTCTAAGCCAAAGCAAAGCCTTCCTTCTGAAGTTGCTTTTTGTCAGTTACAGAAAAGCAATGAAGATAGACCCTTTGTCCTACACCAGAGAGCAATGCTTTGGACCAGTTGCCTCTGTCACCGGTAGAGAGTAGAGCTTATAGTTTACTAAGCCAGTCTCACCAAAGTCCTCTACTAGGAATCTGAAGTTACACATGGCAGGTGGGTGGTTCTGATGTTGGACTGGGATAGCATGTTGAGCCATTACTTATGCTATGCCACTGAAGCACAGGAGTTAGAAGGGAGTAGTGTGTGTGTGTGTGTGTGTGTGAGGGGGGTGAGGGAGGAGGAGGAGGAAGGGAGAGGACAATTATACAGAGGAATGGATGAGAGGAAGTACAGGAGAGTGAATAAGAAGCCAGGGTCAAAAACAGTACTGACTGTATGATGGTTTTGAGTTTCAGCTCCTTGTACTGTCTGGTTGTTCTTTATCTATCTGGGTTCTAAGAATAGTCTGCTGCCACTTCTGGAAATAGTCCTACATGCTTGAGAAGTGCCAAATGTACAAACCAGAGCCGAACAAGATTACATAAAGACCAAGATTACATACAAGCCAACCTTATATAAATTGAACTTGATGTGATAGCCCAGATGAAACCCATCCATCTGAGCTGTCTTCCTAACCCTCCCCAGGCACAGCCTGGTGCCCTTACTGTAGGGCTCTTGCTGAGTCTCATCTTGCCATTTATTATTCCTTGAGGATGTAGAATAGACAAACACAAAGGTTGTAACTATCACCCTGAGAGATCTTGGAGAGACAATGCCCCCTGATGTTCCAAAGAAAGCAGCTAAGTACTAAGAAGGAGGTGACTTGGCCAAGGCTGGATATTAGTTAACAGGGCGGTGGTAGGGCGGTGGGATGAAAAATCAGTTCTGATTGCCACTGAGAAGCTCAATCAGCCACAGACACCAGAGAGGATGCTGGGAACTGATTAAGGAATCAAATACACAATTTGCTTCACTTCTCTCTGCACCTATTGGTTCTCATGAAGTTAGAATGTGTGTGGAAACCTTACTTGCAGCCTGTCAGTCAGTTTGGTGGCTGTCCTGATCCAAGAAGCATGGAGAGTGGAGGGGACTAGAAGACACTCAAGGGGTCAGTTTCACTTTGGGCAAGCCCAGCATGCTGCTGCAAATCGAGCAACCCAGCCTAGGTTACAAGCAAACACATGGAGATTAGCTTGGCTCTTCTCAGCAGGGGAGGAGAGAGAGCCCATACCATGTCTTAGCCCAGACACTCTCAGTTCCAGGAGCCCCATACAGTTATTTCCTTTCAACTTTTTAATTCTGGAATCATTAAAAACATCCAGAAGTAAACAAAATAGTCAAGGACCCTTCAGACAGCATTTAAGGAAGCTTTATTGGAATATAAAACAAGCACATGCATGTATTGAAAGCGTGTAATTGGAAAGGATTTGACACACACACACACAGTCAGGTACTGAGTATATTTTAAATATCCCTTGCCAGTTTTCTTTTAAATGCCCCTCCTCCAGTAATCTGTGACCCCCCTGGCCTTTTTCATTTCTTTTCTCTACTCTTCTTCCCCCTGTTTGTTAGAGATAATCACCTGCTTTCTTCCCCTAGCTGACTTGAAATCTTGACAGCTGTCAACAGGGTTGCAGGGTCAGTGAACATGTGTAGCACACCTGTATCTCTGGCCACGCATGTGCTCCATCATGAAACACAGGAAAAAAATCAGTGACGTTTTTAAGATAGTGGCTTACAGAACACACTACCAGGGTCAGTGTGAGTGTAGGATCTTGCGACTGCCCATTGTCACACCCAGAAGGCTGCACTAGGGCCAACTCAGCACTTACCAGTGTATCCTAAATGGCATGTGTCATTTGAATTGTCTCAGAAGTTGTTTTAGTCAGGCTTTCCAGAGAAACAAAACCAGGAAAACACACATGCATGCATGCATGCCCGCACGCACGCACAGTTATTTGGAGTCACGTCATCATTTGAAGCATCTGGCTTTAGAGGTTGTAGGATGATGTGGTGGTTTGAATGAGAATGGCTTCCACAGACTCATATATTTGAATGTTTGGGTCCCAGTTGGTGGAACTGTTTAGGAAGGATAAGAAGGTGTGGTCTTGTTGGAGAAAGGGGGTAGGGTTTTCAGGTTTTGAAAGCCCATGCCAGGCCCAGACCCTTTGCAGCCCACTGAGCATCAAGATATAAACTCTCAGCTACTGCTTCAGCACCATGCCTGCCTGCCTGCAGCTATGCTCTCTGCTATGATGGTCATGGGTTCACTCTCTGAAACTATGAGCAAGCCCACAATTAAATGGTTTCTTTCATAAGCTTCCTTGGTCATGCAGTCATATTAATAGTACAATAACAAGACAGATGGCCGTGGTCAAGTGTGTACAGCTTAGGATAATTGTATCCTGTCAACTGCACTTACATTGTCTTTTTTTTACCTCCTGAGACCTGGCCTTCAAGGTTACCCTGTAAGTCTAAAGGAAACAATTGTACTCTCTGTTCCTCCCACTGTTCCTCGGATGCTACTGGCTGGCGTTTTTGGCAAGAATATCAGTTAGGGATGGTCCACCTACATTCTGGCCCCAGGCTGTGACTGTGGGTGTCAACAGAGAGTTGAGTGCATCCAAAAGATTTCAAAGCACCTTCTGTGACCTCCCTTGAAATAGAATGAGTCCCCTGTCCCCAGTCTATAAGTTCTAACAACTAACAGGCTACCTAAGAGGTAGTGTCAGGCTGAGGCTGTTAGGGGAGCTGATTGAAGCTCTGCCTGCTAAATGGCTATGCCTTTTACTCTCATCTGCTGACCTTTAAAACAAACCCCGCAGCCCCGTCAGATGGAAGTAAAAATAGCCTTCCTTGGCATTGAATAATCCGGCTTCCCTTGGCAAAGAGGTCACAGATTCCCTTCCTGGGTGGTTTCTTCTTTTTGATTAACTAGGCAAATCTGTTGAGGAGAGCGCAATCAACTCTTGGGAGGAAGAAAAATGGAAGTGCTTGGGCAAAGGACATCTTTTTTTAAAGCTGCCTTTTGGGTGACTTCCATTTGCTCTTCTAGAACCTGTGAAGTATAGATCTGCGGGTTGGACTGACAGCAAAAGAACTAAATGTTTTATTTATTTTTTAAAGCAACTACAATGTACCGAATATGTCCTAATCACAAAGAACTTGAAGCTCAAAGTCACGAGGGGAGGGATTCTGTCTTCTAAGTGTAACTCGAGGGGCATGCACACACGGAAGCAGGCAAGGCTTACCCCTTCTCCCTGGCCTTGGACTCTCTGAGTCTCAGCTTCATTTCCTTAGCTGCACAAGAGGTGTAACCAGAAGATATGCTTTCCTTGTGTCCAAGACCTCTCAAACACTAAACACATTTCCACTCCACTAATCTTAAAATGGTTAAGGATGAAGATAGACCTCAAAAGCCTGAGAAAATAGGAATGATGGATATCAGGTCTCCTGTCTAATTGTCACAGTGAGTTTAGCCTGGTAATGATAACATGACAGCTTACTGGGTGATTTCATTAATACTTTGGGTTCTAGATAAAACTTTAATCCAGAGGCAAAAATAATTTTAATGATAACATTTAATTTTTCCAGCGCTAAGCCATTTATTGTTGGCGGAGCCAAAAATAATTTACTCATGTTCAGTCTATGGTTTCAAGAGCTTCGACAAGTCCAGATACCCATGTAAGCATCACTGTAACCCACAGAATATATTTCCATCACCCCGGGAGTTTCCTAGAATGCCAATTTTTGTGATTAGTCAATTACACTTACCAGTTCTCAGACACCATATTCTTTCAATTTTGTCATTAGGAATTCATTTCTCTTATATAAAATTTTGTATAAATGAAGCCATATAGTAAATATAAACTGTTATTTGACTTTCTTCACTTGTAACATCTATGAGGCTCATCCTACGTGAATATGAATACTTTTTTTTGCTGTGTAGTGTTCCCTTCTTAGGATATACCATAATTTGCTTATCTACTTACCTATGGGCAGAGGATGGTTGCTTCCACCTTGATGAGATGTAAGAGTGAAACTATCATGAATATTTATGTGTAAGTCTCTGTATTATATTTTATTGAGCAAATATTATGCATTTGGGTCTAATTGTATGTAAGTGCATATTTCACTTTAATAAAAATTTGCTGAACTTTCCCCCTTAGTACTGACATCATTCCATCTTCACTGTACACGGGTTCCATTGTAAATGTTTTAACTTTGCACCTGTCCTCACATGGGTTAGCGACTCCATTGAGTTGTGCATTTCCATTTCTCTCAGGGTCTTTTTTCATAGGCACACCATCTATTTGCACATCTGGTTTGAAAATTTCCATTTACAAATGTTGCTCATTTTAACTGATTCTTTGCTACTTTAAAAAATAAAGTAGAAATAATATAGAATAGAAAAAATCAGTACATTCCTCTGATACTTTGTTTCTGAATATATACACATAACTGCATGTATTTATGTAGAAATAGATAAAACACATGTATTTGTGCTGGGATGTGGCTTAGCAGGTAAAGTGCTTGCTATGTGAGCATGACGGCCTGAGTTTGCATTCCCCAGCAGCCATGTAGAAAGCTGGGTGCCACGGATCCAGCAGGTAACACCGGTTCTAGGGAGGCAAAGATAGGAGTCTCCTGGAGCTCACTGACTGGCTAGACAAATTTGTGAACTGTGGGTTTGGTGAGAGACTATGTCTCCAAAAATAATGTGGAAAGAAATAGAATGAAACATTTAATATCAATGTATGACCTCCACAAACACCCACACAGATACACACACACACACACACACACACACACACACACACACACACTCACTCACTCACTCAGTCCCATTTATAACTAAAGTCAACAGAAAGTCAACCCCCATCCTTCCTGTCCCTCTCCTCATTTCCAGTCGTCTTGCAGCACTAAGCACTGGATCTATGGCTAACATATCACAGGCAAGCATCCTGCCATGAGCTGTGACCCTGGCCCTCTCTTGAGTTTTCATTTTGAGATCAGGTCCCCATAAATTGCCTTGCCTGTTCTTGAACTCACTCTGTCACTCAAGCAGGTTCTTTAGTTTCAACTTCTTTCTTCATCTTCCCTGAAAACAGATGAGTTTACAGGCCTGTCCCAGGGCCAATTCAGGTTGTCTGTTATTCATCTCCCAAAGCAGTTTAGTTCCATCATATGCTCTTCTGAAATGACCGGTCTGCATTCTACTTCGTATATTAGACCCGCGGTTCTCAACCCCTTCGTAGGTTGCATATTAGACATCCTGTATATGAGATATTCACGTTATGATTCATATTTACTGTAGAAAAATTATAGATCGGAAATAGCAACGAAATAATTTGTGGCTGGGGGTGGTGGTGTCACTGCAACCTGAAGAACTGTGTCAAAGGTTGGCAGCTTTAGCAAGGATGAGGACCACCGCCTTAGACTGACGTGGAGTCATGAGTCTCAATGGATCAACAGTCAAGCCTTCGTCTCACCTGCTTGATTGCTAAGTGGTTGATGGCTGAAAGTGGAAATCATCTGTGGCTATTGACATTTGGGTTTGTGAGAATCAATGGTAGGAAAAAGGTTGATGTCTGACCCAAAAAGGCTAGAGTAGAAATCTGGGTGATTTTATGCATCCTTAAAATTCTATTTAGTTAATTTCAATCAATTACTTTTTAATTTGATAATAGTAGTTGTCGTTTTCCAGGTTTTAGAGTTTATTAGCTTTCCTGGCTTTGGAACTTTGTATTGTTTGGGGGAATTTTCTCCCTCTACTATGGTGTTGCAGTGAAAAAGCAATTGTCTGCATGAGATTGCAAAAGGAGAGGAACAGTTCTGCTCCTTCCTAAGATTTCTTCACATCAGAACCTAAGGCTAAAAGTATCTCTTTCATGGGTCTGAGTTATTCAAGAGTTAGCTATTTCCCAAACTTTCCCAGCCTGGATATATTCTTTTCCATATTAAGTGCCTATCCAAGGGACGTATGCACCATCCACGGGGAGAGGGCTGTTTCCTGAGATGCTGCTTAGCTATGTGAAGAGAATTACCAGCCGGACTCCCAGACAGACCTAGGCTTCAGGCTTTGACAGAACATCGTCTCTGTTTTATGAACGATCCTGGGATGGCTATTCCTAACTGGGAGAGAGATGCATCAGTGGGAGTTTGCTTTGTGATGCTCACATGGCATCAAAGAACCAAGCCAATGCCATCACCTGTGTTCGTTCCCTTGTTCCCCTGACACTGGCATCTCACTAGAGGAAACCTAAGAGTCAGGTGACCACCTGTGCTTATCAGAGGCTGGACTTGGGGTTGAGAATATCACTTCTGCTCACATTTGGTTGGCCAGAACTCAGCTTGCTGGCCTCAGCTGGGGCTCGCATCCAGACTGGCTCTGGAATAAGAGATGGGATCTGACTTGATGCACAGCCTACGATGATAGCAACTCTGTTTCTTTTATTTCTCATTCTGTCATTTCTTGTGCAGGAGGTGAAACAGAAACTAAACGAGCCAATGGAAACAGAACATTGAAAATGGCAACAATGCCCCACATGAATGGCCTTCCCTCTGCCATTTGATCTCCTGTGGGTTCTTTAGCCGAGGGCAGGACAGCCAGTGGGCTCTGGACCTGTCTGAACACTCACTAGTCACAAATTTATATCCTGATCACCTTCTGAGTCTCAGCTTTAGGGTTTGCCTTCAAGTTTCTCTGGACTCAAAGCTTAAATTTGGTCCATCAGCTGTCAGTCCTCAGGTGCCTTCTACTTTATGTTTGAGACAAGTCTCTTATTAGCTTGGAACTGCTTCACATAGGCTGTCTGTCTGTCTGTCTGTCTGTCTGTCTGTCTGTCTGTCTCTACTAACTGCAGTTTTGAGCCACCATGCCCTACCTTTCTACATGGGTTCTGGTGATTTGGCTCGGAGGTTCTCGTGCTAGCAAGGCAATGCTTCACTAACTGAAGTCATTCTCTTATTCCTGAGCCAGTCTGGATGCGAGCCCCAGCTGAGGCCAGCAGGCTGAGTTCTGGCCAACCAAATGTGAGCGGAAGTGATATTCTCAACCCCAAGTCCAGCCTCTGATAAGCACAGGTGGTCACCTGACTCTTAGGTTGCCTCTAGTGAGATGCCAGTGTCAGGGGAACAAGGGAGCGAACACAGCTATGTCCCCAGTCCAGAGTAGTGCTTCGTTTTTTCTTTTTAAATTTTTTATTGGTTCTTGGTGAACTTCGCATCTTGCACCCCAATCCCACTCATCTCCCTCCCCTCATTCCCACCCTCACCCTTCAATCTCCCCCACAACAGAGGAAAAAAAATCTCATTGTGGAAGCTGTAGTGTGTCACAGTGTTCCCCAGTGTATCCTTTTGTTCACATGGTTTTGTTTGCAAATGTTCATTACATTGACTCCTCTCGTTGACCTGGTGGGAGGCCTCTGGCTTCTGCTGCTCTATCAACTCAGGAACCTCACTGGGACTCCTCTTGGCTATTCTGTTGTTGCCCTGTGCCATGGAAACCCTGTAGTTTTGAATCTATAGGACTGGCCCCCAGAATTCTCCAGCAGTTCCTCTATGGGGTAGATGTTGTGTTAGGCCAGTTCAGAGCCCTGGATCTGGGCCTGAGGGATATCTGAGCTGCTTAGCCTGCCAGCTCTTTTACTCTCATGACCTTGGGGCGGGTTCACTGGCAGTCTCTGCTACCAGGGCCAGCTCTACCCTGCTGCCCAGGCAAGGGGCAATGCCTGCTCTCCGGAGTGTTGTAGCCAGTGAGGGACAGGGCCAGTTCTCCGACTCTCATGACCCCAGGGCCAGCTTTCCTCCCTGCCATAGATGGTGAGAGGTAAGAGAGGGGAAGAGGGCATCTCTCCCTCATCCAAGCAGACATGAGTCAGGGCCAGCTTTCCCATACTCATGGTTTAGGGGCTGGCTCCTTACTACCACCACATGTTCTCTGCTCCCCCTTCCCCCCACTCCAGTGACCAGGCTCAGCTCTACTTGCTGCCCAGGTGAGGTGCAGGGCATGTTCTCCCAAGTGTTGCAGTAGGTGAGGGGCAGGGACAGTTCTCCAGCTCTCATGCCCGAGTCAAGGCCAACTCTCACGCCTGCCACCAGTGGAGAGGGCAAAAGGGAGGGGAGGGGATGTCACGCATAGCGGGCAAGAGGCAAGGCTGGTTCTCTCACACTCTCAACATTGGGGCTGGCTCATCCATACCCCCCACATCCAGCTCAACTGTGCTGCCAGGCAAGGTGCAGGGCTTGCTCTCCCAAGTGCTGCAGCAGGTAAGGGGCAGGGATAGCTCTCCTGCTCTGATGACCTTGGGGCCAACTCTTCCGTCTGCCGTAGGTGGCAAGGGCAAGTGGGGGCCATCTCTCTTTTACCCATGTCACTACATGGCAAGTGGTGGGGACAACTCTCCCACACTCAAGCCCTCGACCTCAGCTGGCCCACACTTCACACCACACAGGAGATGAGGGGTAAGGCCAGTTCTCCCATGCTCAGATCCTTGGGGACCTGGCTTACCCACAACTCCCCAATGTGGGGGGCACTCTCCCCACTACTGCAGCTGGTTCTGGGTAGGGTCAGCTCTCCTGTTCTCATGACCTGAGGGCCAGCATTCCCAAGATGCCCGGGTGAGTGGTGAGGCCAGTTCTGCACAGCCCTCAGACAATATGTCTCAGGGTGGCAGCCCAGATCAGGGACATTTGCCTGGCATTTGGTGGTAACAGACCCCTGCTGCTGCGGGGCCATGGACCCAGATGTGGCCCCTAGTGGCAGCACAGGCCAGGACCCACCATGGTCCCAGGTGGCATCACTGGCTAATCACATCAGGCTGTTCCTCACTACCCTTGAGTCTCCAGTTCTGTCTTCCTTCACTGGGCCCACATCCTTCTGTTTCTCTTTCTCTTCCATTTCTCTACCACTTACTTGCTTCTGTTAGAGCTGCCTGGGGTCTCTGAGTGCTTGGGTTCATTTCAGGAGAGGTCTCAAGAATGCTATGCCTGACTTGTGCATTATGGCACCAGACAGGGGTCATCTCCAGCATGGTCTCTACTGTGCCCCGCCCCCAAGCATGGCACCTAACTGGTGACCATCTCAGGCTAGCTCCCTGTCCAGGCTCCATGGCACCAGTTTGGTGGTCATCTTGGGCTCACTTCTGCTGGGGGCAGAGGGAGGGTCCTGGGAGCCGGCCTTTGGACTGGCGGTCACCTCAGGCTCATTTTTTTCCCCTGGGGAATGTTAGGTCACTAATCATTCAGATGTTTATAGATCAGAACACCAAGCATAGACATATTCTCTTCTCTTTGCCACCTATGGATGCACATGTGACACAACAGCCACATCTGCAAGGTTTCTAGGGGCAGAAGCAATGGTTTTTAACATGGAATAAGGAGGAGGAGGAGGAGGAGGAGGAGGAGGAGGAGGAGGAGGAGGAGGAGGAGGAGGAGGAGGAGAATCTTTGCTTTCACCTTCTCCTGAACACCTGGCAGTATTTGGAGACATTTCTGGTCACGACATAAGAGGAAGTGTGGTACTGGCATCTAATGGTCACAGACCAGGGATACTACCTAAAATCTCACAGCACATAGACTGGCCTCTTAAGACAAGATCACAAGGCCCCAGAAGACCATAGTCCTGAGGCTAAGAGGCTCTGCTTTCACCTGTGTTGAGATGTATAAATATAGTGTGTTTATATGTCTGTTTGATCCTAACCTCTCTGGCTAGATTGAAGTCATGCTAATTAATTGATTGCAGCCCCCACAGAGCCATGTGGTAAGTGAAAGCCAAAACTTTGTTCAGTGAATAAAAGGTTTCCAAAGATAATTCAGTACACAGAAAAATAAAACTACTGCGGCCCAGGATGGCCTCAAACTTGCAATTCTCCTGCCTCAGTCTGGGATTCCTGGCGTGTGCCATCACATCTGGCTTCGCACTCTTCCTGAAAGGTTCTGTGTTTGTCTTTCTCTATTGCGTTGGAAGAACGATCCTGTCTGCCACTGCTGTTCTGTAAACTAGAGGAAGTCTGGGGATGTGTCTCTTGTCTCACTCCCAGACTGTCAATACTGCTCCTTCCATTCCCCCAAACTCGTCTCTCAATGTCCCGAGTTTTCTTCTATGAGAACTTGCTTCCCTAGCAGAGCTGAGGCTGAAGTGCCTGGCACGTGGGGACTGGAGGCACACACAGCCTCAGAAGAGACAGAAAGCACTCTGTTTTCCAGAGATGCGTGGAAGTTTCACTGGCTCATTTTGAAGAGTCTTTTGTTTCCACTAGAAAAGGAACAGGTGCTCGCTGAAAGAAGAACAAGAGTAAACACGGGCATTTTTATAGACGTCATTCATGGTTCTGCCACCTGGAGAAAAAACGCTGTCAATATCTTTGAGCCTCTGCTCCAGAATTTTCTCTCCACATAATAACATGTGCAATATGTGTGTGTGTGTGTGTGTGTGTGTGTGTGTGTGTGTGTGTGTTTGATCAATCTCATTGTGTAATTTTCATCTTGTTCTTTTCATTTACTGTTGGTATAAGAATTGGGAACATGGCTTTTTAAATATTTAATACTCTGTCATATAGTTATTTATGCTCCTCTTTCATCTCACTGAATTCTTAAAGCAGGGCTGATAAACCAAACATTGTAAACATCATTCAATAAGGCAGTTGCATTTCAAGACCCTTCTTGGGAATCCAGCGTGTTGAGCTATCAGTTATAAGAAAGGCGACAAATTGTGGGAAATATCACTTCTTATGGAAAGTAGACTGGGTTTTAGGTGGACATCAGCAGACCAAGGAGGCAAAAGGGCTGACAGTAAGAGGAAGCACCCAAGATCCACCCAGAAAGAAGTGGCCTTGCTGTGTCATCTCCATGGACAGGTACCAGTGAGCTGCTGTGCAGGTGAAGACTGTAGCCAAGATCCCAGCTCCTGTCCTGACCTGAGGTTGTTGAGCAAGAACAACCACAGGAACTTGTTAGCATACGTCCATGATGAATCATGGGTAAAGAGAAATCCACAGGACCTTGTCAAGTCTAAGCCACAATTGATGTCAGGGCCCGAGCTTCCCATTCTTAGCTGCTTCTTATTCCAGACATCTTAATTCCTCCATGTTCCCCTGGCAAGACATTAACCACACAGCCAGTGGCAACTGCTTTAGTCCAGGTGCCATCGGGGCATAAACAGAGAGATCTTTGATTCCTGGGTGGTAACTCCGAAGTGACCAGTTTTACAAGCCTGCTGTTACTTTGAGACAGGTTGTTGCATCTTAAACGAAGAGGAAAATACAATAATAACACTTTGAGAATGCTCTAAGCCAAAATGGACCCAGTGCTTCCCAGGAAACCGGGAGCCATACACCAGAATGAGGATCAACCAGAGAGATGGACAGGCCTGAACCAGATGAATTATTGCTATGGAATGCTAATATCTTCTTTATAAAGGAATAGAAATCCTGGGTAGAAGAGGTGTTGTCACCCTGAGAAAACTGCCACCAAATGTTACTTGTAAGGAAGAGAAGGAAGGAAAAAAACCTAACATTTATAGAACTTTTATTAAACACCAGAGCCCTGTTTGGCAGTGACCTGGCATCCTTTCTTTTTTCCTACCTTATGAGTTGGGTGTGTAAATGCTATGAAAACACATTTTTATAATATGAGGAAAGGGAATTTCAGAGAGGCTAGGCAGTGTGCTGAGGCCACAGAGCTGATTGGGGTGGGACCAGGAGAGAGAGGCAAAGTTGGTGCCTCTGTGGATATTGTGTACATAGAAACACATGGAGCCTTAGAGCACATGGGTATAATTTACTCAGGAGTATTTTATTAAGGTATAATTTATTCAGGTAAAATTTATATTTTTAATACTTTACTAAAACATTTCTGGTTTTTTACATTAAAATAATTTTTGCAATGATTTTATTCATGTACAAATGTGTACAGCTACCACCCCAACTTGGTTTTTGAATGTTTCTATCCAAGTCTACTTTTATGCAATTAGGACTTGTCAGAAAGTGGAGAGTGAAAGAATATTACAGTCTGGGAGCTGGACAGATGGCTCAGCAGTTAAGAGAACTCACTGCTTTTGCAGGGGACACGAGTTCACCCCCCAGCGGTCACATCATAGAGCTTACAGCCACCTGCGACTCTGGCTCTAGGGGACCCAATATCCTC
Source organism: Uromys caudimaculatus (assembly GCA_028551405.1). Lineage (NCBI taxonomy): Eukaryota > Metazoa > Chordata > Mammalia > Rodentia > Muridae > Uromys > Uromys caudimaculatus. Next base: position 17,729,319 of record CM052706.1, on the reverse strand, counting down.
ATCCGGACCGTGCAAGCACACACACACACACACACACACACACACACACACACACACACACATACACACACACACACACAATCCTTTAGAAACACTATAATTTATTGATTGCATCTCTGCCTTTAATAGACTTCAGAGGAGGTGTCATAGTTACCTTGAGTTGTCAATCTGACATAAACCTAGGCTCACATGGGAAAAGGGAACCTCAGCTGGAGAATTTTTCAGATTATCTTGGCCTGTGGGCATGCTTGTGCAGCATGCTCATAATTGCTAATTGATTTAGGAGGGCCTAAGCCACTGTGAGCAATGCTGTTCTCAGGCAAATGCCCTGGATTATATAAGAAAGGTAGCTGACCACATGTATGAAAGAATAAACTAATAAAAAGAGGAAACAGAAAGAAGTAAATAATAGAACAATAGAATGAATTTAACATTATTAGAGCTAATAGAATAACAATATCTCTTAGAACATTATTAAATTGAATTGAACAATACCAAAAAATGTGGCGGGGCAAGCCAGTAAGCAGCATTCCAATATAGTCTCTGTTTCAATTTCTGGCTTTTGCCTTGAGTTCCTGCCTTGGTTTCCTGTGAGATGAAATAGACCCTTTTCTCCCCAAGATGCTTTTGGTAAAATATCAAGCAACAGAAAAACAAAAAACAAACAAACAAAAAAACCTCAAAAACCTGGAGCAGAGGGAAATGGCTGTTGATTCAGGAACAACAGTGCCCTATAACTTCCCAGAGGAAACCAAAGATGGCTGAGATTTCCAGAAGGGCAAGTCTAGAAATCCAGAAACACATGATAGGCCTGTGAGATAAACTATGAGGGTCTCCTGGTACTTGTTAAATACTTGCCTCCACTAGTGTTTTATTTTTCAATGTTTTGACAAAGTACCAGACAAGAAACTGCTTAGTGGGGAGGGTTTACCTGGCTCACAGTTTGAGAATATAGGCCACCATGGTCACATTGCACCTGTCTGCAGTTAGGGTGTGGAGGGTGAACAGGAAGTGGAGTTGGGCTAATCAATCTCAGAGCTGGCTCCTGGGTCCACTTCCTGTAACAAAGCTCTATCTATTTCCTAAAAGTTCCAGAATCTTTCAAGACAGAGCTACCATCTGGGGACCAAGTTAAAATAGTTTCTGGGTGACACTTCATATTTAGACCATTACAGTGTGTAAGTTAAAAACTTCAAATCATTGGCAAGCTCTTCTAAAGCTTCACTTCATTCATCCTGGGATGGTGAAACATTTGTCCTGGGAAACTGAGGCCGTGCTCTGACATACTACTTTCTTTGCCTACAACTGACATACCTTTCTAGTTGTGAATTAAAGATCACGTGCTCCAGGCAATGTCCTATGATCTTCTCATTCATCTTTCCCAAGGATAATTTATATTCTTCCCAAAAATCTTGCAATTATTGATGCTATATAACTCTCCCAACTGTATTGTGTGCCCCCCTCCCCTTATCTCTGCGTCTTCTCCACTAGAGTGTAAGTTATAGATGTAGGGTTTTACCCTGTCAGTGGTAAAAGTGGAGATTTCACTTCTGGTGTGTTTCACCCTGAGATCTGAAAAGGTGGAATAACCACTGATTAGAACACAGCAAGAGTTTGCTATGAAGACTGGCTGCAAAATGTGAGAGCCCATTTTGCCATTTAAAGGATGAAAAGCCATCAGAAAGTGTATACAATTAGCTGTTTTGTTGTGTGTGTGTGCAGTTAAATAGAACAAAGAAGAGCCAGTACTTGTAGATTTGGGGGATAGAGTGTTGAAGGTCTCCAGCTACACAGAATACTCCAAGGGTCTCAGATGGTAAAGAGGCTTTCCATTCATGAAGCTCCTCAATGGCACATGCCTGCAGTCCCAGTGCTGGGGAAGTAGAAACTGGAGACTCCCTGGGACCTGTTGCCAGCCAGTCTCACCAAGTTGATTAGTTCTAGGTAGTAAGAGAGTCTGTCTCAGTAAAACAAGGTAGAGGATGACTGATGAAGACACTTGACATTAATCCTTGGCTTATACACGCACATGAATGTTAGTGCTTCCTAAGCTCAGCGGTTCTCAACCTTCCTAATGTGGCAGCCCTTCAATACCGTTCCCCATGTTGTGATGACCCACCAACCATAAACTTATTTTCATTGCTCCTTTATAACTATAATTTTGCTAGTTACGAATTGTAGATATTTGATATGCAGGATCTCTGATATTCGACCCCTGTAAAAGGGATCGATCCCTCAAAGGGATCGTGATCCACAGGCCGAGAACCACTGCTCTAGATTTGTCGACTTCCTTTTATGGTCCAAGATGAACTCAGATTTCCCATCCTCTTGCCTCTCCGCCCTCCAAGTGCTGAGTTATAGGCTTCATGCACTATCACACTCAACTTAGAAATTACTTATCTTCCTTACTTCCTTAGTCCCAGAAACCTTAATATTTCTTAAAATATTTTTCATTTAACAATGCTTTAAGCAATGACATTGGGTTTTTATTTAATCCAATTTAGCATAACTCCAGGTCTCATTTTTAGCATATACATCTGTGTGAGTGTGTGTGAGTGTGTGTGTGTGTGTGTGTGTGTGTGTGTGCGCGCGTGTGTGTGTGTGTGTGTGTGTGTGTGTGTGTTTGCCTGGGAAAGTATTACTTTCTTGTGTGATATTTGTGACTGTTCTGTCCACAGCGATTTTGTTTGGCTGCCATACAACTAGGTATGCTAACTAAATGAATACTTGCAGCCCTATTTTAGAGAAGAACGTGGATGCTAGTCATTATTTAAATTGTATTTCTTAATACTCTGCCACTTCGATACTTTATAGGGAGACTTCCAGCCGATTTCGTTTCTACATTTTGATACATGTATTTGCCTTCCTCACTGTGTGCGCATGTGTGTGTGAGACGGTGCATGTGTGGAGGTCAGAGGACAGATTTTGGGAGTCAGTTTTTTTCTTGTACCACTTGAATACTGGGGGTGAAACTCAGGTCAGCAGGTTTGGTCGCTGTCACCTCTACCCACTGAGACATGCCCAAAGCCCCAGCTAATTTAACTTTAAACAAGTATTTGCACACAACTCAATCTCTCACACTGTTATTTTACCCCATGTTTTAGAAAACATTGTCTGCTTGTGGAGGCCTTATTTTTATTTTTATTTTTTAATCGCTTACTGGAAGTGGATGTGACTACTACTGATTTATGTATCTGCTTGTTTATTTGATTGTTATTAAGAGCAAAGCAGGAAGCTTGCAGTCTGGATGGTGATTTAGGAAGATAATTATCTTTAATTATATTTCTGAGGATTTGTGTCTCTTTCTGGTTGGTAGTTCCTGGAATTTCTCGACCTAGTCTAGGGCTAACCTAGAAACCACAGCAGAGCTGCTTGCTGACTGCTCAACAGGTTCCATTGGCAGGAGAGGCAGAGCGACGGGCTGATGTCGATGCCTGTGACATGTGGCCTTTTTTCCTCACTCCACTGCCCAGGGTTTCCTCTCTCCTGTCCATCCATAGCAAAGTATTTTACTCTGTTAAGCTGTGGTGCACAATCAGTATCCATGATAGAACAGTCATTTGTGCTGGTCACCTTTTCTCCTGAGAGCTGGAGATAGTCCCAGGGTCCCAGTGGGCACTTGGTGTAGCTTAGAGCTCTTCAGTAGAGTCATAGTTGGAAAATATGTATGGCTGATGTTCAGTTAGCAATACTTCCTGTGACCCTTGATGTTCAACCATTTGGTGAGGGTGAGATCTTGACTGAAAGGGACTGTCATTATTTTTATATCGATAGTTCTCTGTAACCCCTTTTTAGCATTAGCCCCTTGAACCCCATGCAAGTCCGACTCTAGTCACTTGGACTCCAGATTCCTGGCTTGTCCATGACTTCCTCAGGTCATGCCCGTGGTCACCACAGCTCCTTCTCTTCTTTTACTTTTATTTATTTTTTTCACAAGCTGTTCTCATTTTGGGTTATTTTTTATCCATGACTGTACAATTCCCAGCCACCTTCTCTAACATATTAGATATCTGTTACCAACCAGTGTCTAGGGTCCTTATGCTCAACCTGGTAGAAACTGTGGGTAGCATTTCCCTCGGTTGAAGGTCTTGAATCCTTCCCTGCCCTAAGTTTAGAGGTTAGAATGAATGATCCAGAAACTATGGAGCTGGGAACCAGAGCTCAATTGCTTTGGGCTTTAGAAGCCAGAAACTTACTGCTCTTGGCATTCAGGGGTAAGGCTTATTGCTCTAGGCTTGAACTTCCAACAGCCTTGACCCTTGACAGCTATGATAATCCTCACCAGTAAATTGTGGAAGCAGACTTTTATATCTGAGAATCATAAGGAGAAAAGACTAAGTCCATGATTGTATTTCGGGGTGTGCCCAGGACTGGCCAGCTGGCTGTCTCACTCTATGTCAGGATTTGAGAGAGCAGCACCTGCTGGCCCCTTGAAGTCCCTTTTATAGGAGAGATAAGATGCTCACGTGGCGAGAGTTGGCTGTTATACATTGCTAGAAAGATTCAGCAAGGGGAAAAGAGCCCAGTTAAGGATTTGAATGGGGTCACAGGTAATTTGCACCAGATATAAAAAACAAGAGCTTATTCTTAATTACAAGTAGAAACCTTAATTTGTAAGAACTTAATGCAAGAGAAACAGGAACTTAGTCTTTAATTACAAACAGAGACCTTAGCCTGCACAGGACAGACAGGAGTTCCTCCATGTCCTCCTCCGCCTCTTCTTCCTCCTCCTCTTCTTCCTCTTCCTCCTCCTCTTCTTTTAAAATTATTTATTTACCTTACATCCTAATGGCAGTGTCCCCTCCTTCTTCTCCTCCTAGTCCCTCCCCCTTCATATCTCCCCTTCATCCACCCCCCTTCCCTTCTCCTCAGAAAAGAGGAGCCCTCCCATGGATATCAACCATGCTTGGCATATAAAGTTGCAGTAAGGTCAGGCACATCTTCTCCTAGAAGCTAGACAAGGCAGCCCACTTAGGGGAAGGGGATCCGAAGGTAGGCAATGCAGTCAGAGACAGTGCCTGCTCCTGCTGTCAGGGGACCCACATGGAGACCAAGCTGATGTCTGTGTGCAGAGGGCCTAGTCTGTCCCATTCATTCTCTCTGGTTGGCAGTTCAGTTTCTGTGAGCTTCTCTGGGCCCAGGTCAGTTGATTCTGCAGGTTTTCTTGTGGTGTCCTTGATCTCTCTGGCTCCTTCAATCCTTCCTCCCCCTCTTCCACAGGATTCCCCAGGCTCCACTTAATATTTTGCTCTGATCTCTGTAATCAGTTGCTGGGGGAAGCCTCTCTGATGACATTTACGCTAGGCACCTGTCTGCAAGTATAGCAGATTATCATTAATGGATAATGATGGGCTTCCTCTCATGGCATGGCTCTCAAGCTGGGTCATTGATTGGTCATTCCCTTAACTCCTGCTCCATCTTTACCCCTGTACATCTTGTGGGTAGGAAAAATTGTGGGTCTAAGATTTTGTGGCTGGGTTGCTGTCCCAGTCTCTCCATTGGAAGTCTTGCCTGGTTACAGGAGATGGACGGTTCAGGCTATATATCTCCATTGCTAAGAGTCTTAGCTAGGGTCACACTAATAGATTCCTGGGAGTTTCCATTGTCCTAGATTTCTAGTTCATCCTAGAGATGATCCCCCAATCAAGTTGTCTCTCCCAGTACTCTCCCTCCATCTTCCCCCAAGTCATCCCTCCTGTTCCCACCAGCTCCTCTCTCACCCAGTCCCTTCCTTCAACCCATGATCTCTAGTTTATTTCCCCTTCTCATCACTGAGAAGATTCAAGATTCGAGTCCTTGTCCTTGTTGCTATGGGTCTTTGGTTTGTATCGCAGTTAATTACAAATAGAAACTTTAACATGTGAAGACTTAAAATAGGACAAACAGGAACTTATTCGTCACTGTCCTAACTGCAAACAGAACCCTTAACCTGCAAAGTATATTGTACCTGTTTTGGTCTCCCATCAACTTCTTGCAAGGTATATTGTTCCTGTTTAATGTCACACAGACATCAGCCGGTGGCTGTGAACAGCATCTGGTAGCGTCACAGTTCTCGGACAGGCCGTGGGCATGAGGCTCTTCAACCCAGGGCAGCAATGGTTATCATGTGGCTTTCTCAAGGTACCTCTAGAGTGTTCAAAGCAGTCAGTGCTGACATGAAAGCAGCCCAGTGGACTTCTCAGCTGATAATCCTTTATTTGGGCAGAGTCCTGGAGAAGGGCCTCGCAGCTAGGTGTCCAGTAGGGAGCCAAGCTACACATCTTACTTATTTAAAGGGACAGCAAGCACGAAGAGTGGTGCTTGGAATAAAGAGGCCATTAACAATAACAGTGATTTCACAGAATTTAATAACATTCGAAGAGTACCTGACTCTTGACTTGATGCTCTAGGGAAGAGCAGTCCCCTCTCATCTATCTCTTATCCCTGAGTATGAACATATCCCTGGAAAGTACAGTAAATATGTGTCTCTGTCCATTTCTCTGTCTCTGTGTGTGTGTGTGTGTTTGTGTGTGTGCGTGTGTGCGTGCGCACACGCCTGTGCATGCATAGCAGCCTTCATTCTGATATTTGCTTTAGTCACTCAGCATTAACTTTTGGAGATTTAGCCATGTTCTGTGCACATTTAGTTCATTGACTCTACTTCTAGGCAAAATCCACAGTTTGAGGCTGAGATTTGTCTTTCCACTTTTCCTAATGATGAATAAATTAGAATGCATCTGATTTGTTCCTTGTTTCCAAAAGCAGAATTCTGATGAATAGGGTTTTTTTTTTGTCCCCAGACAAGGATTCCTTTAAGGAATGAAAGGGAAGGACATGCACCCTTGTTTTCATGGTCTACACAAAACACCTGCATAGGCTCATTGTCCCAGACCCACCGCATGCGGTTGTCATGCCTGTACAGCCCTGCCAGTCCCGGCATCACACGACTCTGACGCTCACCGATGTGATGCATATAAAGTGACTTATTAGCATATCTAACATGAATTAACAATGCTGGCTTTGAGGCTTCCTTTTTTGGTGAATTGCTTATTCATGTTTTTGGCCCAATTTTTGTTTTTAATAAAACAATTCTTTGCATTTTCCATCAGACTGCCTCTTGTTACAAAGTCTACATAGACACATAACAATTGCCTGACTTTCATGTTTTAGTGAGCACTTACATCTACTAATCATGTTCCTTCCTGCTGATCTTGGCTTTCTACCAGCTATCAAACTCACTAAGTTAATATGATTTCAGTCTAAATGATCCTAGTGTATCGGTTGGTTTGTACAGCCATGTTCTGGTAGGGATGCTTTCCCCTAATCATTAAAAACACTTAAGAGATAGATCATTTATGACAGAGCTCTTAGAGCTCTCGGGAATCTTCCTGATAGTTATTGATCTAATTCTGTAGATGGAATTAAAACAAAACCCTTTCTAAAATTTATAGCAATTTTTCTATATTTAAGGATCCTTAGAGCTGGCTGTGCGTCTAAGTAGTAAAGTGGTATTGTTCCATACAGGACAGGCTTTCTAAACCAATGCTGAGTCTGTCTGTATCTATCTATCTATCTATCTATCTATCTATCTATCTATCTACCTATCTGTCTCTATCTCATCTATATCTATATCTATGTACTTACCTCCCTAATGCCGTGAAAGTTAGATGTGCTTTATGTTGCTCTTGAAAAGTCTCTGTGTATTTAGGAATGCTTATGAAGGAGACTCAGCTGCAGTTACACTTTTCAGTACAGTTTGTCATCTTACCTTTTAATGTGACATCTTTCTCCCAGCAATCATGCCTTTGTTCAAAATATTACAGTACTACCACTGTTGGATGGTTATAAATGCATCCAAGTGATTATACCCAAGGACACGATCTTGCAATTACACTCTGAGATACTCTTTAGGAGAAGAAGAAGTTGAAGTCCATCTTAACACTTTCGTTTGCAGGGTACTGAGTAAAAGACTGAAAAGAAATACACCGTGAAGCTGATTTCTGTTGTTTTCACCAGATTGGCAAATATGATCAACTACGAAGCAGAAGTGACAACCTTCACCCACTTAACAGGCACTGTTGAGTGACAATATCCTTATAGTTGAAACAATTCCTTCCTGGGAGGAGACTCTGTGTCTTAAGAAGTAAACAACCCCCAAACATCAGCAAGTCCCTGAAACTTAAAAGATTCACACGGCCCCTTGCTCCCTGAACTTGTTTAAACAATAAGGATTACTGCAAACTTAAATGGGACTCTCCAACCTGTCAAGCTTCCTGAGAATTCTGTGGAAAATCTCAAGATTATAGCTTAGTGGTCATCTATACTCCAGTGCTGGGTGGGCTTTTCAGTGATACACCTGCCTTGAATTCATGACTACTCCTGTAAGTAACCCTTACGTCACACTTTTGTAAGTAACCCCAATAAACTTATTGGTTAAGCAAGTTGGACTTTGGTTCGGGGCAAGTGTGTTCGGTGGTTGTGATAGTGGTGGGACAGGTCTGGAGCAAGAGTGAGGTCAAGATGTGTCCAAACCCAGAAAATCCCATCTTGAGACAGGCAGGAGTAAAGATTGCTTCCTCCCTGCCTCAGAGAACAAATCCTTGTGACCCTGACCTCCACCGCCACTGAGGTAGTCACATATCCTGGTGGCCAAATTACAGGTTTAACTTAGCTCTCTCTGTAAGGGCATGGCCTGCAAGGAAACTGCCTGTGAAGCTTATGCCCAATAGAAAACTCAAGGCTGCCGTTGGATTCTCGGGGCAGGTTTGTTTCCTGTTTTACTATTCAGACAAACCAAAAGTAGACTTTTAAAAGAATGCCTGGCATTGGTGCCTTTTAAACGCTTTCTTATAGCTCTTGTGCAGTTCCATTCATCTTTTGGTTCTAAGAACAAGACAGAAGAAATCCGGGTTCGAACTTGGTGCCCTGACGCTTACCACCCACAGACTTTGACTAAGTCAGTCTTCGCGAGCAACCCCCTCCCCTTCCTTCCTTGTTTGTGAACACTGACCTTAAAGGCTGTAACAAGGGTAATGTGAAGTCATGTCTGTATTAGCCAACCACACTCAAGAGCCTTAGTTCATTTTCTTTCCTTGCTGATCCCAAGAGGAAGCGGGTTGCTCTGGAGGTGGGAAGTGAGTGTCTGATTCCAAATTGGGCAGCCTTCTCAAGATTCTCGTCAGGTACTCTCAACTGCATCTCTATTTTGACAGATGCTAGACTCTGCTAGGCCTAGCACATTGACAGTGCCGCTATGCAAATGAAGCCTTTGCGAGAGTGGCTGAATGTCAGCAGACAGCACTTCCTCTGCCACAGACTATTGATGTGCTTGCTATCTGTCCCCAAAGCTGCTCAAGCCTTCTGAGTACCCCTAAGACGGTTAGAGCCAAAGAACTTCCGGTTTTGCCAAGGCAGGGCTCATGTGCACTGCAGCTGGAGTTAAGGGCGGGTAAGAGGTTCAATGACTGACTCCAGGGCGCTGGGATACAGACATGGGCTGGGTTTCTTATACCTCAAGACAACAGTAGCTTTGAAGGAGAAGAGTAATGTCAACCCGGGGAGAGGGAAGGGTTAAGTCTCTCTTTAGGGGTGACAGAAAGAGTATTCTGTTTTCCCATATTGAAAGGCTCTTCTTAATCATTTTGCTGGATCCATTTTTCCAGTCTAAGACATCCATGGCTAGGTTATGGCTCATGAGTGTAAGGAGGTGAGGCCTTTCCAGGCAATAAGCCTCCACAGAATCTTCAGTGTTCAATGGAAGCCTGAGTCCGGAGAGCAAGTTGGCCGGTGCTGCTGGGTTCTGGCCAGAGTCTGAAGGCCTGACAAGCAGGAGTTTTAAATGCTGAGGGCAGGGGAAGATGGATATCTCAGCCCAAGGAAGGGAAGAATTATGATGAATTCAGGCCTTAATGTAGCCCGATGATTCCAATGCTAGCCTCTTCCAAGAGAGACACCACACAGAAACAATGCTTAACAGCTATATCGGCAACCCTGGCTTAGCTGAGTTAACATGTAATGCTATTACCACAATTCTTATTTCTATAGTATTTGTCATTACCGTTATTTAAAGTCTGGAAAAAGCTATGGAAAGAGTCTATAAGCTGGTCCATCATCTTAAAGAAATCAGACAGAATTGTACAAGTTGCTTGTGTAATACATATTATATAATACATGTTTCTGGATTTTTGACTTTGGCAAATGTATTGCTAGCGATTGCTGTATAACAAACAATTACAAAAACCAAATTCTCCACTGTATAGAATAGTCATTTGTCTGTGGACTGTAGAATATTCTGCTTCAAGTCCAGGTGTCTTAAGTCTATTCTATGTATTTCATTTGGAGGTTCAGATTCAGGGGCAGGGTGCTGGAGAGATGGCTCAGTGGTTAAGAACAGTGGCTGCTCTTCTGGAGGATGGAGGATGTGTCCCCAGACCCCACATAGTGTCCCCAGACCCCACATGGTGGCTAACCGTCTCCAACTCTAGTTTCTGTTCTAGTTTGGTACTATACAATATAACACACACATACATATATGCAGGCAAAACCCTCTACATGTGAAATATAAACAAATCTTTTAAAAAGGTGTAGTACAGAAGCTTCTCGAACTCCCTTCAAAGTACTGATGGGGAAGCAAAAATATATGAGGCCTCTAAAGGTCTAGGCTTTGAATCGGCCCGTAGTTCTTTTTGCATGTATAATTGACTAAAGAAAGTCACGTGATTAAGCTCAAAGGCAAGGCTAAGTGTTCTGCTGATGCAGGCATGAGTGACTTGCTTTTTCAAAGTCTCCTAGTCTAGGGCATGAATACTTGGGAGGGTGGCTAAGAACCAAGGGCAAAGACACTAGCAAGGAATTAGCAAAGGCCAGCCCAACTCATCAAAACTCCATTTTATTAAATCTCTTTCCTGCTTATTGCCATCCAGGTGACTTTAGGATTTGCTGTGCTGGGCTAACCTTTCCCTCAGACTTCCACCTGACTAAGTACAGTGGGCAGGAAACACTGCAAAGATAAGCTAGCAAGTGTGGAATTTGTGCTTTTAAAATACTTATTCTTGAAGAACTAGATGCATTTTCAAAGTGTTAAAATTGTCAGTACAGCTTACGGAACTTTCATGTACCAAAAAAAATGAAGCATAACTTGTATCTAAGTGAGTCGTCAGAGCCAGTATCTCAAAAATCCACTCCATGACACTGTCTAGCTATTACCTCCCAAAGGAGGCACTGTGCTAACGTCTAGCACTGTGGATGATGTTTAGGGCTCTGGGGAGCACACCACATCTTTTCTGAGGCTTCTCCCGTGTCAGAAGCTCCCCGGCTCTACAGCATCTTCTGTGCTCCCCTAAGCCTTCATGGCTTTCTTGTTGCTCGGCGCTTTGACTGATGTGCACCAGCGTGCTAGCACTTAAGTATCATTTAATCTCCACATGGCAGTGTAGATGTGTGTGTGCTCTACAGCGATGTGTTATGGACAATAACGGGATGGGGGAGGGAGAGGAGGGAGGAGGGGAGAGGAGGGGAAGGAGGAGGGGGTGGCTCTTCAGGTCTCCTGAATCACTGAGTGTTTTCATCTACTCATCTTGTCATGTTTGGAAGAGGCAGGTTAAAATCTCCAGCTATAATTTTAGAGGCAATTTTTGTATCTCCCTTTTAGTTGTCAGTTTCTTAACCACTTAGAATTGTTGTTATTAAATGCAGACACATTTATAATCATCATGTCTCTGTGACACATCGGCTCTGTTATTATTTTCTTTTTAGGCTATTTTCTTTTTTTATTAATTTATTTATTTATTCACTTTACATTTCAGTATCAGCCTCCCTCCTCCCAGGATAGCCCCCATGACCCCCTCCTCTTCTCCAAGGGTATCCCCCTACCCTGACACACCAAGTAACTGCAGGACTAGGTGCATCCTCTCCCACTTAGGCCAGTTAGGGGAAGAGGGTCCACAGGCAGGCAACAGATTCAGGACAGCCCCTGTTCCAGTTGTTGGGGGAACCTGCATGAAGACCAAGCTGCACATCTGTTATATAAATGCGGGATCCTAGGTCTAGCCCATGCTCACTATTTGGTTGGTGGTTCAGTCTCTGGGAGTCCCCAAGGGATCCAGGTTAGTTGGCCCTGTTGGTCTTCTTCATTATTTTCAAAGGTCTACAGTCACGTGTGTGTGTGTGTGTGTGTGTGTATTGTTTGCATGCATATATGAGTGCACAGACTTCTGCATGTGTGAGTACAGGCTAGTCTAGGGCATGAATACTTGGGAGGGTGGTCTTCCTGTGTTACTCTCCACCTTAATTTTTAAGACGAAGACTATCCTTAAACCTGGTGCTCACTGGTTTGGCTGGTTTAGACTGGTTGGCCAATGAGTTTCAGGGAGCCACCTGTCTCTGCTTCCCCTACTCAACCCTGCCCAGTACTGGCGTTATATGTATATACCTTTTACATGGGCCCTGGGGATCTGAACTCAGGTCCTCACACTTTCACAGCAAGCACCTTACCCATTGAGCCATTGCTCCAGTCTCCATCGTTCTGTTTTGAAGAACTAAAGAAGAGTGGTATGCCTTTCTATCCAGAGCTTACTGTCACAACAGTGGGACCTTTCCTCTGAGCCAAAGAAGGAATTTTTGTTGTATGAAGTTTTTATAGTCAGAATCCTGAAAGAAAATAGCTGACATGCTTCCAAGTTTACATGTTTAGAGTTTACGGTATAACGAACAAAGTGTGGGACAGATTCCGCAACTGGCAGAGGCTGGAAAACACCCGGCGCTGACCACAGAAGGCAGGAGTTAACACTGAGGAGAGTCTTACTGGAGTCCCGGCAAGCAGAAGTGACGGAAGCAGCTTCCCAATAGGAGCTGAGGCTACTGAGGAAGCAGCTGTGGCCAGCATGGCAGGGAGATGAGGAGAGACTGGGAGAAGGATTGGAGCAGAAAATAAATCCCTCTTGTCATTTCCTTATCCCTTCTAGTCATTTCCATTGGCCAAAGCCAACTGGAAGCCAAGAAGAGAAAAGGATTAAGTAATGCAGACCACAGGTTCAGGACATAGCACAGAGCAGGTCCGGGTTCCAGTGCTGCCTAGAAGAAAGAATACCCAGGGTGGTTGGTATCTGAGGCCCAGAAGGGCCCACAGTGCTCACGAGAGGGGGAGCGCAGCATCGAAGTGCCCCAGTTCTGAAGGCAGACCACCTGGGTCAGCATCCCGCTTGTGACATTTAACCGTTGTTATTGCTAGGTAACGCCTCACATCTGCGGTACCTCCGTTCTGCACCTACAGAGCGAGTGTGATGGCGAGCGTCTGACTCATGGAGCTGTTCTGTGAAGATGAAGCAACTGAAGCGTGTGTGGAAGTCAAGGGAGCGCTGGGTACAACGCACACCACAGAGTGGCGTTTTTAGAGTCCAATGATCAGAAGTCACGCTTTTTAAAGCTCGGCAGCATATGTGACAGATGGCTTTGGCGTTTCAGTAACCTTGAACAAAAACAGAGGAGACAAGTGGTAGGATTCTGTTGTATGGGTGGAAAAGAGAGAGAGTTTAGCCCTGGAGGAGGTTAGTGAATACCGTCGGCCCCGGGAGGGCAAAGCAAAAGCCACGGCCATTGCACTTTGCCAGGAGATTTGGGTATCTCACTGCTTACTTGGTGCCCGAGGGTGAGTACATGGGCATAAATGCTGATGTTAAAATAACAATTCCACAAACCTCACTGCTCACTCTAGACGTTAGGAAACCGGCAAAGTGAGGGGAGAGGCAGAAGAAGCGGTTCTATCATTTATAACATTTGTTATCATTCGTGTGCATTAGTTACAAGTTTAAAACTGTCATCTCATGTAACATGACTGTGGTCCATACTGGCTATGCTTAGATGTGCATATATTTTTAACTTTTTTGGTAGTACCATATTTGTATCAAATGCACCCTGTTTTCAAACCTCCCCCCTCCCCCCACGACTGTCTCTCACCCCTCTCCACTCCCTCGGGTCCTCATTTTCTTCCCACCTGGTCTCTGTTTCACTCAGGTCCCTACGTTCCAGTTTCTTTCCAGGATCTACGCAGGCACTCACAGCTGCTGTGCGCTCATCACTGACAGTCACATCCGGTGGACAGCACCCCCACGGCTCCAGTCACATCCGGTGGACAGCACCCCACGGCTCCCTTCCTTGGGTCCTCCACAGCCCTTCCAAGCACTCAGCTGTTCCTTATTCTCACTTTGACCAAGTAGCTCCTTCTTTGTTCACTACCCCAAGAGGCTTCATTTTATTAGGGCTAGAGACTCAGCTCTTTCTTCTTGTTCAGCTCTCAGCCTCTTGACCATATTGGATGACAATCAATATAAGTTAAAAAAAAAAAAAAACAGTTGAACAAACGTGTATTCGATTACCACCTAGATTGCTGAGTGAGTCAGACTTAGAGGCAGTTCTCAGGAGATCAGGGTAGGACATTTCTTTCTGTAGACCTTGCCAAAGCATTTTAGGAGTCCTAGAGGAGGACCTTTTATACCACTGGAGAACGGAGTTAAGGAGGTGAGAAGGGGGTAGTCCTGGATACAGAGGAGAGCTCAGCAAACGTTCATAGGCTAGCAGGGTGAGGTGCCTCGCAAGGCTCCTGCTCCTGGTTTATACCTTTACAATGCCTTTTACCATTCCTCCTCACGTCAGAGGCTGATGTGTAAGGCAAGTAGCATCCCCTCCGGACTGTTTCTCCAGAATCCCCCTCTTAGTCTCCTTGGCTCATAACCCAGCTTCCCTGTAAATGAGTCACGAGAACTGCGGTGGCTCTGACCAATTAGGATTATGTTTAGCCGAAAACAAAAGGAAGGCTGTTGGGACAAGTTCACATATGATGTTCGTCTCTAAACTAAGAAGCACACTGGCCCTCAGTGCAGGGTTAGCACAGTCAGCCTGGGATGCTCTGAGAACGCACACACATTCTCTATCCTAATTGGGTAGCTCTCCATTTGCTCTCCTGTCAGTGCCCTGATGAAAAGATGGTTATGTCGCCTCTGGGCACTGGGGGAGCATCATAAGAAGGAAGAATGGTGTGTGGCAGTGGAGTGCCATGTCAGAAAGACAGCCCTTTCTTCCAGGCAGAGGCACTGGCTTTGAGTCTCTTGCCTAGATGCCATTGGTCATATCTGCACCACTGGCATGCCATGGTCTACAACAGGGGGCTGGGAAAGTCATGTAGTTTTAGTAGGCTATGTTGCCAACCTGAACAAATCAGGTTGGTAAGGAAGGATGGGGCAGGGGTGATGGGCAGTACAAGGGGGGCTCAGGAAGGGAGGAATAGCACTTGTTGGATTATATATAGAATCAGTGTTGGGTACCCACAACGCTGCCACACGGCTTTCACAATTGCTGCTGAGTCTTTGCCTGCCAGATTGCCAAAGTTATTTCCATGTTGGAAAAATGATCCAGTAGACATTTCTAAACGAGAAACGTAGACCTGTAATCTATCAGTGCCTCTGTTGTTAAGTGTTGGGCACATTGTGCTTAGACATGCCCTAGAACTGCCCTACTGTGTGCACAGGCAGATATGCATAGTCAACTCTGGGTTCTGCACCTGGCTATGTAACCCAGTGGGTAGTTTCAGGCAATGGTACTGTACAGAAGGAAGCCAGTAGGTGTTTTAGTTCTCACTGTTTTTTTTTTTTTTTTTTTTTTTTTTTTTTTTAAATTACCAATAGGGTACATGGGCATGAGGCACTTGTCTGTTTTGCAGTAGTGCTAGAGATTACCAGGGGTGGATGCTTCATTTTCTAAGTGGTAATCAACCTTGCCACTGGAACAGTGAGGGAAAAAAAAATAAAGAAAATGACTAGTCTGCCTTTGGTGTCTTTGATAATCTGTGTGTAAATTCTGGCCAGATTAGGAAAACTTTCACCTTGCCATTAGCCTGAACTTCTTTTGTTTTTGTTTTTAAAGCCTCTGTACCCAGTATCTCATTTCTGTCTTTGTTCCACTTTCAAACACGCCACCCCTGTCATTAAACTAATACAATGAAGTAGAGTTAGAAGAATCACAACGCCATAATGCCGCTGCCTTGCCTTTGAAGAGCCGTTGAATATCATGGCCATTCCTGCACACAACACTAGCTCTTTATATTTTGAGACAGGGTCTACGCAACCCAGGGTGGTCTTGGAGTTGTGATCCTCTTACCTCAAGTTCCTAAGTTTTGAAATCTGATCCCCACAATCACTTGGTGGGGGCAGAGATGGCAGAATACACTAGGAGGCACAGGATTCAATCCTGTATACAGGCAGGCTGCTTTTGAACTAGCAGTAATGGGTTAAAGCCACGTACTGGGTATCTACCCTAATGCCCAGACTAGCCCATTGCACTTGGAAACTTGCTTCTGCTTGATTGACAAATAACAATGCTAGCTGGCACTGCTGGTCGTTGGTTGCCCGCCTTCTGCTCTGCTCATCTTTTCTCTGGAGTCTCTGTTTATAACGTCCGTCTCACCTTCCCCTTTGCCGTAGTTGAGGGCATTCTCAACTCTCTTTTTGACCTTGTGTCCAGTTTCTAGATATAGATATGGATTCAATGTGCCTTCCTCCTTGTTTAGGTGGAACCCATACCCACCCATGAGTACCCCAGATCACTCATCTCTTATGGGAGAACAGCACCCTCCTCTTTTGTACCACCAGTTTGGCTGCTCCCCACTCACCAGACCACAGCGTAATTCTGTTCAGCACAGAGCAATGACCAGATCATTGTGTCCATTCCAGCACTTAGTGTCTGAAACCAAGATTAACTGGATTGACAAGCGGCTCTGATGCTCAGCTTGTTACTCTGCTCTCACAGTACTTCTTCCAGCCCCCAAATCAGAAGGCAAACGTGTTCCCTTAATTTGCTTTGCAGATGTGTAATTAGCTCTCTCCCTCGTCTTCCTGAATCCTTGTAGATATTTTGGTTTCCATTAACTTTGCCCTCTGGCTTCTGAAAGAGGTTTCTGTAAAACCTTTGTAGCCCCGTGACACCTGCTCCCCATGCGTCTCTGCCTGAGAATTAGCTGCCTAGGGTTGTTGACTTTTCCTGCTATCTTGGACCTCTTTTCTATCCCTGACCTCTGTGCCTCTGTCGATGAAACATCATTCCTAATCCCCTCTGCCTACTTTAAATTTTTCTATTTTGTCTCTTCCAACAAAGCTGAGCTCTAATGAGGTGGAAACCTAGGAAGGAAAAAATCCTGATGACAGCAGGCACTTGCTGTGTCTTTATTCTCTGTTCTGTCCCTGCCTGCCAGCTGTCCCCACCATTTCTCTGCCTACTGTGACTTCCTTAACAGGAAGGATCATGTCCTATTTCTAGATGTGGTTACTATTGACATCACTTACTAAGTTCTTCTCCAGTTGATAAGAATGGATTAAGAACAGGTGGCCAGCTCCCTTGGCCCAGAGACAGGAGGTGGGAAGATTGAATTTAAAAATCCCAACTTTTTTTGTTTTTGAGAATTTCAAAGTGAAAAGCCAAAGGACTATCTAGAAGAGTGGAAAGCAAGGATGTGGCTAATAGTTACTTTGAAGGGTGTAACTGGAAGAAACGCAAGTAGAGAGGCCATAGAGGCTTTAGTAGAAGCACAAGATAGGTTTCTGTCTCTAATCAGATGTTTCGCTTGTCTGGTTTGGAGCATAAATACTTACCTTTCTGAGTAGGTAGGGTAGCTATCTAGTTACTGGTCTCTTTATAGATTTAAGATGCTCAGAAGTAAACCAGCTGAATTATTCCACCCCATTTGGGGTATTAGCTAAGCCTGCTTTCTTATCTTCCACCTCTCATCCTCAGAGTGCTTTTATAACTAAGAATCTGTTCTCCAGGCTGTTCTCAGTGTCCAGGCTAGAAACCACCTAGTGCCAGCTTCCCCCCTCTCCCTCCCTTCCTTCTTCCTTCCCCCCCTGCTTTATTGAAATAAAACTGGGAATAGTAGAACATTCGATTGAAAAGTGATATTTTGATACATGTAGACACTGTGAAACTGCTGCAACTAAATGAGCCCCCACATCTATCACTTCACACAGCTGCCTTCTCTGTGTGAGACGTGAGGATGCTTATGAGCTCTGGGTGGGGCTGGAGAGGTGGTTCTGTGATTAAGAGCAGGAGCTGCTCTTCTAGAGGCCTCCTGTCTCAGTCCCAGCACCCACATGGTGGTTTACGTTTACAGCCATCTGCAACTCCGGTTCCTTGGGATCTAATGCCTTTTTCTGGCTTCTCTGGTTCCAGGTAGACATATACTCAGGCAAAAGTACATAAAACAAAATAGTAATTTGAAAAACTACTTAGAATGTCCTTTCAGCAAAGTTTAGGTAGCAATTTAATATTGTGTGGTCTGGTCACCATGCTGATCTTAGGTTGTTCTTGAAGAACTCACTCCGCTACCCCATCTCTCTAAAGACCAAACCTGTGTTTATAAATCACGGTCACACTATTTAAACACTGACTCTCCCTGTTTGTAAATTGCTCTGGCAGGCTATGGAGGTTCTCAAAAACAAATGAGCTTCGAATCACCCAGAAGCTTCTTTAGAGCATGTATCTGTTTTCCAAGGTCTGGTGGGATTTTTCTCACATTTCCAACAAATTCAAAGGATGCACCGATGCCATGGCTGCTGCTGCTGCTGCTGGTCTAAGTTGGAGCACCTAGAGTCTTGAGTCTTGACTGTGGTGTGAGATGAGATTTTTGCATATAGACATGAGTTTAAATGGTGTCCCAGTCATTGAC
The DNA here is from genome assembly GCA_028551405.1 of Uromys caudimaculatus. Taxonomy (NCBI): domain Eukaryota; kingdom Metazoa; phylum Chordata; class Mammalia; order Rodentia; family Muridae; genus Uromys; species Uromys caudimaculatus. The sequence continues at coordinate 17,710,631 of CM052706.1, read as the reverse complement.
TTTTTGGTCAACTTATTTAGTCCACTTAAGCACTGGGTTTCCTCTTGAAATGAAACAAAATTTACTTCTCAAGGTTAACTTCTCCTAGCACCAATGCCTTGCGTTCTGCTAAAATTCATTTCCTCTTTCTCTGTTCTTTGCTCCTTACAACTAGGAACTACTTTGAAAGTTCCTAGTTAAATAACCAAACAGTGGATGGTCATGTAGAGAGTGGGTCATAATCTCCGAAGCAGAAAGTTTGGGAAGGGAATAAACTACCGACAGCTCTTTGAAAGAATGTCATTTTAGCTGGGTGAATTAAAACATTTCTGAACAGCAAAGAAACTGTATCACAGGATCCCTTCCTACTTAAAACTCTCACGTATATACGTATTATTACATATTATTAATATATAACATATAATGTATTATTCTCAGAAATAATATGATTTGTTATGTACGTATACCAGGGCTGGGACAAGGCACAGACTTCTTGAGGCCATAGGCAGTTGGCATTCTTTTTCATTGTTTTTAAGTACATGGCATTACGTAGGTATATTGGAGTGGGTGACATGGGAATATTTCGTGTTCTTACTATTGGATAAATGACATGTATTCTGTTAGCTGTGTACATCATAGCAGGGAATAGATAGAGAATGGCTTCTAGGGGATGTGAACGCAGAAGCCTTAGGAAATCAATGTGGGAATGGTTGTAGGTCTTCTGTTAGGGAGAGGAGAGCAAGGACTCCCGTGTTCCAGCTCACAAGCGCAAATTCCCACGTTGTTCACAGCAGGGCTCTTGCTGTGATTTGTTTCATTAGACTGCCTGAAGTCACACTTATTTAACTCAAATTTGCTTTAGAAAATACTGAGCACACACAGAAAGGAACTAGTATTAAACAAAAACAAGAACCCTGCCTCATCCTCTTACATCACGTGGACTCCTTGTTGTAAGGACTTTTGTTTAGTAATTTTTTATTAATTCTTTGAAAATTTCATGTAACACATTTAGTCATATTCCCTCTTCCTCAGTCCCCCACCTCCCTGATCTCCCAACATTGGGATATCTCTCTCTCTCTCTCTCTCTCTCTCTCTCTCTCTCTCTCTCTCTCTCTCTCTCTCTCTCCAGTACCTATTTCCAGTGACTCCTTAGCTAAGGGTGGGACTTTGTGCCCACCTCCTTCCCTACAATGCTGTGATTTTATTTGACTTGAGGTTGCACAGGTCTTGTGCATGTTCGTCATAATTGCTGTGACAACTGTCCCATTGTCTCTAGAGAACACTGTTTGCTTGTAGTAATCTATAGCCTTTGCTCTTCTAGCCATTCTCCAACTGTAGCTTCCTCTTCCTGGATGTTTACAGCTTTAGACTGCCCACTTGCAGACACTTTCTACACAGACAAGCTAAATCTTCCTCCCCCCTTGTCCTGAAATCGATAAATGTACGGAGGTCTTGGTTACTTTATGTGTCTGTAATTTCTTTAGTGTCTGTCTTTGTCCATTCTTCATTCCCTTGCCCACCCTAGCGAGATCAAGGGGAAAGCTGTGTGGGTCATGGTAAAAATTTTAGATTTTTTTTCATTCTGTCAAGAACTGTGCTGGAATTTTGGTAGGCATTGCATTGAATCTATATATTGCTTTAGGTAGAATGGCCATTTTTAAAATATTAATCAGAATGATCCATGAGCATGGAATATCTTTCCGTCTTCTGGTGTCTTCAGCATCTTTCCTCAATGTCTTGATATTTTTATTTTGTGAGACTTTCCCTTCCATAGTTGGATTTATTCCAAGATTTCTTTTTCAATTGTTTAGGACATTGTTTCCTTGATTTCTTTCTTTGTGTGTTTGTTAACTTGGAACTCTATTGATGTTGTGTGTTAATTTTTTTATCCTGCTGTTGTGTTGAATCAGCTGTAGGGGTTTTCTGGTCGAGCCAACAGAGTCCTTTGAGTATAGAAGCATATCACCTACCTATTTCTATTTTCCTTCTCCCTCACCTAACTCCTTTCTATAGCTAAGACTTCAACTAATGTATTAAACAGGAGTGGGGAGAGGGAATATCCTTGAATTGTTCCTGATTTTAGTGAAAATGTTTTGGGTTTTTCTTTTTAGCTGGCTGTTGGCTACTTGACTTTATTATGTTGAGATGTGTCCCTTATTTTCCTAGGTTCTCCAGGACTTTTTATCAGGAAAGGGCATTGGATTCTGTCAAAAGCTCACTTTTCAATTGATGAGGTGGTCATATGGCTTCTGTCCCCGAGTCTATTTATGTATTGGATTTATCGAGTTACAAATGTTGAAGCATCTTTGTATCTCAGGGATGGCACTGACTTGATCATCTTGGGTAAGCATTTTGATGTGCTCTCTTGAATCCAGTTTGCAGTTACTTTATTGAAAATGTTTGTGTCTGTGTTTATTAATCAATGCATAATTTTCTGTTGTTATTTTTGGATATTTTTCTTATTAGGTATCAAGGTAATATTGGATTTATAATTCTGAAATTGTGCTGGCTGGTTTTATATTGACTTGACACAAATTATAATCATTTTGAAAGTGGGAGCCTCAGTTGAGGAAATGCCTCAGCCAGATTGGCCTGTGAGCAAGCTTATGGTGCATCTTTCTTGATTAATGTGAAAAGGCCAGCTCTCTGTGGGTGGTACCACCCCTAGACTTTTGGGCTTAGGTGTTATAAGAAAGAATACTGAGCAAGCCAGTAAGCAGCACCCTGTTATAGCCTCTGCTCCAGTTCCTGCCTTGAGTTACTGCCCTGATTTCCTTTAATGACTGGTTGTGAACTGAGAGTTATAAGTCAAAACAAATGATACACTCACAAGTTTATTTTGGTCATGATATTTCATCTTAGCAACAGGAACCCAGACAAAAACATCACCATTCCTTCCTTTTCCATTATACAGAATATTTTGAGGTGTATTAGATTTTCTTTGAAGATCTGATCTGTACTTTATCCATTTGACTCTGGGCTGTTTTCTTTTTCTCTCTTTTGTTCATATTTTTGTTTGAAGACTTGATTACTGCTTGTATTTCATTATTGTTGTGAGTCTAATTAAAGTGTTTACTTCATCTTGATTTACTTTTTGTAGGTATATACCTTTATCTATTTCTTTTATTTTCAGCTTACTAAAGAATAGATTTTTACAGTATATCCTTATACTTCCTGAATTTCCCCAGTATCTGTTTTAAAGTTTCCTTTTTGTTCAGGCTGGCCCCAAACTCACAGAGATCTGCCTACCTCTGTCTCCCTCGTGCTGGGATTAAAGATATGTGCCACAAGTAGTTTGCATATGCTGTGCTTTTATTTTCATTTGGTTTTAGTAATTTAACTTTTTTCTCCTTGACTTGATTTTCATTCAGTAGTATTTTATTTGGTTTCTATGAGTTTGTGTACTTTCTGTCATTTCTATTGTTGATATCCAGCTTTATTCCTTTGTGGTCAGACAGAACACAGGATGTGTTTTGTATTTTCCTTATTTGTTGAGGATTTCTTTGTGTCCTAATTTGCTGTTGATTTTGGAGAAAGTTTCATGGGCTGCTGAGAAAACAGTATATCCTCTAGTATTTGAATAGAATGTTGTATAAAAGCCTGTTCAGTCCATTTGATTTATATTTAACTCCAGAGTTTCTATAATTATTTTTTTCCCAAATGTCTGTTGGTGAGGATGGGATATTAAAGTCACTCACTATCTCTGTGTTGGACCCATTCTGTGGTTTTAGATCTACTCATGTTTATTTTATGAAATGGAGTATACCTATGTTTGGTAGATATATACTCTGGTAGATTGTAATACTCTTTTGATGAAATTTTTCCTTTAACGAGTATGAAATGTTCTTTTCTATTTCTTCTGACTGGTTTTGGGCTTAAGTCTATTTTGCCAGATGTCAGAGTAGTTACAGCTGCTTGTTTCTTAGTTCTATTTGCCTGGAATACATTTTCTATCCCTTTACCCTAAGGCTACTGTTGTTGATGGTGGAGTGTGTCTTGGAGAGTATTCAAAATATGGATCCTGCTTTCTAATCCAGTCTCTTAGTGTGTGTCTTTTTACTGAGAAAATGAGACCATTAATATAAAGAGTTATTATTGAACAATATTATTAATTCTTATTATTTTGTTATGTAGTTGTTTTCTTAGACCTCCTTTGATTAACTGTCCTGGAATTTTTGACTTATTCCTTGTCCCTTCTTGAGTTCATTTAATCTTCTCTTTAGGCTGAAGTATTCCTTCTAGTATCCTCTGTAGCGTTGACTTGGTTTCCAGAAATTCCATATATCTGTTTTTATGATGAAAAGTTTTTCTTTTTTCTTCAATTATGACTGGTAGTTTTGCTGGGTATAATAATCTTTGCTGCCATCTATGGTCTTTCAGAACTTGTACACCACCAATCCAGGCCTTGTGGCTTTCAAGGTCTCCACTGAAAAAAATCAGATATTATTCTGAGGAACCCACCTTTATATGTGATTTGGTTACTCTCTCTTGAAGATTGCAGTAGTCTTTATTTTATTTTCTGTATTTTGAGTATTACGTGACCTGGGAGTTACTTTTCTGGTCTGTCTTTCATATTTTCTATGCTCCTTATATTCTGATAGGCATCTCTTTCTTTAGATATGGGAGATTTTCTTCTATGGTTTTGTTAAAAATATTTTCTGTGACTGTGACCCAGGTTTCTTCTACTATATACCTTTATTAGAAGGTTTAATATTTTCTTGGCACCCCAGAGTTCCTGCATGTCCTGTTCCTGTTTTTTTCCACTTAACTTTTTTTGACTGAATGATGCAATTTCTCTACCTTGCATCAGATACAACATGACATTCTTGCTTTCACTTAATCCCATATGTTCATGAGGCTCTCCTCTGAGTTTTTTGTTTGACTTCCTGAGTTTTTCATTTTGAGTTTTATTTCTGTTTAGCTTTTCTTCCATATTCTCTTTATTAAATTATATTTTTATTTAATCTTTTATTTATTTATTTATTTATTACACTCCCAATTTTATTCCTCCCCCCCAGTCCATCCTCCAACTGTTCCACATCCCATACCTCCTTCCCACCCCCTGTCTCCATGAGGAAGTCCCCATCCCCCATCCCCCACCCAACCAGACCTCTAAACTCCCTGGGGCCTCCAGTCTCTTGAGGCTTAGGTGCATCTTCTCTGACTGAACCCAGGCCCAACTGTTCTCTGCTGTATATGTGTTGGGGGCCTCATATCAGCTGGTATATGCTGCCTGGTTGGTGGTCCAGTGTTTGAGAGATCTCGGGGGTCCAGATTAATTGAGACTGCTGGTCCTCCTATAGGGTTGCTCTCCTCCTCAGCTTCTTCCAGCTTTTCCCTAATTCAACCACAGGAGTCAGCAGCTTCTGTCCATTGGTTGGGTGCAAATATCTGCATCTGACTCTTTCAGCTACTTGTTGGGTCTTTCAGAGGGCAGTCATGATAGGTCCCTTTTTGTGAGCCCTCCATAGTCTCAGTAATAGGGTCAGGCCTTGTGACCTCCCCTTGAGCTGGATCCCACTTTGGGCCTGTCGCTGGACCTTCTTTTCCTCAGGCTCTTCTCCATTTCCATTCCTGCAGTTCTTTCAGACAGGAACAATTATAAATCAGAGTTTTGACTATGGGATGGCAACCCCCTCCCTCACTTGATGCCCTGTCTTCCTGCTGGAGGTGGGCTCTATAAGTTCCCTCTCCCTACTGTTGGGTATTTCATCTAAGGTCCCTCCCTTGAGTTCTGAGAGTCTCTCACCTCCCAGGTCTCTGGCACATTCTGGAGGGTCCCCCCACCTCCTACACCCCAAGGTTGCCTGTTTCCATTCTTTCAGTTCATATCCTGAATTGTTTTTATTATTTCAACTATTGTTTGTGGTTTTATGTTCTTCATTCTGGCATTTATTCATATCCTCTTGGAGTTCCTTGAACATATTTATAATTATTATTTTGAAGTCATTTTTTTGTGCTTCAGATAAGTTGCTTTTCTTGGGAGAACATTATGATGAGGATGTTAATATTGTCCTGGTTATTTATGTACTTTGTCCTTTTACTATGGGACTTGGGCATCTGGAGTTAGATTGTTGGGGGGTATTTTTTAGTATGAATATCTGGTCTCACAAGAAGATATAAATGGGAGGTGAGAGACTCTCAGGACTCAAGGAAGGGACCTTTGTTGAATCGCTGTTTCAGTCTTTGCTGTTACCCCAACTTGTCAGGTTATAGACAAGCCGAATATTGCTTCAGGTTCCGTCTTGGGGGGAAACTCTGTGTTGATATGCCAATGGGGTGTCATAAGTTTTCAGGGATAGGAGCAGCTTCTGAGTCCAGAAAAAGAATTTTCTGTAGTTTTGTAAGATACCTGCTACCAATCTTTGGAAGTTTGCAGAAGGCTTGCTGGCTTCCACAGGTGGTCCTTGTGTGTCAGAAGTTGTGGTGTCAGTGGGAGCAGTGGTTCTCTGTGGGGAAAGGACACAGGATGCTTCGCAGTCCTGACATACAGAGGTGGATGTGATGGCGGCCAGGCTGGAGGTCCTTATCTGGATCAGGGACACAGGATAGCACGTGGCCCTAGAGTATCCTGGCGTGTGGTGGTGATTGTGGTGGACTGTGTCCCTCCCTAGCTTTGCTATCCCAGGAATCCAAACAGGTCCTGGGTAGTATGGTAAATGGAATGGCGAGATGAGTAGATTTTTTCAAGGTAAGTGGGAAATGAAGTGTTCTCTGTGAAGGTGATATAATGTTACCAACAAGTTAAATAGCATGGATGTTTCCTTGTGATTGTGGACTAAAATCTGCATGCTGCTGCTGTCACAGGCTTTCAGTTTTCAGCCTCTAGTTCAATACACTTTTAAGTTTTCTGTGAAAAGGGCAGACAAGGCACCATTACTGTGGTGCTGGAGGCAGAGATGCAAATCCGAATCCAAAGACTGTGGATTTCCATCTCTGCTTCAGTAGTTAGGCCTCCTGGGGCTACTCTCCAGGCTATGAAGGGATGTTGACACATCTTCAGGAATAAGGAAAACCCTGTGAGTGGAGTAAACTCAGGTTCTGTCTTCACATCCTGAACTCCTGGGACTCCAGAGAACGTTTTGTGATGGATGCTGTCATTGTTTGTTTTGTGATGGATGTTGAAATGGCTTTCCTTTCCGTTTTTTTTTTTTTTTTTTTTTTTTTTTTTTTTTTAAGTTAACGTAGCATTACAAAACTGAAAAGAATAACTGTCTATAAAAATTGTTAGGTAAAATATACTTTCACAAATGTAATCACTCTTAAGGGCTTGGCATATTTTCTCCATTTTTTTGTATAAGCATATAAGCATAAAGGTATAGAACATACCTTATTTAATACTGTTTTTGATTTATTCTTAGAAACATCACACATTTGTGCAATGTATTTTGATCATATCCACCCATCATTACCTCTCTCTAGCTCTCCCTACTAGTGCTCTCTATCCATTTACCTATCAAATTAATGTTTTCCAGCTTTGTTTTGTTATCAATAACTCCATGAATCCAAGGAGTGCTACTTATATGTACATGGTGTACGGTCAGCTACTGAGGCATGGGCAGCCTACTAGTGGCCATGGCCCACAAAGGAGAGTGACCACCTCTCCTTGGCAACCATGCATTGCCATTGTCTCCTCTACCATGGGTGGAACCTTGTTGGAATTTTGAATGGCTTGGTCCCGTGCAGGTCTTGTGTGGGTAACCAAGGTTGCTGTGAGCTGATGCGTGCAATAGCCGTGTCTTGCCCTGAAGTCATTTCATAGCTCTCTTCCTCCTCCTCCTCTTCCTCTTCTGCTCCCTCCTCCTCCTTCTGCAATTCTTGCATTCTTTTTGCTCATTCTTCAGCAATGTCTTTTGAGCCTTGGATGGGAAGGGATTCATTTTAAAAAAGATCTACAGCTATGCACACTCGAGCATATTTTAAATCCAACTCTGAAATGTATGGAATGTTCTGTCTTTGTTCTGTTTTTATGTCTTATGAAACTTTTTACCTCACAGTATATATAGTTATCTCTTGACACTCATGAGAGACTGACTTCAGGAACCCCAGACGCCAAAATGCACACATGTGCAGGTCTCATATACAAAATACTGTAGTGTTCACACATTCCCCATGCATGTCCTTCTGAGCACTCTAAGTAATCTTTAGCTTATTTATAATACTTGACATGATGTCACTGCCATGCAAATAGTTATACTGCACTGTTTAGGAAGTAATGAAGAACGAAATGTCTGTCCATATTCAGTATAGATGCATTGTTTTTTAAAAATATTATTTTATCCACAGTTCATTGAATCCAAGGGGAGCGGGGGAGGCCTGGGACTAGTCAGTGTATGCTCTTTGGTTGGCTCTGGGAGCTCCCAGGGGTCCAGGTTAGTTGACACTGTTGGTGTTCCTATGGGGTCGCTATCCCCGTCAGTTTCTTCAATCCTTCACCTAACTCTTCATAGTTATCCCCGACCTCTGTCTAATGCTTGGCTGTAAGTATCTGCATCTGTCTCAGTCAACTGCTGGTAGAGCCTCTCAGAGGACAGCCATGCTAGGCTCCTGCCGTGCATGTCCTTTTGGGTCTGGAAAATGCCTTCCAGAAATTCACAGGAAGGAAGGGAGGGGGAAACAGAACAGAAAAAAGAAAAAAAAAGTAAAAGTGATAGATTTAAATCTTAAAATAACAAAAATTATATAAGAATATATATGAAAATATGTTCTTATGGTGATTTTAATTTTCCTTTTTATTATTAACTAATAGTACTGAATCTACATTCATGTGCTTGACATCACAGTTTGATCTTCAGCATAATTTCTATTCATGTCTTCTGCCTATTTTCTAGCTTTTAAAAAGTTTTTAAAATTAGCATATGTTAATTATACATAATAGGCTTCATTATGGTATTTTCAGACATGTACACCATGTATTTGATCATGTTCATTCCACCATTAACCTCGTCCCCACCCCCTCGTTCTCCTTCCTCTTCTTAACTAAGCCCTTTCTGCTCTTTCTAATTTAATAATAATAATAATAATGTTATTAATAATAACATTATTATTATTATTATTGTTGTGTGTGTGTGAGAGAGAGAGAGAGGGAGAGAGTGAGAGAGAGAAAGAGAGAGAGAGAGAGACAGTGCATTTCATCATGGTTACTTGCAGTACATGGGTGATGATTACACCCATGATTACAGATATCCGAATAACACTCCGGTGGTTAGAACAGTGAAGAAAATGTCTCTTTCTCAGCAATGACCAACTTCATTTAAATCCTCAGGCAGGGGTGAGCTCTCATGACTAGCCCACCCAGTGACTCAAGTGTGCAATGACCATGCCATACCTGGAGGAGAGGGTTCCACACCCCTCCCCCAGCTTCCTCCAGTTCTCAGATGATCGCGTCCATCATGATCCCGGAGCCTTGGAGGGTGTGCTTCAGATGTTTTATTTAGAAATGAACATTCAGTAGTCATTTATTCTCAGCATTTTGAAGTCATGAATATCTGTAGTTACTTTTGCCCATTACAAAGCCCAGCATCTCTAACCAAAGCCGACAGGAGCAGTAGTCTAGGGGCATAAACATAATTATTTAGATGACACTTAGACAGGCATATTATTTCCACTTAATAAAATAACCATAATTGCTTCCCTACTAGAGCCTATGATTTCCCTAGCTGTGAGATTTTTGACCAGGTCAGATATTAATTCTTTCTCGTGGAGTGGGACTCAAACCCTAATTTGTCTTGTTTTGTTTTTTGTTATTTTACCTTGGAGGTTTGAAAGTTCTTTGTATGTTCTGGAAACAGAATCCTTGCCAAATATCTAGTTCTCTCTTTATCTCCCAGTGTGTGGTTCATGTTCAAGTGTTAGCCCCTAGTGTATACTTCATGTATTTATTGTCTTCACAACATCTTTCACAGGACAAAAATGTTCTTAATTTTGATGTAATGCATTTAACATTTTTACAGTTGGGAATTTAATATCTGTCTTAGGGTTTTATTGCTGTGAAGAGACACCATGACCAAGGTAAGTCTTATAAAGGACAACATTTAATTGGGGCTGGCTTACAGTTTCAGAGGTTCAGTCCCTTATCATCGTGGCGGGAACATGGCAGCAGCATGCAGGCAGACATGGCACTGGAGGAGTAGAGAGTTGATATCTTGATCTGAAGGCAACCAGAAAAGACTCTCTCTTCTACATTGGGATCCCTCAAAGCCTGCCTACACAGTGACATACTTGCTCCAACAAGACCACATCTATTCCAATAAGGCCACATCTCCTAATAGTGCCTCTTCCCATGGGCCAAGCCTATTCAAACCACCACATTACCTTTCTTCTAATAATTTGTAATCTCACTAGGTAGAAAGTTGGAAAGGCTGGAGATAGTAACTCAGGCTTATAAAGACTTCAGGAAGATATTCTGTGGCCAAAAATGTGGCCAACGATGTTTTAAGAAAGATATACAAATAAATTCCACGGAGATACGATGAACTTTCAACAAATACAGCACAATAAGCAATAATTTCTTTTTATTTCCATCACACTCTTGAATGGATGTACCATATTTTATTTATCCATGTATCTACTGAAGGATTTGAATCGTATAGTAATTAGTAATAAAGTTGTAAAGATCGATGTGTGGGTTTTAGAATGAACATATGGTTTCATTTCTCATAAGAAATCCTTAGAGCCGGATTGCTGAATCTCACAGTTATGTGCACATTTAGCTTTCTAAACAACAGCTGGACTGTCTTCTACAGTGGCTGCCCCATGCTGGGTCCCTGTAAGCGCTGCACATTGAGTATCATCACCTGCACTTGGTGTTGGGAGTATTTTTAATTTGTCTCTCTTATTGTGAATGAAGTAGCATCTCATTGAGTTTGTTCGAGAATGTGTGTCTCTACTGGGAATGGAGCCCTGGGACCATGCTAGAGAAGTGCTCTACCAGGGAGCTACATCCCTGGTCCCCAGTGTGGCTTTAATTTTCAGTTTTCCAGAATGAAAATATTTTGAGGAATGATTTGCCTGAATAATTGTTTAACATCTGCTCATTTTCTTTGGTGTAATGTTGTTTCAAATCTTTTATTTATTTTTGTGACTTTCTTATCTTCTTGTTAGTGAACCGTGTATATTCATTACATTCCTCGGCTAAGAGTCCCACGTCAGAGGAAGAAGTTGTGACTCCTTCACTGGCTGTGTGGCTCGTCTTTTCATTATGTGCCCCGTGCCTTTCACTGTGTCGCAGATGTGCACAGCAGAGGTAACATGTCTTGATGAAGTCCAATTAATCAATTCTTTTAGATATTGGAGTTGAGATGTTTGCCTAATCCAGTGTCAGAAATATTTCTATTGTATTTTCATTTAAATATATTTTAAGCTTAGTTTTTGCTGTTTTATATCTATTATCTATTCTGGGTTAGCTTTTTTCCATAGTGCACACAGTGTAAGTCAAGTTGTTTTAAATATGGATCTGCAGCTGCTGCCGGTTCACCCATCTCTCCGGCTATACCAACACCGTTCGCCTTTAATCTTTTCAATGAGTTTTTGTTTTCATATATTCTATCATTTCATTTCTACAGCTTTAATTTGATTAGCTCAATTTCAAGTCTTTTTCAGTATGCTTGTTTTTATTTGCTCAATTCTGCATTTGTTCACTTTAACATTTTGGCTCACATTATTGTATATAAGATAATACTTACGGTTTTATAGTCTAACTCATGATGACTTCTATTTTTGTGCCTTGGTAACTTTATGCTGTGATATGCTTAACTGATCTTCTGTTTTGGGTACCATGAGATGGAGTTGCTGCTACCCAAGGGCTGCTTGAACTTCCTTTGAGAATCTGACCCTGGTGTAGGGGTGTAGGTCTTCGATCCTACCTTGCTTTAGGCTTCCTTTATCTTTCCTTTATCTTCTCTTGCTTTGGTATTTTCCCCTCACCTAAATGCTGACTTTTGCTTTTTTCCTGTTCGTTGTTCTGGTTACAGCTTACCGTTTCCCAGCCTGCCTTCACCTAAACTAAGCTATTCAGTGCTGTTGCCTCGCTTTGTAGAGCTCAGTAGTGCTTGGAAAGGACTGATTGTCTGATTCACCCAGGATCTAGTTATATTTTAACAAGTGTACTTTCCAGAATATTTATTAGTCCTATTGTAGACAGCAGGAATCTGTTTTATTCCTTTACATTTTCTTTTATTAGTACCACGCCTGGAAACAGTCACAAACGTCCCATCTGAGATTTTAGTTCTATTTAATGAGGAGAAGAAACATGTTCCCAGGTCCAGATGGGTTCACTGCAGAATTCTATCAGACCTTCAAAGAAGACCTAATACCAATACTCTTCAATCTATTCCACAAAATAGAAACAGAAGGAACACTACCCAACTCCTTCTATGAGGCCACAATCACACT
>CM052706.1:17623923-17697759 GCA_028551405.1 Uromys caudimaculatus | reverse complement strand
GGGTAGGTGGGAGGAGGAATTCCCTCAAAGAGGCGGGGAGGGGAGGGGATACGGGGTTTCCAAAGAGGAGACCCAGAAAAGGGGAAACATCGGAAATGTAAATAAAGTATCAAAAATAAAAATTAAAAAAAAAAAAAAAGAAACATGTTATTTAGGATCAAGTCCAAGGAAGTCTCAGGTGCCTCTCACTTGCCTTCCCAGATACACAGTCAGTCAAATCATCTTCAGAAGGACCATAGAAAGAAACGTTCCAAAACCAAGCACAGATTGTCTCAGTCCTCCCTTTGGATGAAGAGCGGTACCTTCTTCTTACTCAGTCATCATGGCAAAAAGAAAGCGATGCTGTACCACAGTAAAGAGCTCTCGTGACTTCAGACCTTTGGCTTCTATGAAAGGCAAGTATGGCGAAAATGGGAATCTGAAAACTGCTCCCTACAACAGAAATATAATTCTTTTCCATCTTAGAGAAGCCACAGAGGGCAACCAAGAATGGATTCCAGGACTGACTCTGCGCCATCTTGAAATTGCAGCCAGAGCTTAGAGCTGTAGCATCAGGTCAATGACCGCGTTTCTAATGAGCAGGAGTTTTTTCTCAGTGTGTTTTGTATTTGGTCTTGCCAAATCTTGTTCAGCACAGAGCTTCAGTTTCTTTCTAATAGTCACACCTCCTGCTCTGAGAAAAGAAATGTTAATCAATTGAGCGTTCTGTCACATCTCTGATCCTTCGTCCTACGAATGGACAGAAACGGATAGCGTTTTTAATAAAGACAACACTTTCTAGCATTTGCTCCAAGTGTGCTGTGTTGCTATAGGGTTATCAGATGAAATATGGAGCGCTAAAAATCCACCACCACCACCGACCCTCCAAACAAACAAACAAACAATAAACTAAACAAGTAAATAACAAAGAAAACCCAAGCAAGATGCATCCTGGGAAAGACCAAATACAAAACACATTGAGAAAAAAGTTCCTGCTCGTTAGAATCGTTGTCCCTGAACTGGTGCTACAGCTCTGTGCTCTGACTACCATTTCAAGATGGGGCAGAGTCCACCCTGGAATCCATTCTTGGTTGCCTGGATAACAACAAAAACCCCAACAACCCTAGACAGAAAATGTGTGTGGCGGTTTGAATGAAAATGTCTCCTATGGGCTCTGATGTCTGATACTTAGTCCCCGTGTTAGATCTGTTTGAGAAGGATTAGAAGCTGTGACCTTGCTGGAGGAGGTGTGTCATTGGATGTTGGCTTTGATCCATCTAACATTCCTAATGTTCTCTCTCTGTTTTGTGCTTTTGATTTGAAGATGTGAGCCCTCAGCATCTACTCCCAGCACCCGGTTCCTGCCATCTGCTGCCTCTGCTCCACCGTTATGGACTTTTATCCCTCTGGAACCATAAGCCCAAATAAATAATTTCTTCCATAAGTCATGGTATTTTATCACAGTAATAGAAAAGTAACTAATACAATGTCAAAGACATTGTTTAAATATGTATTATATTTTATCTTATGTGCATGAGTAGTTTGCCTCCAAATGCATAGTCAGTGCTGGAGGAGGCCAGATGAGGACACCAGACCCCCTGGAACTGGAGGTAAGGAGAGTTGTGAGCTACCATGTAGGTGTTGAAAACTAAACCCAGGTCCTCTGTAAGAAAAAAGAACAGCAAGTGCTCTTAACTGCTTTTACAAGTTTACCTTGAATACTTACCACACACTTCTACAAAGCTGGGGCTTGATAACCCTGTGTCTTGTCCCCAAGTGCAGTCACTTCCACTCTGCATAGTCTTTGACCCCACCGGGGGTGTGCAGAAGGCTTTCAACCTCCCTCTCTAGGGAAGAAGGCTCCGCTTTCCTAGCATCAAAGTCTCTATGCACAGCCAAGCAGGAACCCAAGAAGTTGTCAAAAGGCTTGGACATCCAGAAGAGATCAGAGAGAAAATCTTACATCCTTTGGCTATTTCTTGCTCCCTTGACTTGACACATAGCATGTGACATGCTATGTACCATGACATCTATAAGTGGCATATCTGGGGCAAAATTATACATAAGAAGCTGTTCTCAAGTCCTTCAATAGCATTTTAAAAATCATCTCTGGTTTCTTTTGAGCAAATGCTTTATAGCTTAGTGATTTTTCAAGTTAAAGAAAAGCATGTTGACTAGTTTTCTCTACCTTTAACAACATGTACAATTTATTTCAAATAAAGCCATAGATGTGGTTCACATGATAGTTGGAAAAGTTAAACATAGCTTCCTCTTGTGATCCCATCTGTGGGGACTGGCCCTTTCCAGACAGAGAGCTGTGTCTGGAGATCTGACGTGGCCTTTCCATTGGCTCAGTATAAGGACAACAGTGACAGATGATTTGCAGGCAAGTAGTGTCAGTGGGTGGATGTCACTGTAGCTCATATGTTATCAGAAGGTTTGGGCAATTTAAATACCACCTATTCATTTTTATTTTGCAATATCTTTATCTTGTTTGTATTTTATCTCTCTTTACATGAAGCATTTTTTCCCACTAAAAATAAGCTTAGCCTTATGCTAAGCTATATCAACATATGACTTATCAAGTTTGGAATCAAGTTTGGAAAGTCATATGTTTGTTTTAAGGAAACATTAAATCATAAACACTTTAAATTTAAAAATATTTCTGTCTGAGTAACCCCAAATCAGGAGTCTAGCCAGGCTTGTGTGCACACAATAATTCGAGAAATACTGGCTTAGAGCAGGGGTCTGCAAACTTCTGATGGCTGCCTATAGAAATTAAGTTTTGTGTACATAGTCAAGTTCTTTCATTACTGCACTGCATTGTCTGCCTTTGAGCTATGACAATAGGGTTGAGTAGGTCCTATAGACACGCGTGCCCACAGAAATAGACATGCTTAATATGTGACCCTTTAGAGCAAGGGTGGAGGGTACATTTCTTGGTTTGATTTTGTCTATTTCCACAATCGAGTCTTCTAGTTTTCTTTTAAATGTGTATATGGTAGGTGATGTATGTATGTGCATGCGTGTGTGCAGTGCATATGCACATACATGTGCACGCATGAGCAGGCCAGAGGTTGACTGTGGGCATCTTCTTCTATCACTCTACTTTGTATATTGAGGCAGGGTCTCTAAATTGAACACAAAGGCCATCTATAAGTTAGTCTATCTAGCCAGCTAGCTCCAGGGATCCCCTGCCACTGGAGTTAGGTGGGCTACCATGCCTGCCTGGCTTTTTCATGGGTTCTGAGCATGTGACCTCCAGTCCTCACCCTTGCAGGGTGCACCCACTGAACCCTGCTCTTTAGGAGTATCTTTCATGAGGTGAAAATGCTTTGCTTTTTGTAGAGACTGGAGTAAAGAGATCCCACTCTTGCAGATTGGAGCCACAAGGTTGATCAAGCCTCACAGTATGTCTACTGGCTGGAGCAAGATGCACTTCAAGCTGCTTCGGGAGCTAGCTGTCTCATTATTCCATAGCCAGCTGGACTGAATGTTCTCTCCCACGGTCAGGACAGTAGCAACACAAAGTAAGGGTTGAAACTTGAAAGCTCACTAAAAAACTCTAACACTGGTGTGGCTGCTATGCTGTCTCCTATATCTTGTCAACCAGAAGGTGTAGGTATAGGCAGATTCTGTTGGAGATTAAACAGGTACATGCAAAGTAGAGGAAGAAAACCACGAAGCTTTGTGGCCGGTGTATGCTGTCTGGAAATTTTGTTTTTCAATCATATATATCTCTATCTCTATGTCTATCTTTATCATCTATATCTGTAGATGGTTGAAATACATATTATATATATATATATATAATATACATAAAACCAAGATGTATAGATATAAATATATATGTATATATTCCTTACATATAAGTAAGTAAGGATTGCCAATATTGAACTCTAAAGCAAAATGACTATGTGTATGTGTATTAGCAATTGCTCTGGACATATATTTTATTTCTCATTACTATGGTTACAACCATCAGGTGCATTAAGACATTTAGTATGTGTCATTAATGAGATAAGAAGTTATGATTAAACACTTTTAGAATAAACCCGTTTCTTCAAGATGGTTGTGGATTGACTAACTGAATTATGTATAAAATATTGACATGTTACAGAGAAGAAAATGTGGGGGTGGGGGAGGGGTGGGTAGGAAGGTTTTTACAGAGGACATTTTGTTTGAGTCATGACAGATGAGGGAGCGCTGTCTCGGTAGAGGAGCATTTCAGGCAACAGGACTTGTCCTCACAGAGAGTCTGCGACAGTGCGGGGGCTTTACTAGAGGTGTTGGCCACACCATCACTGTCCAGAGCAAGCTTAACCTGTGGGAAGCTTTGAGAGCACTCTCAGGAAAAGGTATTTCCTTGTTTTGGTGTATGGAATACACCCATGTACACATTCATGCAGGCACACACACGCACACCCCCCCCACACACATACACATACATTCATGCAAGCACACACACACACCACACAGACATACACACATACTCATGCAGACACACACACACACACACACACTTTTGTTCCATTTTGGTACACAGTCTCATGGAGACCAGGCTGTCCTGAGTCTTGTCGTGTAGATGCCTGTGATATACATGTGCCACCTACCCCTTCCTCCAGGACGCTAAGGTTACAAGCATGTGCCACCATATCTAGTTCATGTGGTGCTGGGGATCAAATGCAGGGCTCTGTGCCCACCGAGCAGGTACCCCAGCAACTGAGCTGAGTCCCTAGCCCCACTTCTAATTATTGGTACATTCACTTGTCTTATTAAACTACATGTGTCTTCTGTGACATGTGTGTATTGAAGACATAGAGGTTTAGAAAGGAAGTAAGACTAGACCAGCTGCCTGATTGCTGGAGGACTTTCTTCCTTGGGTGACTCTGGGGCATCTCAGTCCCCCCACATCTGCTCTTCACACTTTGATATAACATCTTGCTGACCTCTCTTCTCACAGCTAGTTCTCCATATCCCCTGCAACATGAGCAGGGCTTCCAAAGGACTAGGACCCCGTGTTTCCTTCAGTTTAGCACCTACCCCCTTTTTTAGGACAACATACTTTTTTGGTGTGGGAAAAGCAGACACATCCGTGTTCATTCCAAGGACCCTGTATCCAGGAGCAGAGACCTTCGTAGGACCCTTTGCTCACATACATCATGGGCACAGTTTATAGGTTACAAAGTTTGGCAGGGGCTTTTCCATGGTGCTATAACCAAAGGATACCAGGGGAGTAGGGTCAAGGTAGAAGTATGACCCTCATGGTCTAACCAAGGGACATCAAGTAATAATCTCTAAATTTGGCAGAGACGTGTGCATTGGGTCTGCATGAAGAAACCTCCAGTTGTGTAGCCTGTGCACTGGAGGCGGGGTGGGGTGATGGATGCACCAGCATCCATGCCTAAGATCAGTGCCATCTGGAGGCGGGCTGAGGTGGCTTAGCCGGAAAAGCCTTGGCATGAGCTTAACCACTGTCTAGCAGCCTTCCTACTTGTTTAGAGATTTTTGCACCATAATAAGGTCCAAAGGTTCTTTATATCTTTTCTAAACTCCTTCAGCTTCACATAATTCACAGAATCATTGAATATGGAAGTGGGAAGAATGTTACCGTCATCTGCTTCAACTTTTGCATATTTATTGTGTATTTATTATTTATTTACTTTACATCCTGATTGCAACTTTACCTTCCCTTCTCTCCTCCCAGTCCCTCCCTCTCCCCTCTCCCCTTTCCCTTCCGCATCCTCCCCTCCTCCCCTTTTCTCTGCCCATGGATAGCAAGCAACCTTGGTACATCACGTTGCAGAAGGACTAGGTGCATCTTCTCCTATGGAGGCTAGATGATGCAGCCAAGTTAGGGGAAATGGAACCAAAGGCAGGCAGCAGAGTCAAAGAAAGCGCCACTTCCCGCCTGTTCCCCTCCTTAGGAGTCATGCATAAGAACAAGCTGTAGAACTGTTAAGTGTGTGCACAAGGCCATGCGTGTGCTCTGGTTGGCCATTCCATCTCTGTGAGCCCCTTTGGGTCCAGGTTATCAACTCTTGCATTTGCTTTCCAGATAGAAACTGAGGTACAGAGAGAGCAACTGCTTTGTCCAGGATGCTGGTCCTCAATGCTGCACTGTCTCATTTTCCCTACCCTTCCTCCTTTTCTCCTTTCCCTTCATTCCCTCCACTGTTTTTGCAAATACATATTAAATAGCTCCTATGTATTCCACTAAGTAGGTGGGAAATGTCAGTAAACAAAAAATGGCTTCATGAATCTTACATGCTTTCTACGGATACACACACATGCGCGCACGCGCGCGCGCGCACACACACACATGTAATTATATCATGTGATACAATTGAATAAGTGTGATGGGGAAAAATCAGAGTGGAATTACTAAAAGCAGGAGAAAGAAAGGATGCAGTTTCAACAGAGTGCTCAGGGGCCGGGATTTGTTCTAGAGATGATATTTGAACGAGGGCTGGAGTCAGTCTGCTGTGTGAGAATCCGGGAGCAGCGTATTCTAGGTAGAGGGACCAGCTGGTGCAAAGGCCTCAAGGTGGGAGTGTGTCTGGTGGGAATAGCGCAGACCCCACAGAGACTGGTGAGAGCAAAGGGCGGGTGCAGAGTGGGAGATGAAACCAGGGGAGCCGCCAGCTTAAAATCCCCTCGTCACTGGCTATAACGGAGCTGGCTTTTATCCTAGGTAGGGGAGAAAATCACTGCAGGGTAGTGTGGCAGGGCAGTCACACAACTCGATTGGCTATATGGAGAGTAAGTGTGTCTGTTGTGTGAATGTAGATTGTAAGAGGCAATTGGAGAATTGCGAGTCCAGGTGAGGCTCTTTGCACAGAAAGAAAAGTGGTTACGTTTGCATGCAGATTGAGCTATGAGGTGATAAAAAGAGAGATGTCGTGAATAATTCCAGAAAATTTGACCTCCATAGCAGGAAAGATGGAGACACTATTAGCTGGGACTGTTAAATCTTGCTTCTGGATGGATGGAGCGGGCTTGAGAGACAAAACCAGTTAAGTTTTAAGCACATTGGCTGGGGAACATTGCTTAGATATTCAGGACAAGGTAAGCAGGAACCAGATGCCGAATCCTGGAATTAATAGAAAGCTCTTGGCTGAAGATGTAAATTGTATAGTGAGTACTGTATGTGGAGCGCTTAAATCCACGAGACTAGATGAAATTGTCAAGACAGCGTATAAAGGAGAGAGAAAGAGGCGACAGTGATTGTTAATCTTGATTGTCAACTTGATGGGATTCGAATTGCCATGGAAACAAATCTCTAATATGTCTATGAGGGATTATCTGGATTAGTTTAATTGAGGTGGGAGACCCTTCCTGAATGTAAGCGGTACTATTCTCTGAGTGGGTGTTCAGGACTGAATTTAAAAAAAAAAAAAAAAAGGGTAGTAACCTGGCGCATGCGCATCAGGGCTCTCGGCTTCCTAACTGTGGACACGTGTCCAGCCACCCCTGCTCCTGTTGCCACACCTTGCTAGGCAGGATAGACGGACTGTACTCTCTGGAACCATAAAACCCTTCCTTCCTAAAGTTGTCTTGTTGGGTATTTTGTTACAGTGACGATACAAGTAATTAACGTAGTGACCAAGGTCCCAACCCTGGCATATCACAGTTTTAGGAGTTCAGAAAACAGAGAAGGATGGAAAGAAAATTCAGTTAATAAAACCTAGGAGGTAGCAGGAAGCCAGAAGGCTATGCTGACCTTGAACACGAGGGCGGCAATATAATTAAAACAGGGGCAGCGAGGATGTAGCTGGGAGAGCAGCAGTCGGGAAAACTGAGTCGAAACGGATTTCTACAATGCCAGTGGCCCCAACAAGGTCAGAATCCACGTAAGATGAAACGAAGCTGAAGCGGCTTACAAAGCCTTTGTGCTGCAGAGGGAAAATAATTCCTCTGGCAATAGCATCAGTAATAATAATAACTATTATTAATTGTAACTGTACTGATGACAATAATTATAACATTAGCTAAATTTGCCAGAGAATCATCTATACGCCAAGGACTTTATTAAAATGAGCTCTTTGGTCTTGAGACCCATTGCGTAATGTAGGCGTTTCATTATATTTTTAGAAGTCAAAACTATGGTTAAGAGAGATTAATTTTATAGAGATCTCACACACATTAATAATGGCACTGGGATTTGAACCAGACAGATCTGATACAATAATCTATGCTCACTCTGCGCCATCCTTGTTTGCCCTGGGGAACTCTGCTGTGAACTTCAGATCCCGTCTTGGGAGATAAAGGTGTTAGAGGGTTTGAGTGTCAGGGATTCTCAGGGCTGAAGTAATCGGCAAATTGCTGATGGTTCTCTTTCCAAATTTTGTGAACTAGAAATTCAGGGTGATATGTAATCATAGAGAGCGGGTGGACTATTTATTCCCTGGAGAGAGTGAACTCCCTTGGGGGAGGTCTCAGGTCCGCTGCACTGTGATGCTTGAGTCTTACAGCTGGAGCCTTGAAGCCATTGCCGGGATGGATGGAAATGATTCGTCCTGTCTCCTTTCACTCCTGGCACATCCTGGATGAACTCTTTTCCAGACTCTAAATGGTAATTCACGAAAGCTATGTGAAATCCACGTTCACGAACACACCATCCTTCTTTTCTATTCATTTTGCTTCAGACACTATTAGATTTCCCTCCCTGGCTGATGATACCCTTTTAAGTCAGTAGTTCAAGTATTCCTTTTCATCCGAGGCTTACGTAGTCTAAGGTTGAATAGCATTACAGAGTTTGTTATGAAAAGCAGGAGTTCATACTTTGTACCGATTTCTCTCTTTTAAGGGATCCACACTCTTTCAACTGAGCCACAGCATTTTGTAAGGAGTGGAAATTTCCACGCTCAAAGTCCATTTGGCAATGTCTGTGGATGCCTTTTCTTATTCCAACCAAGGTACTGAGCTGAGGGTAGAGATTATGTTAAATACTCTATATTATAAAGATGGTTCTTCAACAAAGACTTGTCAAAAGAACTGAGATTGAGAAATTCTTCTGGAAAGCATCTTTAGAGGACATTACATCCAGAAGTATTCATGACTGTAAAGCTAGGGCATTACATCCCCCAAACCTCAGTAAACAGACATCTTTTCTCCCACCACAAGCTCTGTTCCATACTTTGCAACTTTATTGTCCAGTATATTGCTGGTGCAATATGATACCAATGCTCTCTGATTTTTAGGAGATCAAGTGCTGGACAGACTGTTAAGTAGGTGAAGGTAAGGGAGTGGCTAAGATTTCCCATTAAGTCCCTTGGCTAGGTTGTTGTTGGCTAGGTAGTTCTGTTGGACAGATATGAATCCTACTTTCTAAGGCTGCCAGATACAATGAGTGTATGTTCCCCTTCTTTTCTTTTCAGTGACAAGGGTCAAGTCTTGTTTTTTTGAAGCCTTCGTTCTATAAAGTCAATCTACTATCCCAGTCTGGCGCCTTGGGTGGCAGCTGCAGGAGCAACAGCAGCAGCAGCAGCAGCAGCAGCGCAGGGACCACTGGAATGATGAATATATCTTTCTCTGTACATATGTAAAAACCTAGGCCACAGTGGCTGGCTTTTCCCAGCCACAATGTTTAGATTATTAGAATAAGACAATCTCTCTCTTTTAAAATCTTCAGATTTTTAACTTGTTTATTTTGATCTTATATATGGGTATTTTGGTGGCATGTATGTATGTGCATCATATGCATGTAGTGTCTGAGGCAACCAGCAGAGGGCGCTAGAACTCCCTGGAACTGAAATTACAAGTGTCAGCTCCCATGAGGGGCCTGGGAACTGAACCTGGGTCCTCTGTATAGCTCAGCCACCTTTCCAGACCCAAATCAAATAGTCTTTACACTAAAACTTCCCTTGGAGCAGAATATAAGTGTTAAAATTAGTGTTTAGTATTCTCCTTGGTTAGATAGCAGTTTTTAAAGGGGAAGAAAGAAACTGAACCGGTTTTTGTTTTGTTTTGTTTTGTTTTGTTTTTTTGTTTTTCGAGACAGGGTTTCTCTGTGTAGCCCTGGCTGTCCTGGAACTCACTCTGTAGACCAGGCTGACCTCAAACTCAGAAATCCGCCTGTCTCTGCCTCCCAAGTGCTGGGATTAAAGGCGTGCACCACCACTGCCCGGCTGGAGTCATCTTTTAAGTTGTTGAATTTCTTGTATAAATGTGGGTGTTCCAGTAGATGAACTAGGGAGAACTCAACAGTCTGAGCATCAACATGGGACCATTTCTGCTGCCACATTTTGTGATTGTATACATTTTCTTCATGCGCTTCGGGTAACAACTTTCTCCTGTGGGTTTTGCCTTGATCTACAGATGTCCTGTCAGAAGATATTCCTAGATACAGATTTTCCACCTCTTAATGACGGTTCTGGTTATTTTGATTTGGCTCTTTTATGTCAGGTTTGCTGCAGTTTCTCTTTCTCCTAAATGTTGATATTTAATCATTGCTGAAGACAGTTAATCATTGCCTTAGTTTTTGTTCTATTGCTGTGAAGAGACACCATGATCAAGGCCACTTGTAAAAGAATTTAATTGGGGCCTGCTTACGGTTTTAGAGGGTGAGTCAATGACCAGCAGGACAGGGAACATGGCAGCAGGCAGGCATGGCACTGAAGAAGAATCTGAGAGCTTACATCTTACCCACAAGTTGGAGGCAGAGAGAGAGAGAGAGCTAACTTGAATGACATGGGCTTTTGAAACCTCAAAGCCAGTCCCCAGTGGCACACCTCTTCCAACAAGGCCACACCTTCTAATCCTTCCCAAACAGTTCCACAATCTGGGGACCAAACGTTCAAACATGAGCCGTTGGGGGTGATTCTCATTCATATTACCACACTCATGGTCCAATCTAAATAGTGAACATCTTGCATTGGTTACATCTCAACTCTACCACTAACTGATTGTGGAGAAAGTTCATCCATCCTATGCTGTAAGTTTGTCACCTATACAAGAATAGGTACGTTAATTACCATGGACCAAACAGGATGCCATCAGAGCTACTTGGCTATAATTGATAAAGCTGAGATTTGCCTAGGGACTTCTGTTTGCACAACTTCTCAATACTTAATCTGTGACAATGAGTGATAGAGGCATCCCTGGCCTTATGGAGCCACACACAGTAACTAAGACCAACTAATGAGCTCTTAATACCTGATCATTTCTCCTTCTTTTCAGTTTCATCATCAAATCTGCCTGTTGTGAGGGGACATTCAGGTATCCTTCTAGAGTACATTTTTGTCATCTACACGGGTGGGCAACAACCTCTGGAGAGAGAGGCTTGCAGTGTGAGGATGTCTCTGCAAGGGACTTGCATGTGAGGGGGCACAAATTTGATCCCAGGTTCCTGGGTTTCTTGTTAGTGAATGGGTCTCATCATCAGAGACACAAAATACTAGGAGAGAAATTCAGCAGGTGCAGGGTTTATCCTGGGGCATTTAATAACTCACGTCCTATGACAAGAACACCACAGCACACATGATCGATTGCTAGGGCCAGTCCTTCATTTTCTTGTTTATCACCCATATATTAAGAACCTGTCTCGTGCCTGAAACATGGCCTAACACCTCTCTTCTGCTTCTGTGAAATTCTTCGGCCATTCCACTTCCAAGGTGCGCATTGTGTCCTGCAGCCAGATGTGAGGCCAAGGGGTTGAACAAGAAGGCTTAATTTTCAAGCTGTGCTGGTGGCTGGAAAATGACCAGGACAATTAGATTTACTCTCCTTTCCCAGTGGCCAGCTGCACGGTGTGAACTGAACTCTGGTAGAGGCAGCATGAGCATGGGACTCGGGTCCATGTTTCAGGAGTTCCCTGTTGAGAAGACAAGTTAGTCAGAGCAGGGAGTCAAAGCCTTGACTTGGCCTGTGGCTGTGTCATTTAACATTCAGGAATGACAGAGGTTATATTTATTTCTTATTTGTGTCTAGGAGCACGCATGTGATGGCATGTGTACGGAAGTCAGAAGACAACATGCAGGAATCCATTCTCTCTGTCAACCCCATGAGTCCTGGTGGGGAAAAGAGGGGACCGAACTCAGGTCATTGGCTTGGCAGCAAGCACCTTTACCCATTAACCTATCTCACTGACTCAAATTCAGAACATTTAAATGAGTCTAAATAATAATTTTATACTTATTATAACCTCATTTCTAAGTATATTCTTGTGAATAAAATGAGATTTTACATATATAAAATATATATCAAATGGTACTTACCTATATTTTACTGTTTATACATAGATTTCCCATAAATAATTGTATATATACACACACACACACACACACACACACACACATATATATATATATATATATATATATATATATATATATATATATATATACATATATGTGTATATATATAATTTCTTGAGTAGGGTGTCATGTAGCTCAGGCTGGCCCCAAACTCTCTACATAGCTGAGACTAGTCTTGAACCCTTGATCCTCCTGTCTCTACTTACCAAGTGTTGAGATTATAAGAATATGGCCCTATGCTGACCTTAGCATTGTATCTTGAAAACTTTCCTGTATTGGTAAATATTTTTATAGTATAACTATAATGCTGTTTATTGCATGTAACTATTTAGCTCATTTGGCAACTTCTACTGATTTTCATTCACAGTAGATAGTGGTTCTGTGAATGTTGTTTGATTTTTGATTCTTTTAAATATACTCTCAGAGGAACTACTGGGATTAGTAATTTTTTAACTTTTTGAAGCTTTTGATACATACTACAAAGATTTCCTCTTTTTTTTCCCCCAAACTAACATACCAAAGCCCATGTCCTCAGCATGGTATTTTGGTGACTGGCAAAGGGTACTATCTCCAATGTTGTGTATTATTTAGTGACTTTCCCACTGTTGAATTAGTTCTTGAGTCAGGAGTTACAGGAGTCTGGGAAGAGCGCCTTATTAAAGTTAAATGTTTATTATCCTCCTTTGAATACTTTCCCAAGAAGGATAAAGAGAAGAGTCAGTTGTCTAGAAAGCCATTGATGCCTTCTGTTTTCTGATTTAGCTTCCTCTTGCTGCTGAGAGATGCTCTGAATGATTTGTGTCCTCCTTCACCCCAGCACCCTCAGAGTACTTCTCTTGATGGCGCACTGATTTCTTTCTTACCCTTCTGGCTGATAAAGAAGTCAGAATATTTTTGAAGATGTGATGGGACCTGAAGCTGCTGATTGGGACTCAGGAAAAACAAGGTTCTTGCAAGTTCCTTACCTACTCTCCATTTAACCCTGACTAAAGTGAGATACTTTAAAAAAATATTACATATAATTGTGCAGATGCTTCCTTTATGGCAAGACATCTTCTTCCAGGCTGTGTCTACAGGCAGGTGTGTCTACACTGAGGACAGGCAAAGGGTTGCCTGGGACAGCGCCACAGGTGAGATTATCTGCTTCTTGGGTTGAGCTAACAGCTTGTAGAATGGAGGTGATTTTGGAAGCCAGAATAGGGTGCAGTTGAGCGTAGAAGACTGTAGCAAGATAATAAGGTGCCCAATACTCTGTAGTATGACAACACTGGGTGGGACGGAAGGTGGATTTTATCAAAAAATAACAGCAGAGCCTTAACAGGTGAGTCCAGCACAGGGTGGAAATGGGTGGCTGAGGTGACTTGGCCGTAGCAGTTAGTAGGTCACTGAACATGAACATAGGAACCAGGATGCTAGTTACCACCCAAATGACAACGGTGGGTGATGGAGTGTTGGAGCCAAGGATAACCCTTGGACAAGCTGCTGACTGAGGGATCAGAAGAGGCTCTGCAGTGGAACGAAGTTACTGTGCTGGGATCGACTGGGTAGTCCAGACTCTAGACTCTGAAGACGCCAATAAGGCAGTCTCTGCTTTATCCTTGTTGAGGGTCACCATGGCATCTTTTGGATGTGCATGCTGGTTATGAGGAAAAATTTAATGCTTCTTTTGTCTTCCTGTTTTGCATGCTATGAAAGTGAGCAACTCCATGTTGACACAAGGGGTCAAGGCTGGCTGGGAACGCATAGCAATCCTCCTGTCTCAGCCTCCCAAACACTGGGCTTCCAGATATGAGCCACTATGACCAGTTAGACTATTCTCTTTTCTAAGGCAGTTCCCCATGGTAGAGCAGTATTCTACCACAGCACAGTGTTTACCTAGATCATGACAGAAAAGCTTTGTGCAAACAGAACTTGGAAAACAAAAGAAAAGGCTTTGAATTTAAGGGGGGGGGATCACTGCTGTCTCTCCCCATTCTGGTTAGACAGTCTGCTCCGCAGAGGTCCTGCATGCTGAGTGGTGGACGCAGCACAGGCTAGGGAGACACCAAAACCAGACCATGCCTCCCAGCTGAAGCGTACGTTAACAGAACTTGGAAACCAGTGTCTAATTAATGGGCTTTTGGGCTCTTCAGTATGTTTCTGGAATAAGAAGTGGATATGTTCTGTAGAACAAAAATGCTGTACAAGCAAAAATCAAAGTTGTGAGTATAAGGACACTTTAAATACGAATCACCGTCGATCTGCCACCTCCACCCCGACCTCGTCCATGACTGATGCTCAAGTAAAGAGATGTCCTGAGGTGCCCAGTCCCCCTGAAGTAAGCCAATGAGAGGCTCATTCTCTCAGGTGCCATAGGCCAGGGAGAGGGAGGAGGCGGCCTATAATCCAGTTCCTTAATTAGGGCAATATTGCTGGAAATAGGGATAAGGAGAGGGGGAGAGGACGGGGAGTGGGAGGAAGAGGGGGGGAAAGAGGGAGAAAAGGAGAGGGAGAGCGAGCTCAGGCACTGGTGGAACCTAGTTTGTATCCAAAGGATGCTCAGCAGTATTCTAGAATTTTCGCCATGCTTTTATGTGTGCCGATATCATTTGAGCAGCTGAGCTTTTGTACTATCTAATACATTTTTATGAAATAGAGTCCTCAAGCAGGTGTTCTCTATCCTTAGCTGCTCCCAGAAGGCCTAATTTTCATGGACACCAATGTGGCTGCGGCGTGTACATGATTCAGTGGCACAGAAGGAGGTCTCACATCTCTACAGTCCTACCATACTGACTCTTCTTCCCTTTGCCCAGTCCCTCCTCGCTCTGCTCACCAGGACCTCCCACAGTACCACGTATGTCACAGAATAGCCATACTACTTTTATTATGACTTATTAGGCACCAGTAGCATTGAGATGAGGAGGGTCGTCTAGAAGTCTTGAAGGCAGCCTTCCTCTTGGCTGCTTAACTCACTGTCCTGTGAGATGCTGGTGGACCCTGTTTCTGTCTGTGTGAGTATGTGATCTCCATGTAGGGTGTCCAGAATGTCTACCATAACCCTTTGGTCTGCCCACTTACCTCAGAGAATCTTCCTTCTTCACTCCTATTTCAACCTATGTGGGAGCGGAAGTGTATAGTCTACTAAATGCAGCCAGCCATTCTCTCCATTGCTGTGTGTTTGTCTTTACCACTCTCACGTAAGCATCAGAGCAGATTTTTCTTCACTCTTTAGGTTGTCTTAGTCTCCATCCACAGCACTGTGCTTCCTCCTGCACCCGGCTGCTGCAGTAGAAGCTTTGATGAATGGGCTTGCTCCCATGTGCTGTTCAGCTTCTATGGGTTTGTTCTATGGCGGGTGTCCTTGTTATTAAAAAATTGGTGTGAGAGGAAAAAAGGTTTCTCCATGGGAAGGACACCATATGATTTAAAAAATTTTTTTTGCACATTGGAAGCTTTGGAGAGTGAAAAGGCATATGTGGGCTGTTTCATGATTGCACAGCTCCCCGTTAAGGACAGGAGTAAGCAGCAGGGAGATGAAGGACACGAAACTCCAGGTGGGACAGTGGTGGTGTGGGGTGACTTGCTTCTTATCCATTTAGAGATCGTGTGCTTTAGGGGACTATTGTTTGAGTCTTGTTTGTCTCATGTATAAAATTGAAATAAATACACCGATGAGCATTTGAGAAGAAAGAGTGTGGTTAGCTAGCTCTACAGTGGTGTGGATAAATGTGCTTGGTGGTTCAAAGAGAAGTGGCTTTGAAGGTTTCCTGGATTTCTGAGTTGTCTTTCCTGTTCATCTCTTATCCTTGATCAGAAGCTCCATAAACATTTAATGTGGAAGGTTGGGCTGTGGCAGGCTCTTGGCAGACCATCTGCTGGATGAGGTCTAAGATTTGTTCAAGATGGGACAAGAATGCAAGAGACCAAGACACACAGATGTATAAATCAGCATGCATGAAAGCACCCACTCACACCATGTACACACACACATATACATACGAACACACATGCACTTGCTACACACGCGCACGCGAACACACACACACACACACACACATGCAGAGGTCTATGCATGCTCACAGACACCTGAGTATGCACAGACATTACACATGTACACACAGACTCCTCTCTCCCTTGAACATCAGAACTGTGATTTCTTCAAGTTGTGTGATGAAAAAAGAGAGAAATGTTTGATTTTTCCCACGCCTAATTATAGCTCCACCTGGGGAAGCAGTGCTGGCACCTTCGGAGCTTGAGCCTCCTGACTGACTCAGGAGTTCGTGGCAGAAACAGGACACTCCCGCAGAGAGGGTGGCCTTGTCGTAGAAAGTAGGGCTTGGATTCCAAGGAGAAGGGCTTTGTCATCTTTCAGCGCTGGACTCTCTGGGGACCAAGCCTTTAGCGTTGTTTCCACCAGTGTGGTTTTCTCCATCACGTTATGGGCTGGCTGAGAAGACAGCGATACCCTATATAAGTCCTTGGGATGTTCTGTCATCCTAATAGGGGCAAGAGCCAGCCTGCAGGACAAGGTATCAGGCTCTTAATTGTCCATAAAAGAATTACCCAGGTACTGTGAGGAAAAGCCCTATCTGGGAACTCTACCGTTTAACTTAGCTCCATATGGTTCAAGCCAGATGTGCATATATATGAGTATGTCGGCAGCCTTCAAAATTCTTTCAATTTAAACAGATTTATTTTTTAATGTATATGTGAGTGCAGTCCTCTTAGAGATCAGAAGAGGGCAGCAAAGCCCCTGGAGTTCCAGAAGGTTGCATGCTGCCTAACATGGGTGCTGGGAACCAATCCTTGGTCCCGTGCAAGAGCAATACAAGTTTGTACTGGCTGGTTTTGTGCATCAACTTGACACAAGCTAGAGTTATCCGAGAGAAAGGAGCCTCAGTTAAGGAAATGCCTCTGTGAGATCCAGCTGTGAGGCATTTTCTCAAGTAGTGATCAGTGGGGAGGAGCCAGACCATGGTGGGTGGTGTCATTCCTGGGATGACAGTCTTGGGTTCTATAAAAACGGTGAGCAAGCTGTGTAAAGCAGGCCCAGGAAGCAGGCCAGGAAGCAGCACCCTCCATGGCCTCTGCATCAGCTCCTGCCTCCAGGTTCCAGCCCTGCCTGAGTTCCTGTCCTGATTGCCTCCAATGATGGACAGTGATCTGGAGGTGTGAGCCGCACAACCCCTTTTCTCTATGACTTGCTTTTGAGCATAGTGTTTCATGGCAGCAATGGAAGCCCCAATTAAGACAAAGCTCTTAGCCTCTTAGCCATCTCTTCAGCCTTCCTTTCATTTTTCACCAGGCAAATCTTGGGTATTGGGGTTCAAATACGAGTTGGAAAAGTTAGCTGTTTAATTACAGTTGCTCTTTATCTTAATTTTCAGACCCTTGGTAAAACAGACCGGACAAACTCAGATTCAAATCCCACAGCATAAATTCGGATGGCAGTCAGCATGGTCTGATGCACTGTGGTTGTGCCTTCATCTGTAGTGTGGGTCTTGATCAGCACAATCCCCAGGGTTCCCATAGAACAGTAGAGAAAGAAGTACTCGGAGCTGTCTGGGCTGCAGTGGGTCTGCTAGCTTTCCTTCCTTCAGTCACATCACTGCTCCTGGCTCCCTGTGGGGTTTCCTTCCATGCCTGGATTTTTTGGTCTAGCTTGTTCAGGCGTCTTTCAGTTGTTTGTTTAATTGTCTTTATGCTAATCTGGATGGTAGTCGCAGCTGCTGGTACATTTCTCATGAATTCACTGCAGAGAATAAATGGTATATTGCAGGTAACACAGTATGGGGCTTGGCCAACAGTAGGTGAATACACGTAGCTAAAAGGTTTCATTTTCCTAATGAAGAGGAAAGGGACATACCTTGAGCTTCATATTGACTCCATCTGCAAGTGTCTTTTGAGGGCACAGAGCAAGTCAGAGTCTGAACTGTTCATCTTCAGTAAGCTATTATCTCCTTTCCCTGACACTATAGAAAATTCTCCAGCCAGTTACAACCTTGACTGTATTCTGACTTGAATTGTTAATTGGATTTGGTGAGACCATTCCCCAAGATAGTGAAGTATTTCTAGAAATTTCTCCCAGTGCTGGTCCTGTACACAAAGAATAAAAATGAAGATAGGGATGGCATAGGGTAAAGGTAAAGTGGGAGAGATTAGGAATGATCCTCTCTGACCAAGGAGGAAGCAAGTCTTCATTTTCGCCTTTTGTGGCTCTAGCTTCAGGTCATAACCACAGCCAAGAACACTTCCCCCAAGTCACTTATACCAATGTAGGACAGCACACAGTTTCAAATTACAGCTCTAGGTGCCAATTCCTCAGACTTTTGATTTCTTTACTTACTGGTAACATTGAAACTCAGGGGTTTTTATCTCAGGAGAGCACAAAAATAATAACACTAATAAAAAGGTAGAAAAGCCTATATCTATAAATATATCTGTGGCCTAAGAAGCATGTAGATGTTTTCGCATGTATATCGCGCTGGCCTATTTAACAAGAGAACATTATTTACAAATGCTTTCTTTGGGGGGCATTGCTCAAGTTCAGTATGTTGAGAATAAACGTGTGACTAGCGAAAAATCTTTTTTCTGTTTCTTTTTCTGCACTATGGAAGAAAAATTGCCATTTTAAGCAGCAGGAGAAATGAACACTGCCCTTTGCAGGCGAAGGATGGTGTTGTTTTACATCACAGAGGAGAGTCTATTACAGCTCTATCTCAATGACATCTTAGAGGGTAGGAACTGAGTCTGCTTTCTCCCAGGGCATCCTTTGAAGGAGAGAATGGCAAAAGAGACAGGGCTTTGTAATTTTCTAGGGCCACCTGGAAGGTGGTCTGTGGGCGACACGTAAGAGATGGGTGGAATGAGAGAAGCTCCAGAGGGCCAGAGGCCTGGTGTGGCAGGAGCTGATGCCAGAGACAAGCATCGTAGCCAGCAGGAGAGCATGAGAAGAAAGGATGTTTTGTTGTTGTTGTTGTTAGCACAAATGTCACAGTTTTCAATTTTCAGATGAATGGTTGTAGTCTCCATTCTATAGCTTCAAGACTCAAGAAATGACTGTTTACACAGCCTGCGTTCATGGTGCGTTCTGTGGTAGCCAGTTAAGGTGGGTCCCCTAGGAGTGGATGGTATGCAAGAACAGGAAGAGATGCAAAGTATCCACTGGGGATTTGGTTGAAGAAGGATGTGAAGATTATAACCATGGCATAGTTCAAGTCTATGGCTAACCCAAGAATCATTTCAAGGAGCAGCAAGGGAGAGGGGCAGGGCACATGTGGACTTCTCATACAAACAGGAGAGTTGGGGCTCTCACGGTTCTGCTTGACAGTTAAATATGAGATAATCCCTAGAGGGGTGGAGGATGTGGGTGCCCCAGAGGCAGCTGGGGCATGGGGTGTGTGAATTGTGTGTGCATGGGGTAAAGAATACTTGGGGTGAGATAACCCATCAGTGCTGGTGTCATTCCATGCATTGTGCCTCATGCTTGAGAGAGCTACTTTGTCTAAGTCATCAGACTGAAAGGGATCCCACAGTCGTGGCGTGTGATTCTTGACACTTTTGGAGGTGCCAGAAGAGTGTGGCATCTTTATCGATTGTAACAGCCATACTGACAGACCTGTAACAAAGGACAGGTTAACAAGAAAAAAAGCATAACAAATATATGCTCCAGACCAAGAAATTTAGTGTGTCGTAGGGGAGTGCAGGCTAATGACAATAGACTAATGTGGACCTAGCACAGCCTGCTTGCTGATTCTCTAACGAACAGGGCAGGATACTCCCTCCCCACTCCCAATGAAACATTTGCTTCTGGGAAGAGGTAGTCTAATTTCTGTGATCTGCTTTGGAAGAGAAATTCCAGTCTCTGATTTGTTTCTTGGGAGGAAGAAGACAGAAGACAGGGAGACTGAAGGTTAGACCGACCTCTGAGGCTTTTCTGTTCAAGAGCTCAACATGGGGAACTTCCCTGTACTGCCACATTAGAAGCAATCTACATGAACAATGTGGCAGGTTAGGGGGAAACGAATTGTGTGGATAAAAAGAGGAGCCTTTTATAAAAGACCAGTTATATTGTACCTCTCATCCTGGAGCTGTGCTCTAGGCTTCTTTCCAGGGCTTCTGTACAGACCTTTCCCCCTCCATCCTTGTCTGTACTTCAGGTGGGCACCTGCTCAGAGCAGGGAGTGGGGAGCCAATCTCAGTCTTATTCCTGTTAAGTCATGGCACTTGTCACAGCTTAGTGTACTGATCCATTTCCCAAGCTGTGTCCTTCACTAAACGTTCAGCCTTCTCAGAGAATCAAAACCTTAATCAGGAAGGAGTACCCACACTTAGCAATATATAAAATATGTACAGACTGAATGCTTGTGTACATCAAAATTCCC
Source organism: Uromys caudimaculatus (assembly GCA_028551405.1). Taxonomy (NCBI): domain Eukaryota; kingdom Metazoa; phylum Chordata; class Mammalia; order Rodentia; family Muridae; genus Uromys; species Uromys caudimaculatus. The sequence goes on along the minus strand of CM052706.1, from coordinate 17,677,160 downwards.
ATGTTTGAATCCCAACCCCACATTGTGATGCCATTTATAGGTGGCAGGTCATTAAAGCAAAGTCCTTGTACCTAAGTGTGCAACCCCAGAGCACTCCTTCACACCTTCCACTGTGAAGGCATAGCCAGAAGCGACCCTTGATGGCAGATATTGAACCCTGGTAAGACATTCAATCTGGCAGTGTCTTGATTGTGGGCTTGTCAACCTTGAAAACTATGAGAAACAAAGTCTGGTTGCTTAGCATCCATTCAGTGTATGGCAGTTTGTTTTCACACAGTGCTAACTAATTGGATACAGGAACCTTCAGTTAAGACTAAGTGAATGAGATTCTGTTTCTTGGGGTAAAGTTGCCATGCTATCTCTCCCCAACCCTGTTAGATGGCTGTGAACTCAAGCACATGGATGCTGCTTTCTCTTCAGACTCTATATCCCGACCACCAGCTGGAAGGTGCTTCCCACACAAAAGGTTAGTCTGTCCCCCTCACTTGACCCTCTCTAGAAATTCTCACACAATCATGCTCAAAGATCCATCTCCTGGGTGATTCTAAATCCAGACACATTGCCAGTAAGGATCAACCATCAGATCCTTTTTTCTAAGAACAAGGAAGGATGCAGGATCATTTTCCAAAAGCAACAGAGTTGGAAAATGTGTAGACTATTAAGATTTAGAGTTGAGTATATTAATAAGGGAGCCATATCTTATTTTGAGTTATACCCAGGGGTGGGTGTCAAATTAGGAACTGGTTCATGATTACATTATGTGAAACAAAACTTTAAAAATCATCCTCTCTGATTTAGTGCTGATTAGGTGCAAAAGTTCACACACACCCCCTTCAATAATTCCAGAGGTCTATCCAGTCATTGCACACACACCCAAACCTCCAGAAAGTCCAGTGTGGTTGTTGGTACTGTTGCTGGCTCCCATCCACTCGGGTTGTGCATGGTGACTTACCATTGATGCTTTACTTCTCTTTTATTTGAGAGGCAGTTGTATAATCTACATTTCATTCACGAATTGGAGAGGACTGTAAAGTCAAGATGAGATTTGATAATTAGTAAATGGGTTTTTTAATATACTTAATTTTTCTCACTTTCTGCTCCAGGGGCAACCTGAGAAGTGTGGGGCAGTGATCTGTGACAGGTAATCTGGTGCCCGGTTGAGCACAGGGATAAAATCTGGGTGACCCCGTGGGATAATCCACAAGGGATGGGAAAACTTTATGCCAACGCTCCTGGGAGGCTTTGGCTCCAGTCAAGGTCACGTACCATCCCTCCTCAGGTAGAGGCATGGCCACACAGCTCCAAGCCATCCCCATGTTAATGAGACACCTAGAGGCTTAGCCATGCCTCTTCCCAGTTACTATATCTGCCTTGCCTTTCCCAGAAAGGCGGGGTTACAATTCCATCCATGCCATTCCACACGATGAAAATAAACGTCTTAGAATTATGGACTGTCTCTTCATCTGGACCCACTGTGGGAAGCGAGGGATCGGCCCTTGATTAAGGAGCCACGTCTAATCTCTTGCTGAGGGCTTCCCCGAGCTCCCAGACGGTACCCATTCAACCAAGCCTAAGCAGCTGGCTCGGCTCCCCAAGTCGCTGAAACCCAGTCTCAGCAGGAATCCGAGCTGCGCTCCGACTATGGCCCTGGGCAGGGCCCGCAAAGGCTTCCCATAGCCCCCACCTGCCCATCGGACCACTTCCCCACAGGGAGCCCAGGACAGACACGTGGGGCTTCATCCCACCGCACCAGGAATGTTCCCACCGAGAAGTACTCTTTGACTCTGGGAGAGTTCTTGATTTATCACCACATTCAACGATATCAGGTAGAAGAGCTGAAAAACATGCTCAGAGAAGAGTTTTAGCACATTGGGAGAAACCAGGTGTTGTAGTCTGTGCCCAGCCACCTGAGAATTGGAACTTCAAGGTCATCGTTTCTACGTAGTGAGTTTGAGGCTGCCTGAGATACATGAGATGCTATATTAAAAGGGGACGGATTGAGGAACTGCTGTCTTAGGAAAGAACTTTAAAAAATGATACAGCAGCTTCTGTAAGACACAGGTATGATAAGCAGAATGGCTGCATAATTTCAAAGGATATGAAAATTCTTAGTACAGACTCATTCACCAAATTCCCTAAGAAATTGAGAGAACTAATTTCTGGATCTCTAAAGCCGGGCTTGATTTCAGCCAGGATCCACATGAGACTTGTACAAGACAGCCTAGAATTGAAAGACCACTCTTCTACCAGGAAATAGCTGAGTCCTTGGTGATGGCTCCCTGCAGAGTGGCTGGAGGAGGCAAGGTGGTGGGGTTGAGTGGTCAGTGTCATATGACTGACATCAATGGAGGTCGCCATGGTGTTCCAAACATGTGAACCGGTCATACTGAGAAGCTAAAATCTTGACTGATTCATCATGTCCATGAATTTGTAGTTTGTTGTTATGGATACCATTGACCTTAATATTCTTAAAACTGTTTCATAGGCTTATTCTAAGAGACTAAGAAAAAAACTGGAAAGTGTGTGTGTGTGTGTGTGTGTGTGTGTGTGTGTGTGTGTGTGTAAGACCCCCTCCAAGTGTTCTAATCCTTTAATTATTTCATGGCAGAAGTAACTGTTTAATTATACTTGTACAGCACCCCAGTTGGCCAAGATGATCTTGAGTGAGTTTCTTAAACTCAACAATCTGCAGATGTTGGTGGATCCAGTTCTGTGCTGTTTAGATTTGTCAACTTGATACAAACTAGCATCACCTTCCAAGAGAGAGACTTGATTGAGAAATTGCCTCATCTGATTGGCCTGTGGGCAAGTCTGTAGGGCATTTTCTTGATTTATAATTAATGTGGGAGGGCCCAGTTGACTATGGGTGATGTTACCCATGGACAATTGGTCCTGGGCTGTATAAGAAACCAGGCTGAGTGAGCCATGGGGAGAAGCCAGTAAGCAGCACTCCTCCGTGGCCTCTGCTTCACTCCTTGCCTCTAGGTTCCTGCCTTGAGTTTCTGCCCTGTTTTTCTTCAGTAACGGACAGTGACATGAGTAAGCTGAAACAACAATTCCCCCAACCCCAAGTTCTCTTTTGGTCATGGTGTTTCCCACAACAACAGAGAAGTAAAGCAGGTAAACTTAAATCTTTAAACTTCACACTGGCGAATAGGAAGCCAGTGCCTGTCGCTTCGTTTCTTACTAAATATCCATGGGAGTTTTCTTGTAGTCTCAGAATTCAGTAACTTAACTATGATTCTAATAATTTTTTCATTGTTATTACCTTTTACTGGAACATTCTATGTATTTTTAGAATATAGATTGTTTTTACTTCATTTCAAGAAAGGTCTCTCTTGTATATATTTTAATCCATTTTCTGCCCCATTATCGAATACTCTATTTTGGTATGATAATATGCCTTAGGCGAGCCCTTTGCTTTTCTCTCCTTTTCTTCCCATCTGCTAGCCTCTCTTTTCTTCGTTGTTTGAGGCCATTGGTCTTTTTCTGTCTCTGCCCACTGTGATTACATACTCATATATTTGTAATTGTTTTCAGCTGTGTCTATTGTACTCAACCATTCCACCGTGGGATGTTATGGCTTGTGACTGATTTTCTTGTATTTGCAATCTCAATTTTCATCTCAGCCTCTCCCCTTACCATCTTGTTTGTGGTCTTGTTGATGTTCTCTGTAAACCTACAGAAACAAGACAACACAGTGTTCTTATTACCTGGGGGAGTTTCTTCTTTGTTAGTTCTCCTTTGTTTTTGAGTAGTTTGGGGTTATTTATATCTTTGATCTTTTGGTTCTCCTCTTTATCACTCTCATTTGGTTGAGGTATATTCTTGTAATAACGAGAATTTCCTTCCAATTCCTTTTATGAGTAATATGGACAGACATAATCAGAATGGCCATTTGTCCTAATGCTCTAGACAGATTCTTGACTATCTGCTCTATCAGTGACTTCTTTGTTTTCCTCTCCTGAGCTACTGGGTACTGGGTCTTGTGTGTGTTTCTGTGTTTGCACATGTGTGTGTGTTGTGTGTTCACATATGTGTGAGGGTGGGTGTGTGCATGTGGAAGCCAGAAGTCAATGTCAGGTCAGGGGTCTTCCTTCATCCCTCTCCATCTTATTTTTGAGACATGGTCTCTCATGGAACTTGGAGTTCATCAGAGTCTACAGGCTAGCTGATCAATGAGCTTCAGGGCTTCTTCTGTGTCTGTGCCCCATCCCTTGTCAGAGCTGGGGTTACAGAAACAGGCTGCTGCATTGAGTTTTAAAGTAGGTTATGGGGTCAAATTTGGGTTCTCAGACTTACACAGCAGGCTCTGTATAAGCCATCTACCCAGCCCCTGAGCTAGTTTTAATTGTGATTTTTATTATTTTTAAACAAGGTAGAGTTCTGGGAGAGATTTTTGAGAGTTCTGCATGAGTTGACCTATGGCCTCTAAAGGACCCAGCACTTCTCTTTGGAGATTCTTTCAGATATCCTGTGACCCTCCCTGCCCCTGGGAATTGTGGGTGGATATCAATCTAAGAGGACAAATGGAACAGAGAGTACAGATGTTGGGGTTGGGTTCAGAGCCCTGTGAGTATGTATAGTACACACCAGCACCAACTATGGGGAGACAGATCACTTTACTTGAGGCCATTCAAGGACTGTATACTTTTGGGGATAGGGTCAGAATATCCATGATGGGCACAGGTTATTGACTGAAGGTGTAAGGTGCCTTATTAGCACAGAGAGGCATTCCAGGAATCTCAGCAAAAAGGAAGTTGAACCTGTAATCTTAACCAAGGCTATGTGACATTCCTCAGGTAGAGGCGAATGTGGATTAAACTTAGAGAAGGGGAAGCACCAAGCCTAGAGAGTCTAGAAGGCTATCTGAACAATGGTAGACTTCGACCTTAATTGGCAGGGCAACAATGTCCTGCATCATAACCTACGATCCTTGCCTGGTTGGAGCTGCATATTTTCTTGCACAGTTGAGTGGGGATGGGTTATCTTTCTATGTATCTGCTTTCCAAGTCATCTTGGGCCATGCTAGCATGACGTTTGTCATCCTGCTGATTCATCTCACTATTTTTACTCACTGGTCTTTTTCTTAGAGCGCTGCCTATTTCTGTCAATAGAGGAAAAAACTAAAACAGTGCCTGAAACACTCACCCCTCTTTTATACCTCTGAGGAAAGGATGAGTTCTTACCTGGAGATTTGAGGTACCACCTAAACTGAAGCAAAGGGTTTTGCTACTGTTGTGGGTGTGTGTCACTACTGTTGCTAGTCTTCTTTTCTTTTCATTTGGTTTTGCTTTTGTTGTTTGTTTGTTTCATTTAAGTCTCCCTTGTAATTGGGAGTGGTAGGTATTCCACTTTGCATTCTTGTCTCTTCTTTCTCGCCTTGGTGGTGCCCAGGCTGAGTGCTGGCCATCTCCCTGTCCCTTGGGGGAGTCTCTACCACATCTCCCTCACTGCTGACTGTGCACTCCTGGGGCTCTTAAGCATGATGCTCAGTTTGCTGATTCATAGTCTTTACCCAATAGGCTGCTAAAGCCACAGAAGGTCCTTATCTTTCACTGATGCGGCTGCCATTTTAAAAATACTTTATTTAATATTCATAATGCATAAAATGTATTTTGATCAAACCCATTTTCCATTCCTTCATTTCCAATTCTTCTCCTATCTCCTTCAGTACGTCCCTCCTAACTCTGTGTGCTTGCTGGCTTTCTTGCTTCCTTCCCACCGAGTCTACTTAGTTACTGCCTGTAGCTTGGACTGTCTCCTGGGTCATGGGTAGCCTCACAGGGCCTGCATCCTTGTGGAAAACCTATTCTTGCTCTCCCAGCAGCCATCAACTGCCAGTATGTCCTTGAATATGGGATATGGTGAAACTTTTTCATCCTCTCACCTGTCCATGCTGTTATTTTGGCTGCCTTGATCTTGTGAAAGTCTTGTGTATGCAGTGTTAGCCCCTGTTAGTCCATGTGTGCAACTGTGCTGTCCTGTCTAGCAAAAGCTGTCTCACTGCAGGCATCCATACACAAATTGCTTCACCCACTGAGCCACCTCCCAGCCCAGTGCTAATGTTGGTGATGCCGTCCCCGGTGGGAGTGCCAGATGTTGAGAAATACACTAACTGAAAGTTGTGCCAGAAAAGGTTTTTAAAAAAATATTCTTTAAAGAATATCCACATAAAATAGTGAGAACAAAACAAAAATAAAAAAGGCTTGAAATCAAAAGGTATGGGAAAAACATGATATCTCCCCCAGACCTCCACTTATTTCGGTTAGGCTTAGGTTAAATCTAGCCTTTATCACATGAACACATGTGATATTGGCCAAGGGCTTTAACCTCCTTAAAGTTTAGATATGAGCTGGGCAGTGGTGGTGCACGCCTTTAATCCCAGCACTTGGGAGGCAGAGACAGGCAGATTTCTGAGTTCGAGGCCAGCCTGGTCTACAGAGTGAGTTCCAGGACAGCCAGGACTATACAGAGAAACCCTGTCTCGAAAAACCAAAAAAAAAAAAAAAAAAAGTTTAGATATGAAAAAAATCCCTTATTATGCAAACTCACAGGGAGAATTAAATGAGAAGACACATTGACAACTTCCACCACCCACAGGAGCCCTCTCGGGAGCTGGGAAATCTTTGTCCTTGCCCTCCCCACAACTCCTGTCCCACCTTCCTTTTTGATATGCAGACCTGGTCATCCTATTTGAGTTAACAGGATAGAGAACACTTTGCTCAGAGATGGAAGGAGTCTGGGAGCTTGTGCCACAGCTTCCATTTCATGGAGACCTTCTTACCCTTTAACATGAAGGAGTGGGGATTGAGTGGCAGGCAGGAGGTAAGGTATCTACCGTCAGATCTAGTCCCTAGACAGTGGGGACAGCTTCCCTTTAAAATTCGATGTGTGTGAGATGCAGGACATCATCAAGAGCAATTGGAGACTAAGCTCATTACCCTTCCAGGGACAGTACTTGACAAGGCCCAGCAAGGATGAGTACATATTAATGAAATGTAGACACCTAAAGCCAAGATGCTTGGCTGAGGTGATTGCAGTGGGTATATTTCCTTCTGGTTGACCACAGCCACTCACAAGGAAAAGGATGTCAGGTTGAAAGCTAGACTTCCTTACTGAGAAAGGCAGGGGCTGACTGAACTAGAATCAAAATCTTTGCATTACCTTGAGACTTGTTCATAAGTGGGGGCATGGCCATGATGACCTCTGCTGGCTGAGAGCTCATTCAAAAGTCATTGGAAGGTCATTTGAGGGACAGATAAGGGACCACGATGATCAGTTCGTAGCTGTGGTGGTGATGATGCAAGGTGAGTTGCTATGAAAACATTTCTGCTCCCTTCATATGGGGGGATAATGAAGGGGACCAGTTGTGGATAAGGGCCCCTGTTCTATGATGCTACTCTTGCTTTGCCCACAGCAGTAACCTGGGGATCTTAGGGAGAGCTGCTGTGTACAAAGACTCACAGATTACAGCAAACAGAACCATTCAGTAATAAATCTTAGATAACAGGAGACAATCATGACCAATTCCATTTCTGGTTAACCAATGGATCACCTAGTGACCCAATTTCTTGTTTCCAAAAGTATATGACTATAATCATAGAATTACAATTACTAGAATTTGGATTTTTGCTGTTGTTTGAGACAGGGCCATTAGCCCAAGCTGGCCTCAAACTCTAGGGTAACCTAGGACGACCTTAAACTTTTAGTCTTCCTGTCTCTCTCTCACAAGTATTGTTTTGTACAATGAATAAACCTTAGTAAAACGCTTCAGATCTTGGAGCATTTCAAACATCTTAGTTTTGGAGTCTGGATGCTCAATCTCGATAAGAAGTTTTTGCTCCCCACTTTCATATAACCCAAGTTAACTTGTGTCTGAAATAAAGAGTAGAAGGGGAGTTCTGACAGCTGGAGCTTAAGTCAGGCAGATAAGACCCTCCAGCCACTCCCTGTGCCCTGAAGGGTCAAGACGAGCTTGGCCATGGAGAAGAGTAGAAAGCTTAACCTAACAGCACAGATTCATTCATTGCTCTGGCCTCAGAATTGGCTTTTTATTTGCCATATGACTAATAGATCCAGTCAGGGTTCATGAACCACTCTCAGCAAATTGCTTCTCCTCCTCCAATCCAGTGCTATCTGCAAACTCAAAAGCCAGCTCTAGATCCACAGCCTAGGATCTCTCTTTGATTGTGAGCCACCTTTGCTAGGGAAGTAACTGCTTTCTTTCCCAATTGTCCCTCCTAGCCTATGACCATCTCTGCACCCATAGGCATAGGTCCAAATAGGTGTCCTTTGAGCTTGCTCAAGAGACATCTTTAACAGGTAAAATGGTCCTGTCATCTTTTATCCCTCTACCTGTTGCTATTTTACCTGGTCTGATTAAGTCACTCATCAACCAGCTTATCCTGGCTAATCTCTGGTCACACAGTTCCTACATTGTACCAGTCTAAGGAAGGAAGGGTTATCACATCAGACACATAACCAAAAAATGTTGTCCACATACCCAGGTGAAATCTTAAAAACAATATGAATGCTCAAGACAGCACATTTCCCATCAACCCCACTACTCCCAAAGAAGTGTTCTTTAATGAAAGCTACCTATGTAACAGCTCTCCCCAGCTCCCGTCAAACCTTAGCACAACTGACACTATGTTGGAAGCACCATTCTGACCTTCAAACCCAGCATGTAGGCCCTAACTCCTGCCAAATGGAAGAAAGACCTAATCCATTAAAGACATAGTTCCAGGATCCAGGAAAGTCCCGAAATGGACTAACCTTGCTTTTTTGCTTCTGCAGTCTCACCTTTCGCTAACTGTCTCATTTCTGAAGTCTGTCAACAAGGATATAGCTTTTGTGTAGAAAAGACAAAGAATAGTGAGGTTTGAGGCTGCATGATTTGGGCCACATAGACTTTCTAGTCAGCTTTAAGGATGGCCACATGTGTTCTCTGGTGGAATTACCTCAAAACACCTTGATGAACCTCAGGACACAGAATTTAAGAGAATGACCCTAAGTTTTATCAAAGAATTCAAGGCACATCTAAAGATACAATTAAGTGAAGAAGAAAACCACAGAATGGGAAAGAATCTTCGTCATCTAGGAATGTGACAGAGGACTAATATCCAGGACATACAAAGGACTGAAAATACAGTCAAGGAAACCAATGACCCAATTAAAAACAGGACTAGACATTTAAATAGAGTTCTTAATATAAGAAAAAAGAAGTGACTAAGAAATTCATCAAAACATGTTCATCACCCTTGGAAGTTGGGGAAATGCAAATTAAAACAACTTTGAGATTTTTGTTTTATCCCAGTCAGAATGATTAAGAGCAACAAAATAACTGATAAAAGAAGATAGCAAGGTTGTGGGGAGAGGGGGAACCCCATTCACTATTGGTGGAAATGCAAATTGGTGTGGCCACTATGGAAATGTGTATGGAAATCTGAAACAAACAAACAAACACCTACAAGTAAATACATCGTATGACCCACTCATACGGGTCCTTGGCATACGCCTAACATTCTATTCCACAAATTCTTCAGCCACATTCATTGGTGCTCTCTACTCACAAGAGCTAGAAGAGGGAAACAACCTAAATGTGCTTCAACAGATGAATGGATAGTGAAAACGTTGTTCATATACACAATGGAATACTATTCAGCAGTAAAGAAAAAAAAATGAAATCTCAAAATCTGCAGGTAAATGGAGGAACCTTGAATAGTGTATATTGCAGACCCAGAAAGACGGTGTGTTCCGTCTCATCTGCAGTTCCCAGCTTCAGACCTCCAGACCTATGAGTATATAACACAAGTATCCACAGAAACTCAGAAAGTACAAAGAATCCATCAGCGGGGGATGGGATGGGCTTGAAACAGGAATAGCAGGATGCAGAGCTGATATGAATTCTCAAATGGAAAAGTGAGAAGGGTCCTGCAGCTGTGGCAGAAAGGGAGAGAAGAGGAATGAACATGTAGATATATGTATGTGTGTGTGTGTGTGTGTGTGTGTGTGTGTGTGTGTGTGTGTGTGTGTCTGTCTGTCTGTCTATGTGCCTGCCTGTCTGTCTGTCTATTAAAGAAAGTTATGGTGCTTGGGCTTATCATGTTCCTTATAAGAACCAGAGACTAATAGAAAACTCCAGTACCGGGTACAAGAAACCTCCTTTCAATGGTTGGTCAGTATAGTCCACATGACTCTCAAGACAATATAGACTATTGCTATTTCCCTTAGTTACATCTCAGAGGCTGAAGGTAAGTGGTTTTTGCTGAAGAAACCACATACTCCAGACACAGGACTCAGATAATTCGAGCTCCATCAGACCTGAAAACTTCCTACCCGAGGTCTAGCTTCCATGGTACCAGAAAAATACTATGTGAACTGTCAAGGGAGTGAAGCAATTGAGAGTCCTCCCCAGCAGCAACACCTATGAACCATAGCAAGGATCAGCACAGCAAGAGTCCATGGAGGTGCAAAAGGAGGTGGTGGTGCCCAGCAGCTGTCTAAGTGGACATAAGGCCCCCTCAACAGGAGGGAAATAATCCCTGGTAGTAGACACATCACTAACCTCCCAAAGTCAGCGAGCTCATGCATCTTAGATCAGAATCTGTTACTGCCACTTTGCTAGACAGCATAATTCCTTACTACACTAAATCTTAGCCTCATACCCACAGGTAAGTGTAGCTACCATCGCTCATCAAAGAAGCCTCTCTTTAGAGCAAACGGAGACCATCACAGAAAACTACTACTAGACACAAGGGAGAGATCAACGGATCCCTGGAGCCCAGACCCGGTGGATACATCCACATCAGCACCCCTTCATCTATGGCTCAGGGACCATGATGGAAACGGGGATGGAATGATGCCGAAGAGTTAGAATACCAGGCAAACTGCTGGGAAATGGTGTAGTGAACTAGAGGAGTGATTTGTTAAAACCAAGAAAATAAGTTATGTCAGAGAACGAGGCTGCCAGGGATCAGCCAAATGGTTTTTAAACAGGCTTTTACAGATGAACAACGTCAGGTAATGTATACAGGAGCCAAAGGGGGAGTGGACAGATTGGAGAGAAACATGACAGGGGTGTAAGCCAGTCTTCTGTCAACTTGACATAAACTGGAGTTACCTGAAAGGAGGGAACAACCTCAACTGAGAAGGTGCCTCCATAAAATCCAGCTGTAAAACATTTTCTTAATTCGTGATTGATGGGGGAGGGCCCAGACCATGGTGGGTGGTCCCAATCACTGGGCTGGTGGTCTTGGGTTTTTATAAGAAATCAGGTTGAACAAGCTATGAGGAGCAAGCCAGTAAGCAGCACCCTTCCATGGCCTCTGCATCAGCTTCTACCTCCAGGTTCCTGCCCTATGTGAGTGCCTGTCCTGACTTCCTTTGGTGATGGTGGAAGTGTATGCTGAATAAACCCTTTCCTCCCCAACTTGCTTTTTGGCCATGGTGTTTGTTGAAGCAATAGAAATCCTAACTAGGACAATAGGAAATAAGTGGGGACAGTCTGGTAGAGCCTCACAGAGAGGAAGGAATGGGGTTGAATAGTCATCCCCAGAGTGAAAGCTTTAAATAAGTTAGATTGTCAACAGCAAGCCGCTTGACATCAGGAGCTGGTTACAGGAAGATGAACACAGTTGATTTTGACAACATTACTAATTACCAAGCTCATCCTCACCATCAAAGATATTCTTCACATAGATGGGTGTATACTCATTACAAATTAGCAGACAGCTAGGAAAACCACTTAGGTTTATAACATTTAAATAGCAGCAGCATTTTTCTTGTGTTTTGTTTTTCTGTCTGCCTCCACTCTCTTAATAGTGGTTGAAGTGGAAAGAGGAGGGACCTTGGACTTGGAAGTCCTGGGATAGAATCCTGGCCATGCTAATTTACTGGCTGTGAGGCCTTGGGAAAATGATGTAATGTTTTTGAGCCTTTTTTTCTCCCTCTTCATAAGAGGGAGAGTATTTTGCCTCAGTTAATTATTGTTTTTATCACAGACTACTTGCAAAGTTCCCTGGCTGGGCTAGTGAGAGGGTTCGTATGTAAAGGTGCTTGCAGGCAAACACCTGACTGAGTTCATCCTTGGGACCCAAATGGTGGAAAGAGAAAACTGACTGTTCTCTGATTCTCTGATCACCATGTGTGCTGCGTACACACACACACACACACACACACACACACACACACACACACACCAATAAATTAATGTAATATTAAGTTCAATGGCTTATAAAGTACAAAAGGATACATGTTCATTACCTCCTCATTCTGTTCAACCCCAGTATTCCTTTAGTTCCCTTTGAATCATGATCAGTGTGACATGAACTTAAATGGAGGAAAGACCCAGTTGGGGTAAGTCTCAGAGGTTTATTACTTAGGCTTCTTTTGAGGAACAGAAGTGATAGAATAAAAAATATATATTACCAAGGGGATTTATTAGATTGGCTCTCATGCTGTTTGGGCTGGGTCAGCCAAAAACGACTGTGTGAACACTTGAGAGGCTGTGAACCAAGTTTGAGGCTTCATCTGAGACTGAAGGCCTTGGTAGCCCCAGTCTTGCATTGCAGGTTTGGAAGGTTTTCAGTTGATGTTGGAGAGCTGAAGAAGCTGGAATGAGGAATCAGTGGAGGATAGCTGCAGGGCCAGACATAGAGTAGATGCACTTACAAGCAAGTGGTGAATGCAGGCAGGCAAAATGCAAGCGCTTTTACATCTAACCTCCTTATATCTGGGCTGCATCTGGAAGCTGCCACCCAGTCAGGGGAGGGTCCTTCTCTCAGGGTACTCTTTCTGGGAACTACCCTAGCTGCCCTTCCTGGAGATGTATGTCTTAGTCGTTTCCAGACCCAATCAAATGGACAAGCAAGATTAACCGTCGTGAGCGATATCAGTCCATCATGGCAAAGAGAACATAGCAGAGAAGAGATATTTACATCATGACTACCAGGAAGTAGAGAGGAGACATAGGACTCAGGGCAAGATGCAGTTCCAAAGATTTGCCTCTAGAGACCCCTTCCTCTAACCAGAGCCCATTTCCTACCTTTCAGCACCCCTCAGTATTGCCATCAGATGAATGGACTGAACCATGGATGGAGCCCTCATGACCTAAATCATCTCTAGAAACAACATCATAGGCAGCTTCAGAGGTGTCTCATCTTCTAGGACATTCATTTCCTCAGGCTGGCAAAGGTAAGTAGAACATTGTGCACTGATGTGTTTATGGCCAGTTGAGGGCTGGTTGGGGTCTTGGTCTTGCCTGGGCTTTCTCACACATGTGGGCTTCCACTGCAGTGTACCATCTCTCTGGTCCATCTCTCATCATGGTGGCTGTGTGGAAATGCACTGGACAGTTCTCAAGCCTAGGCTCAGAACTGGCAGAGCATTGCATCCGCAGCTCTCTGCTGAGCAAAGCAGATCACTAGGCCCTCTGAGAATCAAACGGGTGGAGAAGGAGGAGACTTCTTCCCACGAGAGGAGCTGAGAGGCACACTGCAAGGGGCATTGGCAGTGGTCAGAATCATCTATCCTTTGCTCTGCGTTGTTGTGGAGATTTTATAAGAATATACCTGGAGTTGCCTACGGCAGCAGCTGGCACACAGATGCGCAGTCCCTGTGTCAACGTCTCCCTTCCGACAAAAAGCTAAGAGCAGGACCAGACACGCTAGATCTTCCAGGTGCACAGCGCTAGGAAGCGGCGGCAGGAACTGAACAGATGAACTTTTCAGCGCGTGCCAGAGCATTGCTTATGCTCGTTTCATCAGGCAAGTGTTTTCAAAAGAGATTTCAAAAGAGCGAAATTATAGGCCTCGCTTTTAGCAAACCTTGGCAATGTGGTGTCTCTCTCGCTCTTCTTCCTTTCCTTCCCCCAAGAATACCCTCTGGAATGATAGGACTTCACCTTCTCATCTCCAGAGGAACAATGTGTTATTTTGGTCTGCGTTTGATCACCAGTGATTCACTTTAAAGGCAGCGCTGCTGGGAACGCACACAGGAAGCTGGGCTGCAATCAGAAAAATGACTATGTAAAAATGGCTTCCTCTATCTTTCTGCTCTTATATTTCCCTGGGAGGTTTTTTTCTCTTTCCCCTTCACTTCCTAATCCATTGACCTGTGTAGACCCAGCCTGACTGAGAAGGTAGGCTGCATCGTGGTGTTTATCTGGCAGTTCTCACCATATCCTCTCTGAGTTCTGCCAGGAATTAACTGAAAAGTATATTATTATGTAATTTGCCAAAATGACACTTGACTTAAGGCTGCCAAGCAGCTAAAGAAAGATTTTATTTTATTTTATTTTATTTTATTTTTACTTTAGAAAGTCGTCAGAAACGGTGCATTAAATTACGATTACAATGATGGTAATTTCACAAAATGTATTGAAAACCTGAACATTTGTCAGAACTCTGAATGCAACTGCCTGAATTTTATGATCCAAAGGAAGCAAGTGAAAATCTTGTGGCTTTTTTTAAAAGGTGAAAGTTGAGAGCCAGCAAGATGACTCATTGGTTGCAGGTACTTGCTGTCAACCCTGCAACCAGAGTTCCGTTCCTAGGACCCACATGACGAAGAGAGAAACTGTCTTTCAAAGATGTCCTCTGAGATCCACACATGCGCTGTGGCACACATCCACCTACTCACACTCAGAACCAATGAGATCATGTAAAACCTATCTGAATGAAATCTGCGATAGCTTTAGATAAGCATGGGGGGAGGGGTCCCACCGAATCACCACCCATTTCCCCTGTGCTGACAGATGACGTCATCAGGGAAGAGTTGTTTAGTTAAAGCTAAGTGACCAACTTAACTAAATCTAGACTTCATGCGAGTCTTGCTCTTCCCTTGAACATTCTCTCTTTGTTCCCAGTACAATCTAGGGCACCGTGCTTTATCTAATGGCCACGTCTCCCTGACAGCATCCGCCCTGTGATGCTGTCTCAGTCTTGTTTTTAATGAGGTGGACAGCTTTGAGGCGGGCTAGTGGGGATGTTCCAGAACATTTGGGTCCTGTTGATATTTTCCTCATGGTTATACCGGATTCCATATGGACTTGGGGTGAATGTTATAAAGTTGTTCTTGTGGACATTCTTGTCACCACCCTGGTGGCTTATGACATCACCATGCTGGTGGCTTATGACATCACCATGCTGGTGGCTTATGACATCACCATGCTGGTGGCTTATGACATCACCATGCTGGTGGCTTATGACATCACCATGCTGGTGGCTTATGACATCACCATGCTGGTGGTTATGACATCACCATGCTTGTGGCTTATGATGTATGTCCTTGCCAGTGGCAGCACTGTGTCGAGTCCTGAAAAATTGGAAACCAAGGTTTCACAGCAGGGGATTAGTTTAGCACATATTCTTACATCATCTTATTTTTTCTCAGTTTTTAAAATTAATTAAATTGTGTTCATTGACAGTTTCACACATACGCATGATTTAAATGACTCTTAAACCCACACTCTCCCATTTCCCTGTTACTTCTGTCTTTCTCCCTCTTCCCTACAAATCTGTTTCTTGTGCCCTTGTCTATTCGTTTTGTTTTGTGATCTGCAGAGTTTAATTGGAGCCTTCTATGAGGCCATGGGTTGGGAGCTATCCTTTGGAGCCTGGACACACAGGGAAAACAATGGTTCATCCCCTAGACTCTGTCACTTACTCAGTTTGGCAGTAAGGGGTGAGGCCCATGAGCCCTTCTGCTTCCTCTGATTGTTTACAATGTCAGTTTTGTGCCAGCCCTGTGCAGGTAATCATAGTTATGAGTTCATGACTGTAATGTTTTATCCAGTCTAGTTTATAGCATCTTACAGCCCTTTACTCTATCTCCTGGCTCATATACACTTCCCACCCTTTCTTCTGCAGTGCTCCCTGAGCCCTGGAGGGCCTGGTGTACGTGTATTGTTTCGGACTGAGCCCTCAGTTTTCACGTATTCTCAGCATCATGAGCACCACCACACTAATAACAAGTTTCTCCCTTGGGCTTACAGCCTCCTCAGGCACGGGTTGTTAACCAAGGTTACAATACCAGACATGGGCTCCCTCCCATAGAGTAGGAGGCAGATCCAATCAAAGGACAGTTGTTTATGGTTTCTGCTGAACAAACAGTTGTGTCACTATTGTATAGGTGAGCACAGCTTGCCTAGAAGTTTGGTTTCTTGAGGTGATAGTGTTCACAGCTGGGTGAGACCATTGAGTCCTCTCTCAACTCAGCCCCTTGCGTAGCATCGGCTGGCACTTTGACAGCCAGCTGTGAAGGAAATTCCAGCCCAATTCCACTTTGCTATTCTATATCTTGTAACTAAAGTATAGATAAGAAGTTACAGTCTTATCTACAAGTTCTGGTAGGAAGCCAAGAGGGCAGACAAGAGTCTGTATTGTCTTAGGGGTCTTTGGGGCCCCTGTTCAGGCGTTTCACACCTGGGACAGGGAACTGTGTTTAGTAGCCCTCTGTGTTGGAGAATAGCTTTATATAGTCATGGAAGGTAGCTCCGTTTATTCTCTCTTTTGTATTTTATTTGGGTTATAAGATCGTAGGCTTCCATAGATCTTTTTAATTCACCTTTTATTTTGGTTAATTTCCCTCCTACAGAGTTATCTCCCCAATTCCCCCATCTCCATGCCTGCGTAGACCTTCCCACCGCCATGTTCTTGCTCTCTACTTCCCCTCTAGCCACGCTCTACTCTGCTTCCCCCATCAGGGGCCATCTTGGACTACATCCCCTTTCTAGCTCTCTGGCCCCCATAGGCACTCCATGCTAAACAACCAAAGCTAAGGAGCTGAGGCTATGATCAAATGTGCAGCATTTGTCTTTCTGGGTCTGGGTTACTTCATTCAGTATACTTTTTAAAAAATCCATTTACATGCAAATTTCCTTATTTCAAGTTTTCTTTGCAAAGAATATTCCATTTATAAGTGCACCACATCCCTTAGCTATTATGAATAAAGCAGCAATGACTACATGTGAGCAAGTGTCTCTGTAGTAGGATATAGATTCACCAAGCTATACCTTGGGTCAGATGATAGTTTTATTTTTGGTTTTCTGAGAAAGCTCGAGACTTATTCACAAGGTGGCTATAGCTTGCACTCCCGCCAACAATGTACAGAGGTTAACTTTCCCCACATCCACACTAACATCTGTTCTCATTTGATTCATCCTCCTCTGCCTCTGCATACAAGGGCTGCAAGTGTGAGCTACCGCAGCTGGTTTATGGAGTCATAAGAATCACTCCTAAAGCTCTGTGGAGGCTAGCAAGCACTGGGCTCACTTAGCTACATCTCCAGTGTCACCATTTATCTTGTCTTAGCTGCTTATTGAGGTATTTTCTTGCCATTACAGGTTATGATTAATTTTGATCCATTTATGATCAGTCAATGTTTATTGCTCTAAAAGGCAGATTGCAAAGCAGGATATGAAGAGGTTCCTTTTAATACTTTAAAATATTTCCTCATGTACATGGTCTTAGAAACTGCCCATATTACATCGTTTCAACCTTCTGAGGAGGACATTTTCACCAACCCTATGATGAGGGCATTTCAATCCTGAGCCTGCCTTTGAATACTCCCTGACTCTGGCTTACCGTTCTTTGGTGGGAGCCGGTGTCTATTGCGACGTTGACTCCATGACCCTGAGTGCATTCATAACTTTGTACCCTTGTAACTAAACACCCCCCAAAAACACTATAAAGGGGGTATATTGGCTCACAGTTTCAGAGGGGTTGATTCCCTTCATGGTAGGGAAGGGGACAGGGTAGAGCATCTCATATCACTGGGACTGAAAAGATAAACATAGGAAGGGTTCAGGACAAGATACAGCTCCAAGGACATACCCCAAAATGAGCTACTCATTCTAAGCAAGCACTGTTTCTCCACTTGCACTATTTCCCAACAATGCCATTGTATTATTAATATAATAACCAAGGGATTAATTCATTCATTACATCAGAGCCCTCATAGTATTTCCTCAAACACCCTCAAAGACAAACCCAGAGTGGCTCTTTACTGATCTAGGTGTTTCCTCATTCCAGTCAAACCTACAGGGGTAACCATTGCAAAGGGCAACCTGCTCACATCAGAAAAATGCCTCTCCTCCTGGGTAAACCACATTATCCCTCAAAGGCATGCTCTGCATAATGAGGCTAACGGTGCCTCCTAGATCTATTGTTTAGAAAAAGTATAACACACACCCAGATAACACACAGGAAAGAGTTTGTGCTTGCAAACCTGAAGAGTCATTAAGAGAACAAAATTGTGGGAATGGTAGATCATATTGGGAAGGAACTATCCTGAGGCAAATTCTCTTCCCTTAAATCCCTTGTGTGCACACCCTTCTCCATAAATAACCTCCTGCATGCTGGTTTCCATTCGGAAGAAGAACAACCACTCTTCTCTGCTGATGTGGATGAGAGCTACTGTCGCTGTAGTCTGTGCATGGAATTCAGTTCTAATCAAAGCCTCCTTTGGGTTTCGATTTCTGTGCTATGCCTTCCACGGAGCTCTGAAGTCCTAAAGAACAAGATGGTGTTCTGTGAGTCTCGGTATCTAAAGTGGCATTTGGCCCAGACTAGATGCTCAAGCCATCTAATTAATGAAACCAACAAACCTTCACCAATACTGACTCTTCCCACGCACTTTTTGCCCTCCATTCCTCTCTACCCCTTTAGCAAGCCAGGCAGAACTTTCTCACCCTCTGTTGTCAGAGCAATTGAAGATTCTTTCCACTTCTGACCTTGTTCTTCCTCCTGCCTTGAGTATTCATCTTTTATTTCCTGAATCACTCTTTTATTTGCTTCACAGTTCAGATGCTGTCTTTTTAAGGAAAGCTTTGGGACCATCCTTCAAGGACTCATTTCTAAGAGAGACTTAGCTCACCACCCTTTTCATTTCCTTCACAGGATTTGTCTATGTTTATGGATACTCTTTCTTCATTGGGATTCCCAATCCCTCGGTGGTTTTCTTTTTGTTTTGTTCTGTCCCTCTGACTTAATTTATAACCACTACCTTGTCTGTCATTGTAGAGACACTATGACATGATGAGGTTGGACCTTTGAGAGCTGATTATGCCACAAGAGCCTCACAAATCCTCTTCTGAAAAATGAAGATGTTTATGAAAGAGGCTTCACATACAGGTCAGTCCTCTTGTCCTCCGTCTGTCCCATCAGATGAGGTCATAGCATGCATCCCCTTTCCAGGAATACAGCAATAGGTGCCATCTTGGAAGCAGATAGGATGGGACTTCTCTAGGCGGCAGGACTTCTGGGCTTGGTTTTGGGTTTCTCAGCCTCTAGAGCTGGAAGGGATAAATGTACATGATTTATAAATGACCACATCTGTGGTGTTTGATTGTAGCAGCAAAATGAACCTAGAGCTGGACATGATGGCTCCTGTCTATAATGCCAGCACGTAGGAGGCAGAGACAGGAAGATTGCCACAAGCCTGGGGACAGCCTGGACCACACTCCGAGTGCCAATTCAGCTTGAGTTGCAGAGTTAGACCATGTTCAAGAAAAAAAAACCAAGAGGCAATTATCAGAGAAAAATCCTATGAGAAATCTGAACATTTGTCTCCGCCATCTTACGTAATGGAGGTAATAGAATGTTGGATTGTGTCTCCTGTTATTGGTGAAGTTCAAGGGGTAGAGAAAGGGGGAAACAGAAATGAGGGTGCCCTGCATGACCCTTCTCACTCGTGCCTTCTGGAGAAGGACTCTCTTCTCTCCTTGAGTGAAGCAGGGTTGGGTATAGACTTAGGACAAAAGGGTGGGATAGGGACGTGGGCTTGTACTGAAGGGCCACAGTGACATCTTAGGACTCCGCTAATTCGTGACATCAGATCTAAATCTGGGCTGAATCCCCAACTTATGTTAGGATGTATATATCATCTCTTCACACGCCCTTCATACACTTTTGATACACTGAGGTGGTTAGATGCAGGGAGCGGGTAGAGTTGGACATCTGTAGGCCTGAGTGTGCAGTGGCTTTAAAATAAGTCAGCACTCACTAAGGGGCACTTGACTTCCAAATACTGATTTAATCACTTTTTGTGAAATATCTTTATAACAATATTCAGAACATTCATTGCTTGTTTCTTAATAAATACTTCAGACATTCAACAGATTTTTCTGCAGTAAACTGGGTCACCGAGAACATCGATTGTTTTCTGATGCTCTTTGTTCGGAGGGAGAGGTTTTCAGTGCTTCTAGTATCGGGGACTGAACCCGTCACCTTACGCATACAAGGTATGACTTGGATTTAATATGTTCCTCGGAAGGCACCTGTTCGAGCCTTTGCTCTTCCACTGGCTATGCTGCTTTGGGAGGCTGTGCAGTAGGAGGCGGAGCCTTGCTAGAGGAGGTGAGACGTGAGGGGTGGGGCTGAGGGTCATAGCCAGGTCATGTTTCCTGCTCTCTCTCTCCTTTCTGATTCATGGGCTTGTGAATAAGTACCTACTTCAAGCTCCTGCCACCTGGAGTGGCTCAGTGTCATCTACAGCACAACAGACCATCTCTCCTCAGACAAGGGCCTAAATAAATCTTCCCTCCTTTAAGACGCTTCTTGTCAAGTATTTAATCACAGCCATGCAAAGAGCAACTAATGCACAAGGTGAGTTCTGTACCATTGAGCTACCCTTCCAGTTCCCGCTGCCTTTATCATCATCGTCCTCATCGTTGTCGTTGTCCATCTGCTCTTGGGGGAGATTGTAAGGTTAAGTTCTTGAGTGACATTTACTTCTAGGTTTCTCTGTGAATTCTGTGTTCCATCTACACGACGTTCTTAGCACGTTAGGATGGACTCATGAATTGGAGTGCAAGTCTATGTGATTTTTTAAAAAAATTCTTTCTTTTATGAATTGAAAAAGGAAAATGTATTTAATTTTGTTTTGGATTTTAAACTCTTTCTCTCCATCTTTCCTGTCTTCTGTTCTTCAGGTTGACCTCTGTTTCTATTCCAGACTCCGGTCATGAGAGCATTCTCCCAGCTCACTTAAATTTCACATCCCTACTGTGCCTCTAAATATAAGAAAAGCTCAGACAACCCCCAACTGCAAGAAAAAAAAGCTGTGTGTGTGTGTGTGTGTTTGAGTGTGTGTGCACGTGTGTGTGAGAGAGAGTGTGTGTGTGACTGAGAGTATGTCTGTATTCATACAGATGAAGGCAACTATACCTTATCATGGTAGAAAAGACTGAAGCATGTTAAAAAATATGACAGAGCAAGTGGAATAAGCCTCGAAATGAACAAGTACAAACCAGAATCTAACAGCATGAACGCGTGGGATTTTCTTAGGAAATGTAGCAAGGACTCATAAGATCCAGACTTGAACCTCACCCTGGAGCTACCTACCTGCGCAGACTCTGCCTGGCTAACTTCCCCGAGCCTAAGTTTGTAGTCAGGAGGGATGACAAGAGTATCTACCCTGTTGGGTTGTCACAAGATGTCACCATGATAATGTTGTCAAGTCACTTCACCCCCAGCATAAATGCTATTTCATTTTCTATCTATACTCACCAGCCTCCTTTCCAGGAAAATTCATAGTTGCTCTTCAGCCAAGCGATAAACTAGAAGACATTCATTCTCACTGTTGCTAAAGCCCATCTGCACCCCTTTTGTCTCTTCTGACATTTTGAAATGAGTGCTCCCTAATGCTCTCTCATGGGGTACACATCACTTCATCTTCCTTAGCTAGAATCTTGCCTTCAACTCCAGCCGAATAAAGGAAACCAGGAAAAATAGCCTTGTTTGTCTAAAACCATTAATAGAAAGTTGTCTGTGTAATGTTCCAGAGGATGCATCAATTAGAAATAATATTTGGTTCTAAGGAATAAAGAGCTGAAAATAATGGCTTGAATCAATGGAGGGCTTTCTTTTCCTCCTAACAAACAAAGAAACAAACCTGGACATAATGGTCGTCTTCTTGGTATTGAAGGCTCAGGTTCCTTTTACCATTTTGCTTAGCCTGCCTTAGCAAATGCTACTCTGGCCTCAGAGTGTCTGACCCTCTTCACTCTGGGTAGAAACAAGAGAAGGGCCAAAGTAGTTAATGTATGCTCTAGTGGGCTCAGCTCCCTCCCTCCCTCCTGCAGTGCTCGGGGCAGTGCCCCACACCAGCCCTCAGCACCAGAACCTCCCACAGTGACGGCAATGTTCTAGGTGGACTCTTCAAGATGTTAGCTACTAGCCACTTAGGACTTCCTGGCACTCGGTATAGGCTACGGAAAGTGGAGAAGTACATTTTTAATTCTACTTAACAAATGCAAATGGCTATGTGTGCCTATTATACTGAAGAACTCAGGGTTAGATCTGACTCATCTAACTAACCCATCCAAAAGCAAGGCTGGAGGCTGGCAACATTGCTCCCTGTCACAAAATTAGGCTTTTTATTCATAAGGAAAAAAAACAGTTATGAACAGAGGCAGAGCAAACAGTAGAGTCTACAACAGGGTGCTAGCTACATGCTAAT
Organism: Uromys caudimaculatus; assembly: GCA_028551405.1. Classification (NCBI taxonomy): domain Eukaryota; kingdom Metazoa; phylum Chordata; class Mammalia; order Rodentia; family Muridae; genus Uromys; species Uromys caudimaculatus. The sequence continues at coordinate 17,654,696 of CM052706.1, read as the reverse complement.
GTTCCTTCAGCCCAAAGGACTAAGGTCCCCAGGCAGGCCTGTGATGTGGTATGTCAGGGGAAGCTTCTGCCTGAGTGAGAATCAGGGTCCTAAGTCTTGGGGTTCATTCAAGAACCTTCTGCCAAGATGTGGAAACTGGGGTTTAGAAAGTGACTGAGCATCTCTCTTCAAAGATAATAGGGTGACCTGCTATGAAGTAACAGAGTCAATTAATGGCCTTTCAAACAACTCCCACAGTGAACTGTAAAAATCTCAGGAAGAAAATGCCCTGAGATCATGGTTTTTAAAATGTAGGGAGGAAAAGCCAGAGAGATTTTGATGCCACCTATTGGCAGAAACAGGTATCCTGTGGCCCTCCGGAGTGGTAGCTTGTTCCTGAGTATCAGAGGTATCTCAAGTCATGCAGGGTCCTTGTAATCTCTGCCTCAGCTTGGAACATGTGTTAAGAATTCTCCCTTGACTCTTCATGTCTTAGCAAGGCTCCTTTGGGAAAGTCCTTTCCAGTGACACAACCCACCTCAGGAGTACATGGAAGTATCAGAGGAAAGCATCTCCTCCGATTCTCAAAATTACATGAAGTAGGAAAAAAAAAATCACACACACACATCTCAGACCTTTGAGCTACAAATAACCCTGAGGTGAAATTCAAGGCTTTTCTTTGATCTAGGGTCTCAGAAAGAAATCCCGTTATTTACAGCCATCGCTTGACTGGTTGGCTGTGTAACCATCCTACAGCTCAAAAGGAAGAAAAAAGAAAAAGAAAAGAAAACAGAAATCCCATTTCAAAACAAAATGTTACCCTGACTCACTCAGGGTAGGAGCCAAGGTTTCTGATGTAGGGCACTGACTCTCCGTCTGCCTTTCCTTTCATCATCTGCCACCCTTAAAAATGCTATCAACCACACAGGGAAGAGTTCATAGCCCTTCCCTCTTGTTCCCTGGCTCCCTTCCAGCCTTTGACTTGTCATACTGATGGGTGAGATGCCTTTCATACTGGCATAGGACACAGAGCGGATGCCTCCCCTTATGTTATCCGGCAGACCCAGCGAGTGGAGCCACTCAGAACTGGAGCCTCCTTTCGATTTGGGAACATTGGTGCCACCGAGTTCAGCGGCCTGGCTTTAGATAACCTTAACCATGGCTGTAGAACCCCGCAACCCAGAATCCACAAAAAAGAGAGTTGGGAGGAGGTGAGTGGCTTGGGGAAGAGGAAGGACTCGATTTCACAATCGTCAAGGGGACTCCGGCTGGTGGGCAACTTGCCGTGGGGTCAGTGATGAAGAACAGAGTTTATTAACTGGTTATAAATCATCGTTTGTACAGTCGAGCTGTTGATTTCATAGGAGAGGTGGGACTGAATTCTGCTTATGTGCCTGGCAAAGAGCTTCTTTGAATTTACCTTCAGTGTCATGGAGAGAGAGAGAGAGAGAGAGAGAGAGAGAGAGAAAGCTGCACATGTGTTCTGCGCACTGGCTTGCAGGCAAACTGTTGGTTTCTAATTAGGGAGCCGAAGCCTGCTGGCAGTCACAAGTTTTGGTGTTGTGTTTAGTTTGCACGCCTGTGTTTTTGGCGTGGGGGAGGGGGTAACTGCATTAGGGTGTTCTCGATTGGTTGTGACTTTGTAACTTCTCTGTGCTCCACTTTTAGTTGCTAGGCACCTTCAGAGCTTGCTTCAAGGAATACTCAGCAAGAACTGAGCTGTGGTCTGGTTATCCCAACCACCTAAATGTGGTTTGTGGTAGACATGATCAAACTACTTGGGAAGACTGTTATACAAATTAAATAGGCTGATAAGTAGAATTGACTAATTGCTTATTGGAAATAGCATATGTTCAGCAGATCATAACTGCCTTCCTCTTGCCTATAAAAGAAGAGGTCTGCTTTATACCTTCTAGAAAATATTAAAAAACATTTTTTAAATTTAATAAGTGTGTATTGCTGTCTGCTAAGGGGAGACCCTCTCCTAGGCTTTGTGTCTCCAATTATGAATGATCTAAAAAAAAAAAAAAAAACAAAAACAAAAACAACAAACCAGAGATATCACCTCCATGGAATTTACATGTTTGAGTTCACAGTCAACATGCAAGGAAAATAAATAAAAGGCATTCCTTTTCTTTATTTCGCCTTTGCAAATTCAGTCCAACGCAAACTTCATTTCTAGGGTTAGATGCTACTGAATAAAACCCAGGAGGAATTAGCAAACATATTGTTGACTTTACTTTTCCAGATGCATGTTTCTTTCCCTGGTAGAAAACCCCGAGAATTCCTGGGAGGTCAGTCCTTCCAGCTGGAGTGTGTGTGACTCTGATGAAGCTCCGGTCCATTCCCAGTAGTCCTGGGAGCACATGGTCTGCTCCAGACACCAGGAACTGCCCTTTGTTGTAACCTCACATGCCAAAGCCTCAATGACTCGCTTGTGCATAGCCACATGACCTAAGTGTTCTCAGTCAAGGCAAACCATGGCTTTGTGTGTAAGCACCACGATACAGCTAGATTCTCTCAGCATTATTTTGTTAGGCTTGTGGCTAATATGGCATCTCAGAATAGCTCGTGAGGCGACTGAAAGAAGAAAAAATGTTGATTTTCTGGAAACTGTTTCTTCGCAAAGATCTTCTCATTTGATTTTCAGAATCATTTATGAGGCCCCTTTGCTTTCTCCTGTCATTTCTCCTTCTCTGGCCTTTGAAACTGGGAACTGTGCAGTGGTGTAAAGCTTATGACCCAATCCTTCACCTTATGAGAGACCTTGTTGGGTAGGATCTCAACAAGCAGAGAGGGAGACACCTTCCTCCCTTGCCCTGGGTGCTTGACCATCACTTCTAACATGTGTGCCACCCCCAGGTACAGAGAGAACCCTTTATTCAGTTTGCTTTATGGATTATAAAGTCTAATTTGATTCTGATCATGAGAGTACATGGGGATGTTTGGTTGTCTTGTTTATCTACTTCCTCAGAGACAAATGGAAACACAGCCTGGCATGCCTTCTCATTGTTCCTTTGCTTGAATCTGACTTTGAATAAATTTGTAACAGAAAAGTCATCATTTCCAAACTGCCCCATAAGGGACAGAGATGTCACATAGCGGCACTACAAAACAAAACAGCAAGCCCATTACTTCTTGTATAAATGCTTTGTAGTGTGTCCAAAGTGTTTTATAGTATGTGACAATGATTGCTCCCTAAATAAGACCTATGGTTTTGGTTTGGGCTTTTTCAGACAATGTCTCTAACCCAGGCTGGTTTCAAACTCCCTTTGTAGTTGAGGGTAACTTGGACCTTCCGAGTCTTCTGCCTTCACCTCCCAAATTCTGGGGTTTCAGGGATGCAATGGCATGCCTGACTTTGTACAAGGTTGGGGCTTGAGTCAGAACCTGCTGCATGTTAGGCCAACTGAGCTACAACTGCAGCCAAAACTGTTTTCAAATGCACATTCCATAAGCATGCTGAGGTGTTTGTATTCAGGAAGATATTCTGAGGTGAAGAGAAAAATAGCTGTTCACTCATTAAATCATGCATTTATTGACTTGTAGATATCAAAATAAATGCTCAGTGTCACCCCCATTTTTAGTGAGAGTTGAGCCAGTCAAGAAGTTTTCTTGAATGTATGCAAAAAAAAGTATAGCTCCTATTCTCTCTCCTCTGCTCCTGTGATTTCACTGCTTTATCATAGAATGAGGAGAAATTAATCACGTGCCTCTCAGGAGCTGGTGGGAATTGCAAAGCTGAGCAGGGAACCAGGGCTGAGGGAGCGGCAGGACCATGGAGAGCGCCAGGGCTGCGACCAGGGCGGGGCGTCGCTGAGTCCCCGGAACCCCCCAGGGGGCGCTCGAGAGGAGGCTTAAGAACTAGTATCTTGCTGGGCTGCTGGGCGCAAGGGTTTCGTCAGAAGGTGGAAATCTCAGCCAGAAGCTGCCATCTCCTGGCTCTCACCCCTCCCTCCCTCCCTTCCTCCTTTCCTTCCTCCCTCACTCCTCTGCTCCCTCCCCCCTTCCCCAGTTCCTTCCTCTTTACTCAGCGAGTTCCCTGAGCCCAGCAGCTCCTTTCACGCTGTTCACCCTCTCCCCCAGCCCCCACCCCCAAGAATGGAGTCGGGGTTTCCAGAGCGACCAAACTCTCCTCCCAGCATCTTTATCCTCCTCGGCTGTTGCTAAACTGCCCCCAGAGGACCAAAGAGGGGAGAGGGAAGCCCGACCCTCCTAAGACCTCTTTACAACTACATCACCCAGGACCTCCACTCCAAAGGCAGATTTTGCATCCTGGGGGCGTGACAGACCTGTCCCGGGCTGAATTCTCTTTCTAGTCTCCGAGGCTGGCACACCCAGGTGAGTAGATGCCAACTCTGAGCCTTGTGTTCTTGCAAACTCGTCAGGGCTGCTGCGTAGCCAGCCCAACTTTTGAGAAGCTCTGGGTTTTTGCCCAGCCTGGCTTGTTTGTCATTGCTCTTGGTCTGAACAGCGGCAGGTGCAGCAATCCTTAAAGGCAAGGGGAAAAAACAAACTTTCAGCCAATATACCTGCTTTTTCACAGAATTCCACTCGCCCAGGTGGAGTGGTAGGGAGACCCCAGGCGGAACCACAGAGCGGAGGGTGAGTTAGGCTGTGGAAATGCTGCGGGCTGGAGGGAGGATTATTATTGTTTTAGAAATGGGAAGGGGGATGGGACCAGAGTCGGGGCTGGAGTTGCTGCTTCCCGTTTGACAGCAAGAAAGGTGTGTGGCATCAGTAATGTTAGCCAATGGCTTGACCCTCCTGCTGTTTGAATTCGGCTTCTGTGCATTCTTTACCAAGAAGTCCCAATAATATTTAACTGCGTCCATGACACTAGGCTTACAACTAACCCCTAGGCTTGCCGGTGGCTTTATTTGGCTCAGTTGCCAATGTTTCTTTCTTTTTTCTTTTCTTTTCTTTTTCTTTTTGTTAAATGAAATAGCAAGGTGGTGAAGAGAAACTAGAAGGACTGGAAGTAGCTTCTGACTAGAGAGATCAAAACTCGGTATCACATACTACCAAGGATTGCTAGAACTGAATCCAAGGGAATCAGAAAGTGGTCCACACTGAGTTGAGCTGACCGGCAGTGGGTGGGAGAGGGCAGAATCCCAGCAAAACTCTTAGGAATATGAGTGCCTCTTAGTGTAAGTGGGCTTCCCGGCTCCTAACCTTATTCTGCACTCCAGAGTCAGGGGCTTGCAGGATTTAGGGAAGATTACCTGTGGAGATTCAGTGAGGTGGAGACAGGAAATGAGAACAAGGTAGAAAGAGTGGATATGTGGTAGAGGCAGGGATAGAGCCCTGGTAAAGTTGCTAAGAGGTACCTGTCTCCTTCACGCTGTGGACCCACCAGCTCCTAGGATGTCTGTGCCTCTGGAGCTGAAGAGCTTCGGCAGTTCATACTTTGTTTTTGAGACTCTGCAGACTGGACCGAGTGCTTCATCTTACTGCTGCTTTGCAGGGCTTTTCCAAGCTCAGCTCTGGTTTCTCTTGGCTCACTTGTTCTTCTATTTCCTGAACAGCATTTTGAGCTGTTACAGAGCACTTAAGTGTTCTTGACTGGTGAGCCATCTCTCCAGCTCCGACTTAAGTGTTCTTAAAACAAGACTAAACTTTGTATTTAAACAAAACCTCCAAACTACTCTAGCTCCAGAGTCCTTCCTACCCCTAAGCCTGCTTGCTCCTTCATGGTCTCTGTTCTTAAAGACAATTATATCAATGCAATGTAAGCCCCACCTCTTCAAACTTTCTTTATAAGGTAGGTCGCTGGTTTTGTATCTGTGGCCTGCTTTATCGTTGTTCAGAGGTTAAACTTCTTAGCCACAGTTGCTGAAAAGCCAGAGGCAAAGAGGCCACTTTATTTGATGTCTTTCAAGTTTAGGAAGACCACGTTTTTTAGCAGAAGATAAGATAGGACTCAAGAGGAGCTTCTCTGTAATTAGATAATTTCTGATGTTTCCATTTCCCTACCTGAACGGCCCCTGGGTCGAATTCATTTGATTTACCTGCCTGGTGTGAGAGAGGGGCTGACAAAATCCATCTAGCAGATCAGGGCTCTGAGCCGAGTTGGTCAAAGCTCCTTACACACAAAGAGATGGATAAAAATAGTGAGGAGGTTGGGAAATACAGTTAGGACACCCGGGTGTGTTAGGCCAACAGCTTCACATTTTCTTTTGATGGAAAGATTCGACCGTTTCACGGGTTCAAATTCAAACCACGTCAGAAGTAGGTGATTCCCCCTGAGCATTATATAAAACCATCTGTTGGTCCATAGTGGAATGGATGTTGAAGCCTGGGCAGTCGCTGAAGGCCATGTGAACAAAGCTGCTTGTGATGAAACCCAACCTTCACTCACATAGTCCCGTGTAAGAACTCCCATTACCATAAACCCCAAGCTTTTCTAGGCAGACTGGTTTGTACTTTTCTAATACATTCTTGGGCACAGGCAGCCTGTTAGCTCCTGAGACAGCAACTCTGCTAGACCGTCTCAATTTTTACTCTAGAAAAACTGGTTTGGGATTTGTGAGTTGCTTCTTAATTGTAAAAAAGAAAAGGAAACAACTTCCTGAGTGTGTGTGTGTGTGTGTGTGTGTGTGTGTGTGTGTGTGTGTGTGTGAGAGAGAGAGAGAGAGAGAGAGAGAGAGAGAGAGAGAGAGAGAGAGAGAGAGAGGGAGATTGAAAAATCTAATGGTTTGAGTCCATTATTATGAGTGAAAGCCCTTTAGCTTACCTGGCTGTAAGGAATAATCAGGAAGAAACTGGGTCAGTGCTGGAATCTTTTTCTCACATCTGTTTTAGAATCCACCTTTTTTGATTCAGCTGAATGTGTTTATAGGCTTTGTACCATGACTTGCCTTTCCTTGGTGCCTGGAAGGTTAGGACCACCTTTACTCACACAGAAAAAGAGCCACCCATTTTTGGAATGGTTTGCATCCAGAATAGAGACTGAGCAGCCATTCTGAGGATATCTACCTGGCTGATGGGCTGTGAGTTTTCTAGTGGGAAAAAAAAATCAAGTAATTTAAAAAAAAATGTGATCAGATTTGTATTTTGTGGATCTTGAAGAGGAAAAGAGAAGTAAATTCATCCCCTTTATTTGATCTTTCCATTTTTGTCTTTTTAATATTTTAAAACAAAACAAACAAACCCCTTTGCATCTATGGCAGTAACCCAAGTCACATTTCCTTGGCAACGGTAGTGACACACTGGAGTTATGAAATAGCAAGACAGAAAATTCTAAATGCATTCAAAATAAAATGCCACCTAGTTTAGGACCATTTTCTGGTGCATTAAAATTGATCTGCCAATGCCCAGTAAGAGTTGCTTCTTTCCAGATCAAACACAGATGGTTAGAATTCGTCTTTAGTTTTTATTATTTGTAGAATCCAAGAATCTTATCCTTTTCTTGTTGTTGTTGTTATAAGAGGCATGTAATGAAAAGAATTAGCTTGATATTTCAGATCCATTCCCCTGTCTGGGTATGTAGAGGTTGGTGTTAAGTTCAAGACCAAACATGGTAATGTTGACATGGGCTCTTAGCCTTTCCTATACTAGTATTCTCATTTCTAAGGGGCTTCTGTTTGTTCTATGAATACATATAATATATCATATAACATATCTTATATAGAATATATCATATAACATATTGCCTTGAGTTGGTGAATCCCAATAACTCCTTTATCTGTCTGCTAAGTTCTTTGAAAACCTCCACAGGACCACTAGCTGTTAGATCAGTGCATATGGAAGGTGGATCTTGAGAAGAAAGAGGCAGTAGGTGATGGTATGCCTTTTCCCAGTTCTGTGCTTTTACTGTGCCCAGGGGTGGCAGAGCTCACTTCAGAAGCTCTGTGGTAGATTCACTTCTAAATGGCAAAGCACAACTTAGCACCATGGATCTGGGACTCTCCAAACTGGATGAGCGCAAGGATAATCTGTTGTTTTGTTGGCCAGATGTGGAAATGAAAAGTCAAGGAGTTGACTTGTTCAAGACCAGGAGACTCATTCAGCAACCTCCTCGATTACTGCTCTCGTAAAGAGACTCCAGTTCCCGGCAGGCCATTACTGTGGTGGCGCCTGGTGCCATGTATACCGATCATCTCTGCGGACCAGGAGTTGGAAATGATGGAGGGACTCCCACCTCCATTGTGGCATTTAAATAATTAGGCTTGGGGATTTATTACATTTTCTCTTGGAGACACTGCAATATTTGCCCAGCAGATGTGATTAAATTTGTACAAAGTCGTTGTCTGCAGCCATCTCTGTTAGTGTGCACGCACTGTGACGAACTGCCCATGCACAGACTTGGACTTCTATTTTAAATGTCACACAGAGTCAATAAAATAAACAGAGAGCTTTTCTAAGTGTTCCAGTTCTAGGAGTCCATGGGGGAATCTTAGCTCTGCTTTAAGTTAAAGGTGTATTTAAAATGGACAAGTTTTCTTAAATGTTGTTGTCACATATCTGGTCCAGAACACAATATATCTAGCTTCATTATTCTTATTTTTTGAAAAAAAACTAGAGATCCCCCCCTGCCCCCCATTGGAAATATTAGGGGGAAATACAGCATTTCAATTGGACCCTAGAAACCTTCTCTGGCTTAAAGTGTATGGGTTAAAGACATTTCTTTCTTAAAGATCTAGCCCTTTTGGGGGCCATTTTATTGATCCTTGAATGGGGAGTGGCAGAAGCTGGTTAGCAGGGGCCTTCCTCCATCAAGCCCCCAGGGTGGCCTAGTCCAAGTTGGGTTACCGAGGGTTAGCATTAGAGTGGACTGTCGCTAGAGGGCGCCGGAGCACCGGCAGAGCCCACCTCTGGGGGACCAGGAGCCTTCTAGGTTCAGGGAAGTTGGGTGATGAAGCTTCAGAACTGTGCCCAGGTGGGAGGCATGGGATTGTCCTCTCCTCTGTCCCTCCAGCCCAGATTGCCTTATGTCTCATATACTCACTTGCTCGATAATAGGGAGTCACAGGCTCTGTTCCAAAGGCAAAGTTTTGAAAGTCACTAGGCTGGAGAAACATTCAAAACCAAAGGAAAGCAATCGGGGTGGACCTATGATCCAAGGTGAGAGAAAGAGAATCATTGCTTTGTCTCTGTAAACCTGGAAGGGGTTCTTTACAAAACTCCCCACTGTTTGGTGTTTCCATCTCCCTGTATATCAAAGAACTAGGTCCATGGGGGGAGGGTAATTCAGAGAGAGAAGAGAGTGGTCAAGTCTCACTTTGAAGGCATTTAAAAATCTTTATCTATCTATCATCTATCTATTTACCATCTCTCTCTCTCTCTCTCTCTCTCTCTCTCTCTCTCTCTCTCTCTCTCTCCCTCTCTCATATCTGTCTATCTATCTATCTATCTATCATCTATCAACTATATGTCCTCTGTTAATGTCTTGCTTTTGTTTGTTTGTTTTGAGACAGTGTCTCACGGTGTAGCCCAGGCTTGTCCTCAAACTTTTCATACTTCTACCTTAGCCTTCCAAGAGCTAGGGTTATAAGTGTGCTCCACCATGCTCAGCTATCCTTTGGTACCAAAATGTGTGTGTGTACACACACACACACACACACACACACACACACACACACACACACACAAATATTTAACAGTGTAACAGTGTTAATATTCATAAATCCAATCAAGTTGTATTGCTGCCTCGTATATACTACTTTCATCAATATCATAATAAAATAAACACTAAAGTAATTGACTTAATGCATTTATGTGGAAAGTGATTTAGAAGGAAGTTCAATAGAAATGTAGCGACCACCCACCAGGCATTCTAATCACGGAGTGGCATGTCTGAAACAATCAATCAAAATATAATTTCTGCTTTACAATATCTAAAGGTACGGCTGGAGAAGAGATGGCTCAGTGGTTAAGAATACAGGCTGATCTTCCAGAGGACCCAAGTTTGGCTCCCAGCACCCACACAGTTGTTCATAAGAGTCTGTAACTCAGTCCCAGGGGATCAGATTCCCCATTTTAGCACCTGCAGGTCCCAGGTATGGCTGTGGTGCACAAACATACATGTAGGCATAGCATCCGTAAATGTAAAATAAATAAAATTTTTTTTCAATATTGAGATGTGTATATATATTCAATGCAGATGTTATTAACATAAGAACAGGGGATTCTAGAAACAATATCTAATCATTGTCATTAAAGTGGCAAATCAAGGTTTGACTTTGTTAGCCAACACCAGGCTGCAGGACATTTTCTTTTATCTCTTCTTTCCTTTCGTGTTGTTGACTCAACAGGGAACTCAGAAGCAAAAGTTTAGATACAAAATGGAAAAATCCCACTGACTTGCATCTGACACTGCATCCTTGTAAAACTGGGTGCAGCACTCTGCCTACGTGGGTTAGTACTGCCTAGAAAGAGTGCAGAACTCTGGAGAGCATCCTTCTATTTTCCTAGATGAAGAAGCAAAGACTCGGACAACAACAACAACAACAACAAAACAAAAAACAAAAAAACCCAACTACAACAAAAAACCAGAGCCAGACTTCTTTCCCATGGTGCCTCCTCAGTTCTGTGGTTTATATTAATTATGAGAAATATCAGAGAAAAGGGATGATAAAATGTCTGGAAATAGTAGATATGGGGACAGCTGTTAATATGAACCATAGTTTATGGCCTGATTTAATTCTTTCTATTAATTTTTTTGTATGATACTGGGATTGAACCCAGGACCTCACACATACTCAGCAAGCACGTACCACCAAGCTACCAGCCCAGTCCTTCCTATATTTCATTCTGATTTGAGACAGGGTCTCGCTTAGTTTTACAGTCTGTCCTTGAATTTGTCCTTCCTGCTTCAGCCTCCTGAGTAGCTGGCATTTCAGGCTTTTACAAGCAGGCTGGGTCTGGCCTGGACTGATTTAATTTTAAAGAGATAGGAAAACACTTTCTGTGGATTCAGGATATGTGAGATCTTGATAGTCCCATGAAATTAAGAATACCATTTGTCTTAGTCACCATTGTATTTCTGTGAGGAGATACCATGTTCAAGGTAACTCTTATAAAAGAAAGCATTTAATTGGGGGACTGTTTAGAGTTTCAGAGTCCATTATCATCATGGCCCAGTATATGGAGGCACACAGGCAGGCATAGTGATGGAGAAGTAGTTGAGAGCTACATTTTGAGAGAGAGAGAGAGAGAGAGAGAGAGAGAGAGAGAGAGAGAGATTGAGATTATACCTGATACACTTCCTCCACCGAGGCCACACCCACTTCAACAAGGCCACACCCACTCCAACAAGGCCACACCACTCCAACAAGGCCACACCTCCTAATCCTTCTAATCCTTTCAAAGAGTTCTGCTCCCTCATGATTAAGCATCCAAATATATGAGCCTATGGAGACCATTCTCGTTCAAGTCACCACACCCTTTTCATATCTAGACGAGGAAGCATTTCAGCAAGGTACAAACACACATGAACCAGTTGGTACCCAGGTTACACTAGAAGGTGGGTTCCTCAACCCTGGTCCTGTGTTCTTCTGTCCTTCAGTCCATTCTTCTGTCCTCTGTAGTACTCTCTGAATGCATGTGGGATCTTCTGTCTGGCATAGAGGTGAACTAAAAAATGTTAACCATTTAGCAGTTCCTTCAAAAACATGAAGGAGTTGTTTGTGTATAGAGGACTCTAGGTTCTTCTCTCTTCTTTCCTCTTGATTAGATGATGTGCCAAGTTGCCACAGTATTGTGATCTGGTTCAACAAGGACAAAGAAGTAGTTGTGAAATTTTAGGATAATAAAGGATTAGACCATGACACTAACAGACTTAGTTTCCACCCTGGCTCAACCACTTCGTGGGTGTCTGGATTTGGCTGAATTGTGTAACCTCTTTATGCTTTATTCATTCGTTTGTAAAAATGCTGACAGACTGTAGGTAGTATAGAAGAGAATTGGGCCCATACTCAGTATGTGCTAAGTGTTGGCTTTCTCTGACTTCCACACTTTTGACTTCTGCTCTTCTTGAGTTGGTTTAAGGGGATATAGTACTTTTTGTGTGTATGTTTGTCCATGTATGGATGTGTGTCCATGTTTCTTTGTCTCTGTCTCTCTGTTTGTCTTTCACTGTCTCTCTCTGTGTGTCTCTGTCTTTTACTGTTTCTCTGTTTCTCTCTGTGTCTCTCTCTATGTCTCTCACTCCCTGTGTGTCTTTCACTCTCTCTGTCTCTCTCCTCTCTCTCTCTCTCTCTCTCTCTCTCTCTCTCTCTCTCTCTCTCTCTCTGTATTTGGAGGACAGATGTCAATGTCAGTGTCTTTCTCAATCATTCTTCACCTTATTTTTGCAACAGTCTTTTACCAAACCTGGGCCTGACTTATTTGGCTGGAATGGCTGTCCAGCAAGCCTCAGGGATCCTCTCGTATCTGCTCTTCCAGGACTGGAATTGCAGATGCTTGCCACTGAGCCTGGCTGTTTGTTTATTTATTTATTTTAATATAAGACTCAAAGAATCTAAACTCATATCTTCATGCTTACATGGGAGCCATTTTAACCAACCGAGGCATCTCCTCAGTCTCAAAATAGTAGTTTTTTAAAAAGCAATTTTATTATCTGCCACTCACATTTACCTTATATAAAATATGAAATTATTCAAATATATAAACATAAATACACATATAATTAGTAAAAGTAATATTGTATGGCTTAGTTATGGTTAGTCCTGCTTTACAAATGATTTTTTCAAGGGAAGAAAAGAAACCAAAATGAGAGCTTGGGGAGATGGCTCAGTGTTTGGGATGCTAACAGCTGTTGTAGAAGGACCTGGTTTGGTGCCCAGCATGCACGTCAGGTGGCTCACAGCCTCCTGTCATTCCAGCTCAATGAGCGCTGTGGACTTTGTGCAGCTGATGTATATGGTGCACATCAGCTCACGCAGGTGTACACTCACGCGCGTGCGCGCGCGTGCGCGCACACACACACACACACACACACACACACACACAAGTGAAAGAAAATTGAGATGCTCTCTCTTTCCTTCCTTCAACCTCTTCGTACATTACTTCCTTCTTCCCACGGTTCTAGGGTTCTTCTTTCCCCATTCCATGATTCTGGGACTTCAAACCAAGACTATGTACCTTCTTCCAGGCAAAGCACTCCACACTGAGATGCACCTCAGTTTCCTATTCCTTTTCTCTTACCTATGGTATTATTGTTTTGTAATGTGAGCATGTGTGGATATACTTACTCCCAGGGCACACAACCTGGATGCTGATATCTGTAGATGCTCACATCTTTGGATTCTCATCTCCTTTTATATTGATACATTATTTGCACATATTCCACACACATCCTTCTGCACACCTTAATTATTTCTAGTTATGTACAATACCTAATGTAATCATTCCATAAATAGTCTATGGTGCCTAAAGAAGGATGAGGCACTTATATTGTGCTCCATTCTGTAAGCATTTTTGGTCAGTCTATTATTAGCTTGGTTCACAGGGGTGGAGAAGGCCTCCTGTTCTCCATCTATGACCTGTGCATGCACATTCCTTAAGCAAGTACACTGTGTGCAGGCCACACATGCAGTCACTTGAGATCCAAGCTGTATGAGAGGGATTTATTTAAAATACTCTCATAGCTGGGCAGGAATGGCACAGCCAGGTGGTGGTGGCACACAGCTTTAATCCTGGTACTTGGGAGGCAGAAGCAGGAAGATCTTTGAGGTCAAGGCCAGCCTGGTCTACAGAGGGAGTTCCAGGATGACCAGGAGAGAAAAAGAAAAGAAAAGAAAAGAAAAGAAAAGAAAAGAAAAGAAAAGAAAAGAAAAGAAAAGAAAAAAAAACCACCACCACCAACATCAAAACTCTCATGCCTTGGTTGTTTGTTCTAAATTACATGATATGGTAGGCATGTGAAGTGCAGGTTACCCTATCTATGTCTGTAAATACATTTGATACTGGACTTGAAGGTCACTGGATGTTTTTAAAGGCTGATTTTGATTCTCATAAATGTCTCACTCTATCTCTGCGCTGGTTAGGTTTTTTTTTTTTTGTCAATTTGACACAAGACAGGGTCATGTGGGGAGAGAGAGCCTTAACTGGGAAAATACTGCCATCAGATTGTCAAGTCTGTGGGCCCTGAAGAAGGAGGGTCCAGCCCCCTGTGGGTAGTGTGCCAAGCCCGGGCAGATGATTCTGGGTTGTGTAAGAAGTAAACTGAGCATGCCGTGGGGACCAAGCCAGGGAGCAGAGCTCCTCTGTAGTTCTGCTTCGGTTCCTGCCCTGCTTGAGTTCCTGCCTTGGTTTCCCTCAACAATGGACTACAGTTTAGATATGTAAGCCAAATAACCCCTAGTTGCTTTTGGTCATAGTGTTTATCAGAGCAATGGAAAGCACACAGAGAAAACTCTGCAGGGCAGTGTTCTGTACAGTCAGACAGGAATGCTCAATAGTGATAGATAGAAATTCTGAGTGAAATGTTCCCAGGTTTAAAATCCTGGCTCTGTGTGTCCCATTGAAGTGCCGTAGATACAAACAAAAGATAACCATCGTGCCAAGACAGCTGGGAAGTTTGTAATTATTCAGAGTGTAACTATTCTTGGCTGTGGACATCTCTCAAAAAGGTACCCTGACGTGATTTCCTAGTGGTTTGCTGTGTTGCAGGGGAGTTGGAAAAGTGGGGATTGTGTTTATAAAGCTATTGTGGAAATCAGCAGCAAAACTTTACAGTTTCTTAGCAGCCAATTACCCTCTTTGCCTTTACTTTTTCTCCTTTTCCTGTGTTCCCAACCTCAGGCACAAAGATGACTCAATATCCAAACTGGGGCTTCTGTAAGTCCAAGCTTACTGTTTCTGTTGATTTGAGCTTTATTTCAGATGCAAGGGAATGCTTAGCATTGGCCTTAGGAACACAGCCCGAGTGCAGAAGCAGCCCCTGTACTCCACAAGGCCAGCATCGGAGAGTTACTACTGCATTAGACTTTAAAAAGCTCTTAACTTGTATCCAGAAGGCATCCAAGGCCACCATCACAGTGGGCATTCTCCTACCACGAGAGTCCAAAATAAGGCCCAGAGAGATGGCTCAGCAGTTAAGAGCATGTACTGTTTTTTCCAAGGGCCTAAATTTAGTTAGCACCCATATTGAACAGCTCGTAACTACCTGTAACTCCCAGCTCCAAGGAAACACACACATGCACACATGTACACATGCAGACCTTCATGCCCACACTCACACACACACACACACACACACACACACACACACACACACACACACACACACACCATTAAACATTAAAAAATAAATCTTTTAAGAAGGAAGTGGAAAATGTTAATAGCATAAAATACAATTTTCAAGCTGTGAATCTCACACTTGAGCCTGTTCAGGCATCTTCTAGAGGGAAGCCTAAAACACAGTGATGGGCCCTCCACCTCGGCTTTCTGATTTAGCACACTCAGCGCAGGAGCAAAGTACTTTGTATTTGTTTCCCAGGTGATGCATGGCTTCTGGTTTAGAGACCGTACTTTGAGAGCTGATGCCTTAAATATTTACCTAATATAAACCAGTTCTGTGTTTTCTCTCCTGTGCTTCCACTGGGAGAAACATGGAATGGACGAGAGGGACACAGTCCTGCCCACACAGCTCCGCTATTTCATCAGGGAAGACATGCAGAGACAAATAATCCTGGGGCGACTGGACTTATCTGCACAAAAGGGAAGCTCAGAGATGCCAAATAACTTTACTGTAATCACTCTGAGCCCTGGATACAGGAGACAAAGGCAAACACCATTTCACCCCAAAATGTACAGTCCTCCTGCTAAAAACAAGGCTGCTCAAACATTTGAGTTTCAGGCCCCTTTCCACTCCTAAAGTTAGAAAAGACCTCCATGAAGTTTTGTTCATGTGTGTTGCTATGTTAATATTTACCGTATTACAATTAAAGACATCTGCCGTTTGAGGTGTTCTGTATTAAGTCTTGCTTCAAATCATAACTCCTTTCCTAGATTCTGAGTCCTAATTTTTAGTGACCTTTGAAACCATTAAACGTGAGAAATATCTCATTTCCTCCTTGACTTTGTTTTTAAGCACAAGGTTCGGTCTTCAACCTTTGCTTGCCTGCATTTGCTACTGATTGTGGTTTCCTCAGCAGAAGGCTGACCTGCTTTGGAACTGTGCTTTGGATTATTAAAGTATTCGTTTGTTTGTATAAAGGGAAGGCAAGAGTTGATGTGTCGATCACAAATTGAGATATGGCTTTGTTATCCATCGAAGGAATTCAGTCCTAGCTGAGAACCCTTAGAAAAGTAACAGCCCATACAAGTTTGTGACATGCATTTCATTCATGTCCCCAGGGTACATGCCATTGCAGGGGAAGCCCAGGGTAGCTGTCTGAGGGACCATTTCTGCTGCTTCAGTACGTTGAGAGAAATAGATGGATGGCGAGTCATAAGAGGACCGGAAGTTTTCTGCATTGCTGCCAACTTATTTGTGTTTAATCGTGGGTTACTGCTTAACACGCTACATATCCTGATCATTTTAATTCCTTATCTGATGGCAGTGAGGGACTCTAGTAGGTATTTTCCTTTGACGTGTAATGGTCCGTGACTGTTGAGTGGAGCTGATGCTCTGGCTGATTCTGAATGCTTTATGGTATCATTAAGTGCTAGTGAGTAAAACCAACCCAATCGGAACTGATATCATTCAGTGTGGTTCTCAATGGATGATCAATGGCTTCAAATCTCCTTCTGTCTTTATAGAGACAAATGAACAGGAGATTCTTTAGCTGTGACAGCTCCTTGGATGAGAAGTTAGGGATGGTAGCAGTCATCTGACTGTGATCCTTTTGACACCAAACATCTGAATTGCTGGCTCCCAGGGCAGCTTTTAAAATGTTTATCCAGGTGTTTTATGTCACAGGCATGATCCATCACACAAATAAACAGACCCGCAAAGGGTGATGCTATGTGGCCATTTGTCATTGTTAGTAGAAGCTAAAATGCACCAGTTGACCTCAGGCTGTTTGGATCCTTTGGCGTGGCCCTTGTGTGTACAGGGGAAACGCTTGCAGGAATACCCCAGCAGGAATGAGTGTTCTGGCAAGCCGTGCCTCCTTGTCATGTCACATCAAGCACGAGTCTGGAATTTGTCCCACGAGGGCCATCTTCTTAAAACTCTTTTAACTGAGTGCCTCAAGCTGTTTTAAGACGTGAGCAGCTTGCTCAGAATTCTAAAACCCCCTAATCAATAGGCTCAGGTGAGCAATATACACCCTCGCTCTGAATGACGAGCCCTCTTAGATTTGCGATAGGTTGCGTGAGAACCCCTTTTCTCCTGAAGGAGACAGCTGAGCCCTCCTTCCTCTTTTCTACCCACTCCTGCCTGATTAGATGTGCTTCCTCACCCTACATATCCCCTCTGTTTGGGAAAGCCCAGAAGTGAACTTGGAGCCTTCAGAAGAAATGAATGGCAGTCATTTCCATGGAGATGGGGCAGGGAGAGAGGTGTGGTGTGGTCCTGGGAAATAACATGAGAACACCACCGTCCCTGAGCTGGCTCAGACGCCCAGGGAAGCTCAGTGCTTAGTTACTGAGAAGGCAGCATCTCTCCCTCTAGGCCTGATGGCCCAGGGACAATCCCTTCATGATTCCTACCCCTTTCCCGTGTTTCAAACAAATCCCAACGGCTGGCTATGATATAAACTCTAAATGTTCTGTTCTATATCCAAGAGAAGTTTGAGGTGAAATAAGATGAGATTAAGGCAACTGGGTCCCCAAAATTTATTGTCAAATGCGATCTATTAAAATATAAGCCAGCAAACTATAGATGGTGATCAAATTGATTTTTTCTGATGAGGTTTCTTTTTCTTTCTTTCTTTCTTTCTTTCTTTCTTTCTTTCTTTCTTTCTTTCTTTCTTTCTTTCTTTTTTTTGCAAATCAAGTTTCATAAGAACGTAGTGATGCCCTTTTACTTGGCAATGACAGAGCTGAAAAACTGTGGTACACACTGATCCACCTGCAAAGCCTACACTCTGAATTTCTATAGAAAAAGTCTGGGAGGCCCTGTACTTGGGCTTACTTGATTTGTCCATCCCCTGTCAGGAAATATGCACACTTCAAAATGTCCAAGGGAATAGTATCCTGGCATATAGATGACGGGCCAGATAGCTAAGTGCCTGAACTTGGTTGCTATGCATTGTGTGTTTCTTGCACACAGTAGGTACTTGTTTGACTATCTGATTCTAGATTGATGATTTGTGATGCATGTTTTATCCTGCCATTTATAAAATCAAAAAATCCTATTTACTCTCTAGTGGGATTTTTTTTGTGTGTGTATGCATGGCTACTCTGTATCATAGTGAGGGAGGAGATAAACAAACAGGAATACCCCTGGCATATCCGTGACCTAATCTGCCCAACCAACAGCTACGGTCTCTTGAGTCACAATCAGTCAAATTCACTTAGCATCAGTTTGAATTATCGGATGGACACAAAAGCATGACCATCTGCCGTCACAGGGTCTCTCCTGGAGAGAAACATGGAATTTGGGAATTGTCACAATCCTGCCTGATGTTTGTTCTGAGCTTATCTATAGAGATGGGTTGGAGAACCTGTTTATTTCGAGTATTCAATAGTTCTCTGGGTTAACAGTCCCCTGCTTTCATGTACCCAGAATGCCCTACGGTCCATTAACTCATGTATCAAAATCACAGGTGGGAATAGCATTTCCTGTAGTTTTGAAAAAATTACAGGGAGGATAACTGTAATAAATTCATTACTTGTTAGGGGAAGAGTGGGTCAGACGTGACAGTGAGGGTAGCCTGTAATGTGCTCTACACTCCAGAAGAGAATGAGACTTGCCACCCTGGGAGGCAGGATGGTGTTCTACAGGGAACCCAGGGTAGCTGACTCCTAATTCAAAGAGTATGCTGTGCCCCCTTCAGGAACTGGAGTTCCCACCGCCCTCTCTCCAGAGGAGACAGCCGGGGCTTCCATCTGCTTGACTTCATAGATTTGACCATGGAGTTATCATTTATTAATTCAGACATTTAGGAGGCAGACACACTGGCTCAGCTGAGAGGGGAGCAGAGCCCTGGCCTCAGCCTCTGCATTAGACTACAAGGCTGCAGGGCTTTCCTAGTAGGCACTCCAACCTCCGGAGCACCGAGTGCAGAGAGAGCAACTCAGCCTGCCTCCTGTTTGTGGTAAGTGACTCACTCTCTGTGTGGGATGGATGGCTGAGAACCGGTGAACTGTGAGGAATCCTGGGCTCAGGCAGGGAAACCTTCTCCTAGGCTCTTGACTTGTGTAGGACTCTGGCTACTTTATCCCATTTGGGAAAAGAAATATAGAGGGATCATTTTGACTCTTGGATTCTTAAGTTCCAATTTGCAATTGGCTTACTTTAGAGAGCCACGGTGGTGGTGGGAATGTGCTTCGTGATCCCAAGTTTATCATCCTTTCCCATTTATGCTAGAAACTGGCAGTGCAGACAGACGTACAGGCAGACAGATAGCCAGGCATAAGGTCTGCTGCTTGAATAGACTTCCTAGTCTTTCCAGTTGAGAGGCAGCTTTAATTTAAGCTTTTGGTATCTGAGAATATTTTTATCTTATTAGAACTTCCAGACACTCTCAGTGATGGGACCAGTGGCAGAGAGATACAGCAGCCTCTGTGATAGCTCAGTGTAGTGACATCATTGTGACAAGGAAGAGCGTGGGGACACATTTTTCTGAATCCCAAGGTTCCCATTGTTGCTTGCATCATTCCACTTTACAAGGTACAGAGAGAAGACCAAAGAATCTGATTTTGAACCTCGATGTATTCATCTATATGCCCTAATAACAGATACCTCATTTAATTTATTTTTCAGGAGGATTATATTACAGACAGATATAGTATTACTTTGAATCACAATCTGGGCAGCTTCTCCAAGGGATTTAGGACCTAAACAAGATCTTACTTTGAATCACATTTGTTTGCATTTCTGGCATCCCACAGATATATGAATATATCTGTTACTGTGAAGGGCTGTAAAGATTTTACTTGTGACCAAGGTAAAGCTGTGGTGGGGAAAGGCTCCTGGTATTTGTGAGAGCCAGGATCATTCTTATAGCTTATGAAGATGCTCATCTTTGAGCTCACACTGCTGACCTTGTTTGTCAATGTTGATCCTAGCATCATGAACCCCCGAGCCCTCCCTTGCTTCTCGTTTCACAGTGTCGTGTACAAAAAGAAAGGTAACCGAGGAAAACCTCTTAAAAATAAGACACGATTCATAAAGGCGACAGCCATGCCGTATGTGAACAGTGATTAACAGAGTCTGCAAACTACTTTTTAAAAATAAAGCGATAAGGCAGATTTTTCCATTATTTTGGGCATCGGTGCTTGCTTAAGGGCATCGTCCTGGTTTTTCTCAGCTTTATTTTATTCTGTAACAATTGAATCAGCGGTGTGACTGGGGCTTAATATTTCAGAGACTCCTGGTTATTTGTCAGTTTTTAGGAATCAGGACGATGAGGTGGTACCTGAAGACCACAATCTTCCCTACGTCTATTGGTTTGTTTGTAACTGGGACCGTTTGCCAGGCATGTCCACCTGGGAATGGTTCACTTAAGTCAGACAGCCTTAAAGGTGCAGGAACCAGCTTAGTGAAGACTCACAAGTTTAAGCAGCTTTCCCTGGCAGACAGTGGCTGTGTCTATAGGGCTGCTGAACACAGACAGACAGACAGACAGACAAATAGGCAGGCAGGCAGCAAACAGACAGACAGGCAGGCAGGCAGACTTATTTCTGAGATGAAGAGGGTAGCTTTTAAAGCTAAGTTGTTATTTTAGCAAAAATGGTTTAATCCTAGAAAATGCTTTAAAAACCAAACCAAACCACCACCACCACCACCACCACTGCCACCACCACCACTGCTCCTCCTTCTCCTTTGTTTTGTTTGTCAAAGTAACCATGCACTGTACCTTTGCTTGGTTGAGAAGCCTCGGACTTTACTTACCCATACAGAGCACAGTGGGGACTCTCAGACCTT
Organism: Uromys caudimaculatus; assembly: GCA_028551405.1. Taxonomy (NCBI): domain Eukaryota; kingdom Metazoa; phylum Chordata; class Mammalia; order Rodentia; family Muridae; genus Uromys; species Uromys caudimaculatus. Next base: position 17,633,731 of record CM052706.1, on the reverse strand, counting down.
GTTTGGGTCAGAAGCTTCTTGTTACAGGTGTTCTAAACCAGACACACATACTCCCAAGTCTACAGCCTGTGTCAGCGGTTCACACACCTGCGTAAAGTAGACACTGTCTACTTTTTGCTTTAAAAGCCCCTTTCTCATCAGTAAATGTGTTCTCCATGACAAAAAGTCTTCTTCTGTTGTGGCACTTGTTGGAGAGAAAAGGGGACAGTGAGCTTAGGACACCATGGGGACCTAAGCTGCTTTGTTTTAGATTAATAAAAGGAGCTGTATCTTTGTAAGTTTTGGGCACCCATCTGTCTTTATTGTGGGCATTCTTGTCTCTAGTCACTGGGTCCTCATGGGTAGGTAAAGGAGGGATGTCACAGTCTAGGGGACTTGGCAGGGAGGGAGCCATGGATTCATGCCAATGAGTATCTGAGTATCCTCAAAGGCCCTTGCCCTGCCCGCCCCATGGAGCCTCTGAGCCTGGATTCCCTGATGGGCTGCTCAGGAAGCCAGTGGATTGAGGGTGTCATGTGATTCCTTGGGGCTAATAAGAGGAGAGGACCTCCCACCACAGCTCCTGGTAGAGGGCCAGGAGTGCCCTGGCTTTTGCCCACACGTTCTTCAGTGCTCTGTACCCTGGGTCATGAAACAGGGCTTCCTAGGGCTGACTCCTGAAGATCTGTGACTCCATACTCATAGGAGAGGGTGCTAGCCAGCAAGGCACCCATCTAGTATTGGAAGTCATTCACACACAGCCTTCTGTAGGCGCACCGACAAGTTTGAAACTAGGTGCAGTGTACCCTGCAAGGCACCGAGAGCTGCTTGGGAAGTCGAGAAAGAACGAGAGTAAAAATGGAAGACCCAGAAGCACAAGGGTAAGACCTTCCCTCGGGTTTCACGTTTCCCCACGCCCTCTCCTCTCTTGCTTCCTTCCACTTCTTCTTCTGTCTTTACCTCCATTTTCTTTCCTTCCTTCCCTCCTTCTCTTTCTGACCCCTTCCTAGTCATCATCTATTTTAATCTTCTCTCTTTCCTTCCTTCCATCCTGTCCTGCCTCCTTCCTTTACTCCTCCCCGTAGCAGCTCTACCTTTTTTGTTGCCGAGGGAACATTTTGTTTTTTGTCCCGAGTTAACCTCCATCTCTTCTTTTCCTGGCTTGTGTTCCTTGACCACTCAGTCAGCTAGTGGATATTGAATGTCTACTATGAGCTGGTACCTCAGAAAAGAAGGTTGAAATGGTGCTGGGCTCTCCAGAGTGTTAAGATTCAATTCAGGAGTGTTGGTACAGATGTGGGCAAGGCGAAATACTCATTGTGGTTATGTAATCGTGCAAAGCTATAACTAGAGACTATGCAAGATGACTCGGGCAGCCTTGCTGGATGTGTTGCAAGATGGGAGCAGGTTTTCATGGGGCATGTGAATTAAGAAAGCTTTTTAGACATCAAATGTCAGTTTATTTCCATGCGTTATTAATATTCAGAGAAGAGAGGAAACCCCTGGCCTGGGAGGGAGTGAATGTGGATAAAATCTCCATGTTGGTGACCTGTCTCCTTGTCACCTTCACTTTCCATGAAAAACTGGTGTCCTTCCTCGGGCTCCTTTGGCTGCCTAACTTCCCTTCACTCCTGGGCACAGCTGTAGTTCTTCCCAAATGTGATTTCTTTTCAGCTGGTGACAGGTTCAGGGGATTAACCAGTCCAGACTGAGCTCTAGTTGGTCAGCGGACTGGTTTGTTTGCATAGTGATCAGAAAAATCACATGTGTAGGAAGTGACACTGAAGGGAAAACATGGGAGTAGAGTCCTAGCCCACGGCAGAAATTCCAGCCCATAATTTCTGCCCGATCTTCTGGTAACCAAAGCTCTCAAAGCTGAAATTTGGCCAGCTAGAGATTCCAGGGAGCCTGGATTTGGGTCAGAAATATTAATTTGGCTAGTTCGTGTCTGGCATGTCATTGGATTACTTTTTTCAGTGGGAGGACTCGAACCTAAGACTTTTCACAGGCTAGATGAATGCAGCATCATTGAGCTACGCCCTTCACATCTTGTCTCTCTCTTTTTTTTTGTTACAACACTTTGAAATTGAAAAGCTTAGACTGCCTTGTCTTTTGCATTGCCCAGTTCTCTAGGTCAGAAAAGGTTTCCAGTTTTACATGTTTGATGACATGTATATTTAATCTGCATTTGTGGTTTTCATAGTGGTATGTAACGGAGACTAATTCAAATTATATGGCTTTCCAACATCCTAACCCACAGAAAGTGATCTCACCACTCCCGTAACAGCTGTGAGAGAGATTAGTGAATCTGAACCTGAGACAGAAATATGCATCTGGGTCATCAGAGTGTTGTCACATACCCAAGAACCCGAGGAAATGTTGTGGGAAAGGCAGATTGATACCTACAGATATAATGGTCACATATGGTTTTGCTTGGGATGAATATACGAAGAGAGGGTACCGAGGTGCCAATCTCTTGTTATAGAGAAGACAGAACATTAAATAAATATGCAGTGACCGTATGCACTGTGGGTAACACCCTGTGCGGATGAGCACTGGTCCGAGTCATATATCTGGGTCTCCTTCTATAGAGGTGCTTCTGTGAAGTCTAGCTGAGACAGTGCGTTATCAGTCTAGCTAGGAAAGTTGGCGATTCTGAGTTTATTCCCTCTGAGGCTGGCATTTCTCTGTGATTGTTCCAAGTGACTTAGAGAGTTTAGCTTTACTGTTAACACTGCTTGGGAGATAGAGGGGAGTTGAGGTCTCCTCTGCTCATGACCTTTGGATTTTTGCCCTGAAGCGAAGGAAATAAGCCCTTTATCAAATATTTGCTGGGCTGCTTAGAATATAAATGTTCTCACCTCTGCATTTTCATTGATTATTGAAAAGTTCACAACTCACACCGCATATGATGTATGTGCCAGCCGTGGGTATGTGTGTCTGTGGAGTTAGGAAGGATGCCTGTCTGTCTAAGAACACTGTGTAGGTCCCAGAGTTTGTCTGGGATTTTCCTCCTTTGCTTTCTTAGGTGAGACCTGGTTGAAAGGGTGACCTTGTAGAGGAAGGAAGGGGGATGAGGTCCTTGGTGACGAATGTAACCCATCATGTGTTAGGATGGGGTCAATAAAAGGAAACTGGAAGACCACACTCCTCCCTGTGTTGTAAAGAAAGGAAACAGAAGCTCAGTGAAGGGAGATTGTTTGGGTTCGTTTGATGTGGCAGAGTAAAGGTAAGTTACGCTGATGAGTTCAAGGCCAGCCTGGGCTACAGATGGAGACCCATCCTAACAGAACAAGCACGACAACAGTACGAAAAGTTAAACCAGGATCCAAGCATGGACTCATTGGAATCCTGAAATAAATAAATTAAACCTTTGTTCTCAGTTGTGAAGTTGCATCAGACAAAGGATGAAATGATAAACAAACTGAATATTTGATAAGCAGAGTAAATTGACTTTTGTTCCTAATTTGACTAGAAGTGAATTAATAGAAACTTCAAGAAAATCTTTAAACTATAGAATTTTTTTTAAAAGAATACAGAGATTTTAATTATTCCTGGTTAAATATTTACCCCATATTATATTATCGTAACCTTACATAACAACTTCATAGGTGTGTAATAGTAAAAAACAGCAAGCTTAGCCAGCTGATCAAAAAACTGTCCAATGACTATTTAAATAGTGCATTACAGAAACCAAGAACACGATACAGTAAAAGTCATATGATATGGAAAACACTCACAGTTATAATTAAATTAGGTTTTCTATTTCCCAGTCCAGTGTTTGTTTGTTTGTTTGTTTGTTTTTTAAAAACCAACAAATTAAATGGTTTAGGAAAAAGAAAAGAAAAATATGAAAGGAAAAGTAGTTCCGGTTACACCTTCATAACTCTGGCGCCAGTTTATTTGTTCTAGTTCTGGGGACCAACTGGGAGCCTAGAGGGTTCTGGGAAAGTTCTTCACTCCTGAGCTACCCCTCCTGAGCCCCCTCAACCTGGTTTGATGGTTTGATATTGCCTCCTCCTGCTCCTTACCAGCTCCCCACAGCTCTTACTAGGAAATTCAACAGCTTGATCTCTGAACTTCTCAGACACAGGGTCGTGGGAGAAGGGGTAAGAACGTGGAGGGTTTGGGACAGGCCTTGGGTCACTGTGCTGGATCCATGTTCCCATGGGTAAGGCTCTGAGAAATATGCCATTTCTGGCTGTAGGCATATTCCCAACGGGTGAGGGTGCCGTGAAAAGGACTTCCTCTTTTCTCTCCCCTCCCCTCCAGGTGTTCAAGGCTGAAAATATTGTTTTGGAAAGCCAATAGACAGCAGGGAGGGACTTGTTTTCCGTGAGTGGCTAAAGCCACATGTACTATGAGTTTATCAGTGTGACACCAGCTATGTCATTTTGAGCAAACCCCTTTCTATAGGCAGTGTGAGGTGGCTCTCTGCTGGCCTGAAGTGTGCGACACTTACACTCCGTAGGCGAGTTCTCTTGCTCAGACTTGCCTGCCTCCAGCTGTACTCATGGGTCTTATATGATCTGGGGCTGCCTTTTTGATGGAGACCATATTACTCTCGAAGTCCCAGAAAATGTTATCTAACCCTTTAGAGAAAAATTGTCTTGGTACTTAACAATTTGAAAGTTGATTGTAGAAGGACGAGGAGGAAGTCTTGCCAGGATAATTTGGGGGCCGAGTTCAGCAGGGTTCCACAGATAGAGGCATTTAGAATTGAAAGGGTGCGATAGGATTCATAAGGGAATGGTTTACTTCCTGTAGGAAACAGGATGGTGGCGAAGCACTGACTACAAGACTTTTGTCGCAGGCTCCTGCCACCTGAGCTTCAGGATGGAAAAGCTGCTTTAATACCATTGAATCCGTCCCTAATAATATGCCAAAATTTTTCAGCACAAAAGTCACATAAAATAAAATACTTCAGCGACAGGGAGCTGAATAGATTTCTTTCAAATGAAACTCTGTTCTCCCACAGCTGGGCCGTGCTGGCTTTTCACAGTTTCAGAACAAAACCATCTTGTGGGATTTGACCTTGAGTTTTTAAGCATTGATTGTAAACTAGATGATTAGATTCCCCTGCCCCAGCACCCAGACTCCTTCTCACCACTTTGCATGTATTACACCTCCACCCGCCAGGCAACCAGTACTGTATAAAATGTCCTTAAGGAACCCACAGCTGGCAAGCTCTCGCCTATCCCCCCTCCATCACTAAAGAGGCCGGCCAAAAGAGTGAAGATTATTAACAACAAAGGGTGAGTTTTGGCCAACAGTTCCTGCCCTGCAAAGATATAAAGCATTAGGCACTATTTATTTTTCATATATGGCTAGTGTTGTCTGCATTAAAAGGTTATTAATGTGAGCTCAGCTCAATGCCAAGTCATTGCCATTCTGAGCAAACCTCTACTGGGGTTTCAATGTGAAATGTCTCTTGTAGGGTCACCTGTCACTTGGTCACCAGCTGCTGGTGCTCCTTTAGGAATGTCAGGAGATGGAGCCTTTCTGAAGGCAGTGGGTGGGTCCTGAGATTTGATTGACTACTGACGGTGGATCCAAGGTGATCAGCTCCCTTCTGCCTCTGCCATCAGACCTCCTAGCTGTGACAGATTGTATCCCTTCTTAATTCCTGATCCTTACTAACGAGTAAACTCGTCTTTCCTTAAGTTCCTTTCTCAGTTATTTTTGTCACAGCCATGAGAATAATGAACATACTTTCTTAGAGCACAGGTGTCCTGTCTGCTGTCCTAAGTGTCTGGGACACTTAGACTCAGAGGTAATTCCCCTAGCTCAGGGTTGTCCCCATATAAGCAGGTCAGCACTGCTCACATGGACGCATGAGGAGCTCTGTGGGCCAGCAACACGCCCGACCTTGCCTCTCTGGCCTTCTGTTTGTTTCACTTGGGGGTTAGGGGGGAGGATCGAGCTCAATAGTTTCCAAGGCTTCTAACTCTTTGATTTGGAGGCCTTCTGAGGCAGTGTGGGCAGTCCTCTTCACAGCCCCATGGTGCTTCCATGCTTGAGGTGCCTTTGAAGTCAGCAGGGAAAGCACTGGGCCAGGAAATCCCTGGGGCTGGAGAGAGGGGAGATCTTGGGGCTCTGGAGGCTAGAGGTGTGGCATGCATCAGACCACAAGCAGACATGGCTGAGTCTGGGTGAATTTGGCCCATCTTTGGAACAAAGGAGGAGGCTACAGACATCGCCTGTTACAGCCTTTCCAGTCTTGCTAAGGCCATCACTGGGCTAATGCTCCGACTTTGCTGAGGCACACCTGGACTCAAAGTGTCCAGGTACTTGGACTAAGGAAAGGGACAAAGGTCATTAGGTCACTGAGTGCTGTAGGTACACAGTGCCAGGGCTCCCCTTGCTAGAGCCAAAGAACCTTCTATGAAGAGAAATAGCAAGTCTTTGCAGACTCAACTCTCAGTTTCTTCCAATTACCCAAGAAGACAGCCTTTCTCTGGAAAATTGTGTGTGTGTGTGTGTGTGTGTGTGTGTGTGTGTGTGTGTGTGTGTGTGTATGTGTGTGTGTATGTGTGTGTGTGTATGTATGTGTGTGTATGTATGTGTGTATGTGTGTGTGTATGTGTGTGTGTATGTGTGTGTGTGTTTGTCTCTGTGTGTGTGTGTGTATGTATGTGTGTGTATGTGTGTGTCTGTGTGTATGTGTGTGTGTATGTGTGTGTGTGGGGGGGGTCTGTGTGTGTGTGTGTGGGTGTTGTTGGCTTTGTTATTTTGCATTCAGAAGAGAAGTACTTAGCCCCCACCATCAGTTCTTCTAACCAGATACAGACTTTGTGCTGAGTAGTTTATCATTCCGTGTAATTTGAACCTCATACCAGGTTGGGTTTGCATTTAGTCCAGGGACAAATGGAGGCTCTCTGGAGTCAGGCTCCCGCTGCTGTGAGTTGGAACATTCTGCAGCTAAATTGCAAACCCAGATCTTAGAGCAGATTAGAGCACACTCTTGCTTCCAAAGCACATTTCTAAGGGCTGCTGCTGCCTCTCCGGCTGAGAGAGCGAGCGCCTCACTTTTCAGGTTAATGTAACTCGGGGTTCTCAGTCCCAGCTCTGATATTTCAGGTCACTGAACGATCTGTTATTGGAGGCTTTCCTGAGCTTCACAGGATATCTGTGACACCATCCCTGGCCTCTAACCCCTATGGTGCCAGTAGCAGGTCCTTCTCCCCAACTCTATCGCTCAGTGATAACAACATCCAAAGTCCGTAGACTTTGTGGAATCCCAGCCTTGCTTCAACAAAATGAAAAATCAGTCACATGACCCACATGTCCATTTTTTCCATGAAAAGGAAGAACTATATATTCATTTTTTAAAGCGGTGTTCCATTTTGTTTTCTTTTGTACCAAAAGTCTATTGCTAATGACTTAGCTCCCTCTCCCTGCCTGGCTGAGATCCTGGTGTGCATCACTGGGAAGCCTTTACCTTCCTGGCAGCCTCCCAGATCTCTCAAACACTTTTCTCTTTGAAGCCTGGAGCCTCCTAAGGAAGTATTAAGAGCCAACCAACTATGAAAGCGGTGTGCTCTTCTCTCGGCTAAGCGTTCCTGCTCAGGCACTAAAATGTTTCAGTGGCACGAACATATGGCATCAACATGGCCTCTGAGAGCCATGCTGAGAGGTTAACAAGCGTGGAGGAAAGGGAGACAGGTTGTGCTATGCTCAGAAAGCTGACAGAACAGGGCCTCCCCTTCGCTAGGAGGACAGGGCTGGGCTTCCTTTGGGTACTTGATCGGTACAGTTCATGCTTTGTGTGCAATAGGGCTAGTTCCTTGCCACTATCATGTACTGTTTCTTTAATAAGGCTTGCTCTGGACCTGGCATCTGCCACAGAGAGAGACTTGGAGCAACCATGCAGCCCAGCATTAGTCCTATGCCTGACTCCAGGCAGGCGCCCACCTTCCAATTAGCAATTCAGCAGCCACACACTGCATTCTGAGTGCACAGGCTCTTCAGGGTGGCATCCATCACTTTGGAGACTCTGAGCAGACAATTAGTCTAGAGCATTGGTCAGAGATCAGCTGTGGAGGCAGCAGAGTGTCCCAGTTTAATAATTCTGGGATGAGCAAGGCTAGCGAAGGTCATTGGCATATTCTACCCAAAAAGCATATCGACTATGAAGTTTCCCAGTCGTACCAAGAATGAGACATCTTCCTCCTGGATGCCATCATTGAGGCATGTTGTTAATGGGTATTTGTAAATTAAATGTATTTTGTCACCATCATTATTGTATATGTGAACGCTGGCAGGGGACATACACCATGGTGTTTGTGTGGAGGTCAGAACACAACATCATCTGTCTTTTCATCTTATGTGGGTTTTAGGAATCAAACAGGTCATTAGACACTGGGCCATTGCACTGGTCCTGTAATGGATACATTTTTGGAATTATTCCAAGAGCATATGCTTTTGGAATAGGTAAGGACCATCTGGAAAAATGTTCCCCCCTCTTCATTTCTTTTTTGAAACAGGGTCTCACATAATCCAGGCTGGCCTTGAACTCCTGTCTATCTGAGGATGGTTTCTAACTCTGATTCTCTTGCCTCCGTTTCTGAGTGTTGAGTGTACAGGCATGAGCTACCAGCTTTATATATTGCTAATGGTTTGACCCAGGACTTCATGTCCTCTGCCAACTTAGCTACACACACAGCTTTACCTAGAAAAATCTACCAAAGGCAAATGCAGTGGGTTCTTCATGAAAGGATATGTAGGAACACCCTGAGCTATCGTTGAAAGCAGGCACTGTACATGTCTGTGAGCATCCATGCCTTGGCACTACACTGTGAGTGTGTGGGTCAGGTGGCTTTGTTTAAATCCCAGCTATTCTGTATATATTCAGCACACACATGCGCACACATACGATTGCTTTCACCTCATCTCATGCTCGGGACTGGGCAAGGATGTTCTGCACCCTAAAATGCCTACTTTTGGTAAGACTAGAAAAGCATATTTCAGACTTCTGAAATATTTTCACATTAAGTCTCTAGGGGCTCCAGTTTTTCGTTCATTTCACAAATATTTATTGAGTGCCTACTGTGTGCCAAGCACTCACCCAGCTACTGATTCAGCAGTGAAAATAGGTACCCATCGTACTTCCTTCTTCTTCTTTTTTAAAAAACTGAAGTGTGGCAGGCTCACACACCTCGCTGGGTCTCAGACTTGTCCTAGCTCACTCTCTCCAGCCCGCCATCCCTAACGGAGGCACCTGTTCCTGGTGGTACAGCTCCTGGTGGCACAGAGTACGCGGGCTGAGTGGCACAGGAAGCAGGAGGAGGAGGAAGAGCGGAGCAGGTCTGAGGAAGAGGAGAAGGCAAGGATAGACTCAGGAGTAATGGTGTTCAAAGTCAAATAAGTCATACTGGATCTCACTGTGGAGAAAGACAAAAGAAGACAAAAAACCACACCAGTCAGAATGGCTAAGATCAAAAACTCAGGTGACAGCAGATGCTGGCGAGGATGTGGAGAAAGAGGAACACTCCTCCATTGTTGGTGGGATTGCAAGCTGGTACAACCACTCTGAAAATCAGTTTGGCAGACCCTCAGAAAAATGGACATAATACTACCTGAGGACCCAGCTATACCACTCCTGGGCATACACCCAGAAGATGCTCCAACATGGAATAAAGACACATGCTCCACTATGTTCATAGCAGCCATATTTATAATAGCCAGAGGCTGGAAACAACCCAGATGTCCCTCATCAGAGGAATGGATGCAGAAACTATGGTACATTTACACAATGGAGTACTACTCAGCTATTAAAAACAATGACTTAATGAAATTTGCAGGCAAATGGATGGAACTTGAAAATATC
>CM052706.1:17605822-17623423 GCA_028551405.1 Uromys caudimaculatus | reverse complement strand
GTACTCCTGGAGGCTGGACAACCAACCAAAGAATACACATGGAGGGACCCATGGTTTGGGCCACATATGTGGCAGAGGAGGGCCTTGTTGGCCATCAGGGGGAGGAGAGGCCCTTGGGCCTGAGGGTGTTAATGGCCCCAGTAAAGGGGAATGTCAAGATGGGAATACAGGAGTGGGTGGGCGGGTGGGTGGGAGGTGGAATTCCCTCATAGAGGTGGGGGAGGGGGAGGGGATAGGGGGTTTCCAAACAGAAGACCTAGAACATTGGAAATGTAAATAAAGTATCAAAAATTAAAAATAAAACAAAATAAAAAAAAAATAAAAAAGACAAAAAAGGTGGGAAGGCCTCCAAACAAAGTGAAGAAGAATCCCACCATCTGGAAGAGGTTGAAAACAAGAAGCCTGGGGAAAGCGTCAGAGGAAAGCCAGGAGACTTGTGCCTAACTTTCTATGGGCTGCACCTAATAGACATGTTGATCACAGTGAAGGAGGAGAGGATGCTGGGAGATTTGTAGTGCAAGGACCGGAAGTCAAGAGAAAGAGTAAGGAGCAGCAGATGAGGCCTTATAGGTGTTTCCGAACACCAGAAAATCATTACGACTTTTGCCTCATACCTTGAAATCTAAGATTTTCTCTGGGCTCATGAAATGGCTACTGTTTCACAAGCTTGAATCTAGTGGGGTATTTTTTCTGTAAACTTTTGGAGTTTCTACATAAACATTGTTTAACTGTTGCATTTAATTCTAAACATTCCTACCACTATGGCAACTTAATTTTAGTAAAACTCTTTTTTCATAATTTGAAATTAATAAAGCAATTTAAAAAGCATTTTTAATAAAAAACTAAAGTGTGTTTAAAAAAATCTATTTTAGTGTGGGGAGAGACATGTGTACATGTATGTGTATGTGTGTTAACCTGGGCATGCTCGTGTACAGGCCAGACGTCAACATCTGATGTGTTCCCAATTGCTCTCTGCCTTACTTTTTGAGGCAAGGTCTCTCACTGAGCATGGAGCCCACTGAATTGCTAGACTGGCCAGCCAGCAATCCCCACTCCCCATATTTTCTTGTCTCCTCCTCAGTGCTAGAACTAAGCATCATATAGGTGCTTTCTTATAGGTGCTAAGGATTCAAACTCAGTTCCTCATGCTTGCAGAATGATGACTTCACTCACTGCCCTGTTCCCTCATCCCACTTTCCAGGAATTTATGTGCCGAGCGTGGTTCTGTCATGCCTCCAGGAGAGAAGTCCGCTGTCCAGCAATGGTTAGAGCATCTGTGGACAAACTGTGCCCCATTCATTCTATGCTGGGTGCTGGGGGAGGAAGGGTGCACCAAGCACAGAAATTCTGGAACCCAGCCTCAGTGGTGGGTGGACTGGATAACTGGTACATGAGCAATTAATTCGGAGACTGAAATATGCAAATTCGTGACAGGCGTCATGACAATCTAAGAATTTTCAAATACATTTCTGGGTGAAATAATTCATTCACGTTTACCAATGGATGTCAAGGCATGGTGCCTGGAACATGCTGTGTAACATTTGCAGGAAGGAACAGTTGAATAAGAGGAGAACTGCCACATATAGTTGCACGGGCCTTGTACTGCATATCTCCAGGGCATCCCATTCGGACAGTAGAGCTAATGTGCAGGCCACATGGCCAGGAACAGCTTTACTCAGCATCTTGTTTGAGCAGTCTCAGTAAATGCTTTCTATGTTCTACCTACTGCTTCAGCAGTATTTCCCTGTGCTGTGGTAGAAGTGGAACCTGGAGCCAGGGAGGTGGAGTCTTCCCTGGGTTCACAAAGAATTTCAGGGAGGGGCTATCAGTCGGAACATAGATGCAGTTCCTGCTTGGAAAACAGGATCAAACAGTCCCTGGAACGTGATGGAATCATGGAAGCATTTAGGTCTCTGAGGTTCAGCAAGAAGACAGTGAAATGATGATTTTGCAGGTCTTGGGTTTCGTGGTATAAGTTTGAGAGCCTTTTGTCCGGTAAGTTCGTGAACTCGTTTTCTCTGTCTAAAACACTCCATTTGCCAAACTCTTCTTCCTCCTTTTCTCAAAAGACTTGAGAAAGATCCCCCAAAACAGCAGCTGGTGGAGGTTCTGGGCACACCACACAGGCACTGTTGGAAATTGAAGGGTGTCCAAAGAAGTGGGGGAGATTAGAGCCAACTCCAGTGAGCTGTCTCTGTTAGAACTCACTTTGAATAGCCAACCTTCCTCAGAGTCAGCAGTAAACAAGACGTGTGATACACCAGGCTAGCCTTGGCTTCTCTTTTTAATTCTAGGGGACTATACTTATAAAAAGGCTCTCACACTTTCTATCCCATTTGTCCTCCTTGTAGAAATCAGGACGAGTCAGACAAAGATGGCTGCCGTTGAGCCACACACGTGACTCCTTGAATCATCCCAAAGACCCTAAGAGGAAGATTGCTTGTCTGAGATCTGGGGTTGCCACACCCAGTGACACTGTGGAAAGCCAGTCTCTAATGGCGCCCCTTGCTCATCAGGACCAGACTCATCAGGACTATTTAATTAGCTCTCAGTAAACACTCAGAACACTTAGCTCCCGGAGCCACAAAACATAAAAACGAGGCTGAGAAAGTGTAGCTAGAGATGGAGACCTTGAAGGTTTAGGAGTGGCGGTGGGGAAATGAGAGTTTGTGCTTTTGGATTTCAGGAGTGATGACACACCTTTTGTGGACACATCTGCCTTCCATGTGCTATGACCATCTCTTCAAGTGGCAGAGCCTACAGAGCCTTAGAGAGAATCTACTTACGGTGGTGAACACATCTCATGATGCCTTTTTTTTTCAGGTCTTCCTAATGAAAATAGGGAGACTGAGGCAGAGATGTCTGTTGCTAAGTTACATGCTGGACCGTTACATTTTTTGTTTTCTGTCTTCAGACTAACTCCTGTGTAACTTGTGCTCTTTATACAGTATGAGCTTTCATGGCCACAGACAGGGCTATTTCTTTAAGCAGGAGGAAGGCTGTGCTCTGGTAATGAGGGTCACACTCCCTGTCCACAGTTAGTAAGCAGTTACTCTGGCATTGGGCTTGATTTTAAGTTCTTAGAGCACTTCAGGGAGGAAGGTATTGCTTTCTCCCCATTTGACAGATGATAAAGTTGAGGTCCACAGAGACAAATGGCCTCTCCACAATGACACAGTTGTCAGAAATGCCCATCTATGTGTTTGTGTGTGGTGGGGTATGTATGCGTGTATATTTGCAGGTATTCACAAGGAGGCCAGAGGGGTACTTCAGATATCTTGCTTTCTCACTTTCTGCCTGATTTTCTTAAGATGAAGTCTTTCACTAAACCTGGAGCTAGGTTGTCAGCCAGCAGGCCCCAGTGATCGTCCAGTCACTCATCCACCCATTGTTTACATGGAGTTACACAGAGTGTTTACATGAGCGCTAGGGATTTGAACTTAGGTCCTAATGCTTGAACAGCAAGCACTCTTGCCACTGCGCCCTTTCTCCACTCCAGCTTCATACTCTGTGTTTTTTTTTTTTTTTTCCTGTTAGATTTTAGATTTTTAGCAGGAATGAATTACCTGTAATTAATTCCTCTGTCCCTCAAACTACCTGAAAAGTATCTTTCTCCCTAAGGAGGATGTTCTTTAGCTTCCCATTCCTCCTAAACATGGTGAATGTCACTGAGTCTGGCTTGGCCTCTGTGGCATGTTTTCTTGGCATTTGCCCATCAGGCAGGCAGGTGAGATGAAAGGTGTGCTGGGAGATAGCTGTCTTGGTGTTAGGTGAAGCATCACATAATACTTTATAAATTAACAAAATGCTACATGAATTGATTTTGTGTGGCTTTGTTAGTCATCAGGTAGTGCTAACTTGGAGAATAATCTCAATAGCTCCACACAGTGAAGCAACTGCAGGGCAGTTACGATATTACCAGTGAGCCAGAGACTACCCTGGTCTTGGCTGGGCCATGCCTACACAAGGCCTACTTTACAGTCAGAACAACTGACCAGGGTACTGGGTCTGTTTTGTGCCAGCTATTGAAGAGACATCCCACTTCTCCTTTCCTGGGTCTGGTAGGCTACAGAGGAGGTGGAGGAGGAAGATGGTATGCAAAGGTCTTCAGAAGTCTCTAGTCCAGCACAGTTGACTCCTTCACAATCAATGCTAAGCGTACTTTACAAAATAGAGGATTATGCATATTACAACATCCAATTTGTCTCTTTCTTGCTCCTCTGAAAACACACATACACACACACACACACACACATATACATACACACACGCACACACACACACATATACACCCCCCCCCCAAAATATTAACAGCCGTTATTCATGGGCTTAACTTTTATTTTTATTTTCTTCTCTAACTTTTCTAAAAAAATTAAAATAACTATATGGAAAATGCCATCTTTGTTGCTTAAATATACTACAATAATAAACAAGATATATCTCACATATACATATTCTATGGGCCCTGTTTCTTTTTTAAAATCACTTACAACTTGTAGAAACTTCTTTCGGAAAGGTATACGAGGCAGGAAGGGAGAGGGATGCCGTTCAGAGGTGAGGAGGCCATCATTTATACCACAAAATCCAATTTAATTACTGTCCACCAGCCCCTCATCACTCTCCTCCTGTGCTTGCCCAGGTTAGGTAATTCCAGGCATCTTCTGACAATTGCCATCTTGCAATTAAAGTGCCAGGGCCGGCACGTTTCAACATCTCAGCTTCCATGACCCCAGCTGTCAGCAGCTACATCTGTTTAATCAGGACCCATGTTGCTCTCTTCTACCAAGCAACTTTTAGCTTTCTCGGGTAACAGTAAACTTGTATGGAAGAGAAAGACATCAGTTGAATTTTAATTTAATCTTGCCACTTAGAAAATATACGGAAGAAGTGGTCTTAGGTTGGCTTGTCAATTGAAGGATGGATGATGCAGATGTTGGGGGATCTAAGCACCATCTTCTCATCAGAAGGCCTGGTACCCAGAAGCAGTTGATGGAGAGCAGAGAATGGGCCCTTGGCTGGATAGATCATCACATGCCTTGCTGTCCCAGTTACAGAAGGAAGGAGATATGAATCTTACTCTCATGTCTCCTGGGAGTGAAGTACTGTGAGTCTCATGTAAGCTTGGTGTATAGACCAATGACACCATCATCCCAAAATCCCCCAACAGGAGAGCATTACCCCAAACTGGCTGCAAAGTTATTCCCTGTGACAGGTGACCCAGATACTCCTGACTTCTTTAACTTCAGAACTTCCCTACAGCGGAAGGCATGATATCCTCTCTAGTAGCTAGCTTTGCTGACACATGGAAGCCCTTCATGTGTATATCTGCAAAGGATGAGTCAAAAACACACAGATGTCACCAAGAACCTATAGTTAATTCATTAACTCAGTGCTTCTTCAACCCTAAGGGGCATGAAGCACGGGGCTGGGGGGGGTGGCATGGTGGTGGGGGTGCTTATAAATATGCAGATTCTAAGGCATTGTGGTGGCTGGAGCCTGAAGCCTTTGCATTTCTAACAAGTCCCAGGCAGTAGAAGGCCTCTAATCCAAGGGCTACACACTGGAGGATGTAATCAACAGCTTGTTTTCATAGGGACCATCAACTTTTTAAAAGGACTTTGATGAAGGTTTGCTTCTTCATACAGTTTTTCTTCAATTGTTTTGACAACAATGGTTGTTTCTCATATACACTTTGATGTGTAAATAACGTTGCTGGCTGGTTACTTGGCTTGCTGGTCTGAGACATGTATGTCTTAATGGACCTGTGGGGGCCAGAGGACTGAGCTGTTCTCTCCTGCTACCTTGTGGGAATCAGGGGGTCAAACATATGTCTTTGGGCCTTCTGTCAGTAATAAATGCCTTTACCTGCTGAGCCAAGTTTGTGGTTTGTTCTTAAGCAGAGAATGGACTTGTCTAAACCAGCATCACTGACCCACTTTGTAAGGCTGCACAGACACACTTACTCATGCCATTCACTCTTCCTTGCAGAGTAGGAGTTTCTAGAAGAGACAGGCAAGGACTGGATCAGGATCTGCTTTTTCCCATGTGCTTTCTTGTTTTTACTGTCACTCTGTTAGGATGGACTTGGAAAAAGTAATGTATTTTAGTAAGCCGTGGCATGAAAATGTGAAGAAATTCCCCTGCAAAGTCCTTTGCTTTGTATTTAAATCAGAGTTCAGTTCCTTTCAAGAGCCCCATGGTGGTGACAGTTGGGAACACATCAATGACAGTTTGAGCTCCTGTCTCCTTCTTTTCTTCCTCTGAAGCTGTCTGCTTTGGTATGGTTTAAAGCAAAACCCCCATGTCTGGAGCCATTTGGTCTTTGGTCTCTGACATTCCTGTGCTGAGCTGTTGGGATGACTAGGTGGGACAAATAAGAGAAGTCAAGAGAACAGGCTCAGGTGCTTGTGCATCGGTGCCAGGCAGGGCAGGGAGATTGTTACTGAGGCTGTGCTGTGATGACCTCATCTTTCATAATGGGGCTCACTGGGAACAGCATAGCATAGGTAAGAACAGAAGCACTTGGAAACGCTTTAGGGAGATATGGTGACTCTCTTCTTCAGCAGCAGGTGATCATGGGAAGTTAGAAATGTGAGTGTGTTGGACCTGGGTGTCTAGAGTTCATGTGGAATGAGTGATTGTGATAATCACTTAATCACTTGAGTGCACCCTAAATAACCTTCTTTACAGCCACAAGTACAGCATTTTCCTGGATTCAGCTTTTGATTCTTGCAGGAGTGTCCTCATTTTGGGAGTGGATGGGAATCAGAGCCAGAAGACCCACCTACCCCCTACCTATTTCACATAGACCAAGGCATTTTCAAGACTCATTTCTTGGACTATTATACTCAGTATGGATGAGATCTTTGTTGTTTTTGTTGTATAATCTATCTATCTATCTATCTATCTATCTATCTATCTATCTATCTATCTATCTCTCTCTTTATGTTTGTGGGCATGCATACATCATGGGGCATATTTGAGGTCATAGGACAGTTTGCGGGGGCAGGCTCATTCTTTCTACCATGTGGGTTCTGGGGATTGAGCTCAGGCCCTTGGTCTTGGCTTGACCCCCTGATTTCCACAAGCTCCTCCTCACTGAATTATAATGCTGGTCCATTGTTTTTGTTTGCTTGTTTTTAATAGTACTGGTTTTTGAATATAGGGCCAAATATACTGGACAAATGGTCTACCACTGAGCTCTACCCTAGCCCTGTTTTTTATTGGCTTGCTTTAACTTTGAGACAGGATCTTACTATGTTACTTATGCTGGCTTTGAACATATACTACAACCAAGAAAGGCCTTGAACTTGTGACTTTCCTGTTTCAGCCTCCCGAGTAGGTTGAATTTTAGCCCAGACCTGCCTGCCTGCCTTTCTCTCCCTTCCTATCTCTCCCCCGTCCCTCCGTTCCTCCCTCCATTCCTTCTTCCTTCCCCCTCTGTCTTTCTCTCTCCTTCCTTCCTTCCTTCCTTCCTTCCTTCCTTCCTTCCTTCCTTCCTTCCTTCCTTCCTTCCTTTCTTTCTTTCTTTCTTTCTTTCTTTCTTTCTTTCTTTCTTTCTTATGAAAACTATAAGACTTAAGTCATTTCCTAAAGTCCAGCCCAGTTTAGGGTGGTTTGTTGTTTGTTGTTTTGTTTTATTTGTGTGTGTGAACACACTGATGTGTGTGGGGCAGTAGTCTGTGGCAGGCAATCTGACACCGGGTTGAGCATAGGCTGAAAATTCTGGGAGACCCAATGGAATATCCATGAGGGACCAAACTATATTTTTAGCCGATGCTCCCGGAAGACTCCTGTAAAAACAGCTACAGCTTTCACAACCCCTATATAGAGAGAGGCCTGGCATGTGAGATTTGTCACGTAGAAAGCTACTCTGAGTCCTTCCACAAGCAAATGAGGCACTACAAAGCCCCCAGACCAGACCAATGGGAAGTATCAGTAACCAAACCCCTGACCCCTCCCAAACAGTATATTAGACGTTCCAACCCATGTACCTGCCCTGCCTGTTGCCTGCTCCCTGCTCTCTACCTGCCTGCCCTGCCCGCTTCCGCCCGCGCCCGCCACCCACCATCCAGAAGGAATAAAGGTGCGAAAACTATTCCGGCATCCAAGAACTTCTGTCCTAAGAGCTGTAACACTTTTCAGCCCGGGAAGAGATCTGCTCTCCCGTGACCTGAAGCCTCCCGCTCTTCAGGCCGAGTGCTGGGGCATGCTCCCACAGCGGCTACAGATCTCGCAGGGATGGCGCTGCAGCCAGGACCTGGCTTGGAGCAGGAGAGCGGCCGAGGTGGCTCACACTTCCATCCCTGCTCGTGCTCCCTCCCCCTGCTGCAGCCCAACAGGTGTGTGCTCAGGGATGCATTGGTATATGTGTGCACATGCATGAGGAGCCGAGACAGCCTGAGTGTCATTTATCACAGGCGTGGGTATTGCTCCTCAGCGAGGAGTTACACACCTTGTTTGTTCGTGTGCTCCAAGAGTTTCATTTTATTTTAAAAAGTTGGTTCCTTTTAGTGTGGTGTGTGGGTGTCATGCATATGTGTGTTATTGTATGCTCCTGTGTGCAGATCTTGGGACCCTGCACATATGTAGAAGCCAGAGGAAGATGTTGTCTGTCTTGCTCTACCACACCCCACCTTGTTCCCTTGAGGCAGGGTCTCTCCCTGAAGCTGGAGTTAGATTGGAAGGCAGAAAGTACCAGTGACCTCCCTATCTTTGCCGCACCCTAGTGTTGGAGTTACAGGGCACACGTGAGCACCCTTGTTTGTTTGTTACAGGAGTTCTAGAGATTTGAACTCAGGTCCTTAAGCTTGTGTGGAAACAGTTCACCAAGTGAACTATCCCTACGGTCCCTGGCTTTTCTTTTGAAACAATTGCTGCCTCTGTGTGTGTGTGTGTGTGTGTGTGTGTGTGTGTGTGTGTGATGTTTTTGTGGGTTTGTTTGCAGCCAGATTGCCTTTATCATTTCATCTGTGGTCTATTGATTAAAATAGCCACAGTGCTGACACTATGCATTCATCATAGCTGGGCAAGGTTTCCCCTCTGCCCCTTCTGAGAAAGTGTTTTATTTCTACTCTTCTGAATTAAGATTCATCATACTTCTCATCTGTTTCAACCTTCGGATCTTCGGATCTTGTGGTGGACCTGTTCAGCCTTCATGCCCCGCCAGACAGCAGATGAAATCGCTTGCCAGTCAGTTTTGCTGGAGTGTGCAGGTTATGCCGTGGAAATTACCCCTCAGCTGCAGGTCTGTCTTCTCCCTGACACATACCAGTGCACCCCCGAGCACATATCAGTGTGTTCACACACACACACACACATAAAACAAAACAACAAAACAAAAGAGAGGAGAAACTACAACCAACTACAGGCTAAAGCCACTTTGCTTTGAAGAGGTCATACAGAGAGAGGGTCTGTTCGGGGTGGGTCTAGGTAAGGGAAGCCACATTTCTACGCTTTAGTGTTCCCAACCTAAAAAGTGTGGTGGTTACAATACTCAGCTTTGCAGTTTGTGGACTGGAGAGGTGGGAATGCTTTATTCATGGTTTATGCTTTCTCTGTGTATTCGAGAAGCTATTTCCTCAGGACTTGCACACACTTTTCTGTCTGTCTGGAATCCTTTGCCACCGACTCTCCAATTGCCAGCTCTCTCATTTCTTTAAGATCTTACTCAAGAATTTCCAACTCAATGAAGATTTGGCTTTTTAAAACTTTACCACCTCCATTCACACTCTGCCTTTCCTCCCTGCTCCATTATTTACTCAACACCATCTAATAAACTGGGCCTCTTTTTCTTATTTGTTGCTGTTGCCCTCCTAGAAAGTCATAAAGTCAAGAAATTGTGTGCCCCGTTTTTATCCCTAATGCCTGGGGATACAATAAATATTAGTTAGATTAATGTACTGTGCTTATATATCCTAGCATTTAGTAAGCTTGTGCCTGGACCATCTCACATTACCTTTCTTCATTTATTACCCGAGCTCCGTAGCTGAATTTACCAGACAAACGCTTTCTGCACTGACTCAGAGATTCCCCAATGCCAATCGTCTTCGGCCGTCTTTAAATCTCATTTTGTGATAGCATTATCCCTCCTGCTTGCAGACCTTGGTTTCTGATTCTCTCACATGAATGAATCCTATCTTCCCGACTGTTTTTTGCAAGCTTCTTGTTAGCAGAAATGAATAGTTCATTCCTCCATTTTCTTCTTCATGTTCCTTTGAGCATGGTGGATGTTTGGAGGCTGCCTCAGCTGCCTCAGCTTGTGCAAGGCTGTGGCATGTGACTTCCTGCTTTATCACTTACTAACTAGAGACCCCGTGGCCAACTGAGGGAAGGAAAGAGAAGTTCTAGCTAGACCCGGCGCCCACATGAGTGAGGTGTATTTACTTGTGAAAATCCTTTGAGCCACATCTTTTTTCCATCACTCTAGGATGCTCAAAATGCTCTGGACTTCTTTTCTTGCCCAGAATTTTAGAGTTAAAAAAAAAGGACAGAAAAAATTAAATATCAGAGCAGTCTAAAGAAATTTTTACAGTAAAATCCCATGAACTTGCCAATTAGGTTCTAGCATTACAATTTAAATGTGATTGCTTTTTCACAAATCTCTCTATTTGCCCACCCTTTTCTACATTAACCCATTTTATAGTTGATGCTTGAAGTAAACTGCAGATATTGTATATTTCTGCTTTGAATATGCTTGCACCAGGGAGTGGCACTATTAGGAGGTATAGCCTTGTTGGGGTAGGTGTGGCCTTGTTAGAGGAAGTGTGTCACTATGGGGGTGCTTTGAGACCCTCTTCCTAACTAAGACACCCCTTATCATATCAGCATGTGTTATATCAGAATTCAGCATTGCAACTGGCATTCATATATATATATATATATATATATATATATATATATATATATATATATACATATATATATACATATATATATATGTGTATATATACATAGAATTCTCTTGCTTCTTCTACGTCATCTTATAAATGAGAGTATGTGGTGGGAGCCTCTTGTGTAGAATGTCCATTCTCCAGTTTGTGTTTCTGAGCTCCATCCATGTCATTATGATCTCTCTCCTGACCAGGACCACAGGCAACTTAGTCCCTAGCAGGTATGAAATGCCCACTGTGTGTCTCATAGATGAACACATGAGAACAGCTTCATGGTGGTTCAGAACTTGTAAGAAAATTCAAATCTGTAAAATATCTTCATTCTTGCCTTGGCAGTTAATCTAGTCCCTAATCTTGGTTATAGGTGTATTTCAATACCTGGATACTAAATGGGTCACAGCTGGGTGAGAGGTATCCAGGAAGAAAATACTGGCAAAAAGAAAATACCTGGGAACACATGTAAATGGCTTAATTTCATTAATTTGCTTTTCAGTGGTGCTGGATACGTTTCCATGCTTGACTTCTTGGGATCATTCTAACTCGGGGAAAAGGTGAAGAAGAAAGCATTTAACTTACAGATAGTTAGGGTGCATGATTGGACATCGTTTTCTTGTCTTAAGCATAGATTTGTGTCCAGGATATCCATAAACACAACTAAAGAAAGCCTTTGGCCTTCAAAGAGGAAAAGTCAGCGGCTCTGCTTCAGATCTGACATGGAGAGAAGGGCAAGAGGAAGGATGGCTGGAGATAGAGAAGACAAGAGGAAGGATGGCTGGAGGTATCTACATCCAGGTGTTTGCTTCCTCAACCTAGCTGACAGTACTGTGTAGGATCTGCCTAGAGTGGAGTTAAGAAGGGAATCTTTCAGTCATTCAGCAACTCATGGAGTAGACAACCAGTGAAGACTCTGGAAGACAATCTTCCTAGAATCCTTGCATTAATTGCAGTTATACATGTGGTTGAGTCTTACAAACAGGGATGACAAAGGCAAGTGCCCCAAGTATAGGGAACATCCCATGGAAGCAAGGGCAGAAAGACTAAGAACCAGAGGTGCATTGGAGATTGGAACAGTGTCTTTGGCATGGCATGGCCTTGATACTCTTGAGCTCACAGTAGATGTCATCACTTCACAAGACCTTGAAAGACTGAGCCTGTGTACCATTCATCCATGACTGGAGAGGCGTTTACAAGGTTCCATCTGTCTGAAAGGATTTATTGATAGTTAATGGTTGTTGGGGAGGGAGGCCCATTTCTTCAGTGGTGTCATTCCCAGTAAGGTGCCTATGCTCCTGTAAGCAGCTCTAATGATACTGACTCGGTCACAAAAGCTAACAAAGGCCAAAGCAAAGCAAAATCTGTAGGAAGAGGAAGAGAATCAGAAAGGGCCAAGGGGGACAAGAGATGGCAACAGGGAATTAATATGACAGAGATATAGTATAGAAATATATGACAATGCCATGTGAAACCTGTTAATATATCAAATTAACATATGCTAAGGAAACAAAAAATAAAATCATAGTTCAAATTGTCCCCATCCCCACAATCAATGCACAGTCTTTACTCTTAGGCTTCTACCACATGTGTGAGAGAGAGGAGTTAGAAATAAACTTAAGCATCCATGCCTTCCTGTCGGCTCCACACTTGCTTTCACTCCCTTAATGGAGAGTAAGGCTCACATCCACGTAAGCCCTCTCTCAGTTGAGGAAAACCAAGTCTGGCAAGTATTGCTTGGTGAGAGAGAGAGAAAGAGAGAGAGAGAGAGAGAGAGAGAGAGAGAGAGAGAGAGAGAGAGAGAGAGAGAAATTAATACCACCAAGGCAACCAGAGCAGAGGGATGAAAACTGAGGGAATTCTATGGTCTTCGTCCTTGGTTGTCATAACTGTGAAGAACAGCATTCATCAGTGTTCTGACTGGAGACTGTGGTCCTCTGAGATCTGGCTACCCTGTGATGTAACACTCTACATTATATATTTTAGAAACTTGAGTATAATTTTAAAATATCTGAGCCTCAAGGGCTTGTTGAAGTGAAGAAGTCTAGAAGCAAATCTGTCTCACCCCCTGACTCACATCTGACTGCGGCTGCAGAGTCATGTGACAGGAGTGACTGAGGTGCTGGGAGACACTGGAGTCACCATCCTGGCTGGTTTGTTTGTTTGGTGTAAAAGCAGGACTCTGTGTCAGATATTTTCTAAGGAATTCAGAACTCAGAGACTGAGCTAGGCATGGACTTTGTTTAGTAAGGAGAACACTTGCCTAGCTTTCCCACAGTCCTGGGTCCCACCCACCAAACCACCCACACCGGGCATGGTGGTTCATGCCCATCACTATGGTCCTTAGAGGTGGAGACTAGAGGATCAGAAGGTCAAGGCCTACATCTCAAAACGCCAAACCCCAAATCCAAACCAAATCAAGGCACACACATATGCATGAAAAGTGGGTGTTGGGGAATCCAAGGGTTCAGAGGACAGCAGTAGAGAGTGTTGAGAAGCAGGCTGTGGTGCCTCCTGTAGTCCTAGCTCTTGGGAGTTGAACATAGGGGGATCAGGAGTTAAAGGCCATCCTTTGCAAATACCAAGGTTAAGACCAGTCTAGGCTCTGTGAGACCCCGCCTCAAACAAACAAACAAACAACAACCCCACCCCCCAAAAACCAATGTCCCCCAAACAACATAAAAACAACTAGAGAAGGGGCTAGGGATGTGGCTCACTTGACAGAATGCTTGCCTGGCATGTATGAAATTCAGTCTCCAGCACTGCAGAAAACGAGAGTGCTGATGTGCACATGTAATCTTAGCACTCAGGGGGGAGAGGCAGGAGGATCAGAAGTTTAAAGTTATCTTTATGCTTGATAGTAAGTCTGAGGCCGGGCTGGGCTATGTCTGTAAAACCTTGAGTCAAAAAACAAAACAAAACAAAACAAAACAAAACAACAACAACAACAAAAGAAGAGAGAGAGAGAGAGAGAGAGAGAGAGAGAGAGAGAGAGAGAGAGATGCCATGGGAAAACAAAAAGACCTTCCTAATTATTTCTGGCTAGGAAGAATACAGGACTGATCTGTGAAGAGCCAGTAATTATTCTTCTTCTGGGTAATTGATAGAGTTACTCCAAAGTCATGGGTCTGGGCACCACTGACGCTGGGAGCTCTGCTGGCCCTGGCTCAGGGGTAGAGTGGGGATTTGGGTGTTACTTTGGGGTGGCTACCTGTTCCCCCTCAGGTCCACTGTGATGGCTGCTGATCCCGTTGCATGCAAGTTTCCTTCCACCTAGGAAAGCTTTTATGGGGGGGGCATGCAGTAGGAGGGGTGTAGAGAGATTGTAAGTTATGTTTAATAAGGCGTATCGTCAGGGCACAGGGAAGAGGGTCAAACAGAATGCCTAGCACAGACATCACTGTGTTGAACTGATACTAGAGGTACAAGATGACCAGTAGTAATACGAATACTTGAGAGATGGTTTTGTGGGTAAATGCTTGCCATGCACTGTGAGGAACAGAACTGGGATTCCCCGGAACTCATATAAATGCCAGCTATGCATAGCAACCGTCCGTAATTACAGCCTCTGAACACATAGGAAGGTGAGCAGTGCAGCACGCTGGCCAGCCGTGTGCTCTGCGCTCCATTGTCTGACCTGTCTCACTGAATAAGGAGGATGAGCTATCAAGGATGAGTCTAAACATCAACCTTGGTCCTCCACATGCATAGCCACCATGTATGTGTGCTCACATCCATACAAAACATTATACACCACATACACAGACACACCGAGACACAGACACACAGATATACAAACACATAGACAGACACACACAGACAGACAGACACCCGGAGACACACAGACACACAGACATATACACAGACACACAGATACACACAGACACACAGAGATACAGACACACACAGACACAGACACACAGACACACAGACTCATATCACACTGACACAAACACATACAGACACACACACAGAGAGACACACAGACACAGACATACATATATACACACATGTGCACACAGACATACAGACACACACACACATGCACATACACAGATACACAGACACTTCCCACACATATATAGACACACAGAGTCACAGACATACACAGACACATTGACACATACAGACACACACAGGCACCCACACACAGAGACACACAGAGACACAGACACACACCGACACACAGATACAAACAGACACACACA
This sequence comes from Uromys caudimaculatus, assembly GCA_028551405.1. NCBI lineage: Eukaryota > Metazoa > Chordata > Mammalia > Rodentia > Muridae > Uromys > Uromys caudimaculatus. The sequence goes on along the minus strand of CM052706.1, from coordinate 17,608,332 downwards.
CGTGCACATACACAGATACACAGAGACACAGACACACACAGACACACAGATACACACAGACACACACTTATATACACACTGACATACACAGTCACACACACATACACAGACACACAGAGACATAGACACACACAAACATATACAGACACACAGATACAGACTCACACACTGATATATACACTGACACACACAGGCACACACACGTACACATACATAGACACGCAGAGACACAGACACACACAGACTCACACACTGACACAAACAGACACACACAGGCATGCACACACATACACACAGATACACAGATACAGAGAGACACACACACACACACACAGAAAATAGAAGAAAGAAAAGAGTGTTTAGGAATATTTATTTATTTGTAGTGTCAAGTGTCTGGGGTTGTATTCCACATTATTTTTAAGTGTGATAGTACGGCTGCCAGAGAGGCAAATGGGCAAGGTATTGCAAAGCACAAGCAAGACAAAGAAAATATTAAAATAGTGAGGGAGGCTCAGAATATGGAACACAGACCTAGGACCCCACCAGACATTCTAGAAGGCCCACAGAGGAGCAGGTGGAAGACGATTATTTAAAAATAATAATAAAGAGAAATTTACATGGGTTGAGGAATTTACATCTACTCTTCAAAAGTCAGTTGTGCCAAATTAAAACAAAAACAAAAACAAAAAACCCCAAACCAGAAAGGAGCAATATTTTTGGAGTTCTGACAGGGCAGCAAATGAAACTCTCAGCTTCTTTTTCAAAGTGGCTGTTTGCCTAATTCACTTGATATTATGTCACTCCAGAAACACAAATTGCTCATCAAACGGCACTGTCATTATGACACTTCGCTGTTCAAAAAAAAAAAAAAAAAAAAATTCCTTCCTCTGGTACTGCTTACAGAATGATGTTTACACCGTGGCTTAACATTTGAGTCCCTGTTAACGGCGGCAACTTCATTGCCATCAATCTAATTTAAAAAATGATTCTGTACCTGTGGCCATGCTAGACACTCCATCCACAATGCCATTCCGGTTGTAAACATGTCTCCATATTGCATGCAGTAAAGAAAGAAATCTCTAGCTTCCTGCTTTAAATGAAAGACAGGGAGCTTGATGTTTATCTCTAGAAACTATAGTTAGGGTTTTTAACCTGTAGAGTCTCTCTCTCTCAGTCTCTCTCAGTCTCTCAGCCTCTCTCTCTCTCTCTCTCTCTCTCTCCTCTCTCCTCCCCTAGTGTCTCTCTCTCCCTTTCCTTCTCCCTCTCTTTTTTCCTGACTAGTCCTTTAATCTTATTCACATAAACAAAGAAAAAAGAAGCAAATCTAATTACTTGATCAATGTTATGTAGTTTCCTAGTAGTTGATTAGAAATATTAGATGGGCTATCCTCCTCCCCCCACCCCCCGGGGGGCCCTGTCTTCTACTGCTTGTGGCACTGTGTACATTCAGCTGTGAGGACTCAGCCATGCCACGGGGAGGAGTAGGGGTGGGGACTTGTTTGCAGAAGCTGATCTACAAAGCACATCTTTGTATTTGGGGTAACTGTAGCTGTTGGACTGTCTGAACACTACTCCCCCTCAGTCTGCCCTTTTCACTGCTGGATAAAAACAGGTTTTAATAGGTCTGTTTCTTCCCCTGTTGCTGGGATAAAATGCTCTGACAAAGGCAACTTAATGGAGAAGGGTTTTTCTTGACTGACAGTTCCAGAAAGATGTAGTCTATCAAGGCAGGGAACATTCTAGAATGGACAAGAAAGGCATAGAGTGTAGCAGGAGCGAGCAAGGCCCCACTGCATCTCCTTCGGAAGCAGACACTGAATGGGCCCCACTGCCTAAAGGTTCCACACTTACCAATCAGTACCACTGGCTAGGAAAGGAGTGCTTGTGGATTCAATGACATGAGCCCATGGGGGGGACAGTGCACATTCAAACGTAACAAATATTCTGGGAAACCCAGACACATGCAGACATACACACAGACTCACACACACATGCACATGGACACACACAGACACACACGCACAGGCACACACACACAGACTCACACACACATGCACATGGACACACACAGATACACACGCAGGCACACACACACAGACTCACACACACATGCACATGGACACACACAGACACACACACAGGCACACACACACACAAACACACACACATGCACATGGACATACACAGATACACACACACACACAGGCACACACACACAGACACATACAGACACACACACACATGCACATGGACACACACAGACACACACACACAGGCATACACACACAGACTCACACACACATGCACATGGACACACACAGACACACACACAGGCACACACACACAGACTCACACACATGCACATGGACATACACAGACACACACACACAGGCACACACACACAGACTCACACACACATGCACATGGACACACCCAGACACACACAGGCACACACACACACAGACACACACACATGCACATGGACATACACAGATACACACACACACACA
>CM052706.1:17563794-17605322 GCA_028551405.1 Uromys caudimaculatus | reverse complement strand
ACATAGACACATACAGACACACACACAGACTCACACACACATGCACATGGACACACACAGACACACACACACAGGCATACACACACAGACTCACACACACATGCACATGGACACACACAGACACACACACAGGCAGGCACACACACACAGACACACACACATGCACATGGACACACACAGATACACACACAGACAGACACACACAGACACACACACAGGCGCACACACACAGACACATACAGACACACACACATAGACACATACAGACACACACACACAGACACACACACACAGGCACACACACACAAACTCACACACATACAGACACACACACATAGAGACACACACACAGGCACACACACAGACACATACAGGCACACACACATAGACACATACAGACACACACACAGACAGAAACACACACAGGCACACACACAGACACACAGACACACAGACACACACACACACACAGACACACACACACACACACACACAGGCACACACTTTTTCAGGCAAATGAATTACAAAATTGGAGGTATGTTAGGGCCAGAAGTGTTTCTATAGACAATGGTTTGCATCAAAACCATGATGGAGAAACATGTTCTTTTTTTTTTTTTTGACTTCCAGAGAGGGTTTCTCTGTGCAGTCCTGGCTGTCCTGGAACTCACTCTGTAGACCAGGCTGGCCTCGAACTCAGAGATCCACCTGCCTCTGCCTCCCAAGTCCTGGGATTAAAGGTGTGGCTCACCACCACTGCCGGCCTGATCATACCTTCTTCTTGTAGCCCATTATTCTCCCCTCATCAACTTTGTAGGTCTCTAGAATTCTTTAGGCATTTATACATTTTACAAGTTTTCAGAAATACTGGTGCCAAGCTTCTATCACTCAAATTCTAGGCTTTCCCATTTCTAAGCCCCTGTTTGAAATGATGCAGCCATTTCTTCCCCGATCCTCTCCTAGCCCACAGATCCTGCCTTTCCAGCTGTCATATACAATACCAGGAGCCCTGATCTTCCACACTGACCCCAAACCTCCTGAGAGCTACTCACAGTAGTAACCCCTCAGGCAGATCTGATCATCCTGCTTCTGGGCTCTGCAAGCAAATGATAGCCTGGTTGAATGGAATCAAGTGAAGTGTTCGTCTACATTAAATATGCTCACTCTGCTCTCCAAGGCGTGGTGAGCCAAGGATGCTTTTAGGTCCCTGAGTTCTCCCTCCTTTCCCCCTCTAGTGAATTCCCCCATTTCTCTCTGACACTACTGAGTTTCTCTGTTTAGGCAGTGTCTTCCTCTGCTTACACCATGTGCTGCTTCCTCTCCCTCCTACCTGCTGGCTTTTTCAGCTCCAGCCTCTCCATTTTCCTGCCTGAGTTCAACCCTATTTTTAATGGAATCTCTCCTCTGGTTCTCTGCTCTCCACCTACTCTCTGTGCTCCTCCACAATCTCCCAGCTATAAATAACCCAAGGCATCCAACCTTTTGCTCTCATGGAGAAATGAATAATTAAAACTCCAAAGGAAGACACGTGGATTAAATCAGGCATTTGGTTTCTTCAAAACAGAGAGAGCATTTTATGGCGTCCTGTGAAAATGAATGAGTCACAGCCAATTACTTCAAGAGAGAAGAAAGTTGAGGTTTGGTTCTATCACTGATCCATTACAAAAGGAGCTTGCTAATGAATGTCAGATATTGGCCAGGAAGGACACTTCCAAATTCAGCAGCATGAGCCACAGGGTCCCAACGGTGATGCCTTTGACTATGGAAGTTCTCTGACCAATGGTGCTGCTCCTCCTTCATGTTTCCTTTCCAAAATGCTGTATTGCAAACTCTGGGTGCTTGCCTGCTTAGTGTGTCCTGAGGACAATTCCTCTGGTAGAGATCATCTGGTCATGAACTGGGGAGATGGCTCCGTTAGTAAAGTGTCTACCATACAAGCATGAGAACCTCATCTCAGAACCCCAAAACTCATGTTGAAAAGCCAGTGCCGTGGCCTGCGTTTGTATCCACAGCACCACAGAGCGCCACATCCTAGATCTCATTGACCAGTTAGTCTAGCTTCAGTGGTGAGATCCAGGTTCACTGAAGGACCCAGGTGGAGGACTGGTGAGATGGCTCAGCTGGTAATGGGTTTGCTGACAAGCTTGAGGGCCTGAGTTTGATCCTTCGAACCCACATAGCAGAAGAGGAGGACTAATTCCCAAAGACAGTCCTCTGGCACACATGCATGCACGCGCGCGCGTGCGCTCGCGCGCGCACGCACACACACACACACACACACACACACACAGGTATGCAAGCATGCATGCACGCATGCACACATTCAAGATCTGTTGGATGAAATTTGATAATTGCAATCTTTCATAGACTATATGGAGATAATGGATTTGTGAGACTAATCCAAGCTTGTGTCAGTGGACTTCATAGAGATAATGTCTCCGGAAGTGGGTGGTCCCATAGAGGATATCCAGGATTCCCAGGATTCTGAGCTGCCAAGCAGTTTCCCGTTGTTAAGTGCTCAGCGTTAGCCCTCTCATTTCCCTCCTTCTCAGGTTGATTTCCTTCTGGAGTCTTCATGTTCTGCATTTTCTTTTGTGCTGGCACACTCTGCTTAGATAGGAGCCAGGGAGGTACAGAAGTCAGGATATGTTATGTCATGGTCACATCTACTGTTTTGGGAATGAACTTGCTGGAAGAAATGTGAAGAAGCATTTTCCTCCCAGGTGGGGCTTGAAGAACCTCATATTGGAAGGGAAGAGGCCTTTCTGGAACCTGTGATGGGAGCATTAGTTAGAGGCCCAAGAGGGAACAGAAGCCTGTCTTCGGTAAAGAAGCACACATACACTTAGAGAAATATTGGTACTTTGCCAGTAGGACACCCAAATCTCTATCCTCAAATCTGACAGCCAGTACACTAGCTAAGAATGATCAGAGTTGCATGTATGTGAGCGTGTGTGTGTGTGTGTGTGTGTGTGTGTGTGTGTGTGTGTGTGTGTGTGTGTTGGGGCATCTGCTTCTAGAAAAAAATGCAATAAAATGCAAATTGTGCCTTAGAGGAAATTGTTACGAAGCACACTTTAAGGCGTCTTTGATCAGAAAAGAGGGAGAGGGAGATGTGTCTTTCTTTCACATTATTGAACAGCCTGTGCATTTGGCTCACACAGTCTTGGTCTTGTCCTTTTTAACATTGATTAACTGCTTTAACTACAAAGGACAATTTCATTATATCCCCCTCAACTCCCAGTAAATATGTTACTGTAAAAGGTTAGGTCCTTGGGAGGAGTCTCTGCTAATTGAAGCTAATTGCTCGTTTTAACCTGTTCAAACCTTAGAGATGGCTTTAGGGTCTAGTTCCAGGACACTCAAAGACTTGAGCCTTCAAAGGGATTTAATTAGTTTCATTTGCTTGACTTTGCTGCCTGAAGGAAGGGAAAGTGTGACAAATAGCAGTTTGTCTTGTGGAATGGCTGGGAAGAAATCACACCCAGCCCCTCTCTTCCTGAGCTGTGGGGAGCATAGAAACTGAATGCCGGGGAGTCTGGTTAAAAGGAATATCACACAGATGTCATGTGCCATGTGTCATGTGCTGTGCGTCATGATATGACTTCTAGCCACAGTCTCAGTGTGTGAATGAGTGAGTCTCTGGTTCTAGTGCCTTCTCTTGGGTTCTTGTCCTTCTCTTGGTTTGTCTTGTCCAACTTCGATACGATAACTTTATCTTATGTTTTATTTTATTTTGTTTACTTATTTTATATTTTATTTATTTATTTATTAGTTTTTCGAGACAGGGTTTCTCTGTGTAGCCCTGGCTGTCCTGGAACTCACTCTGTAGACCAGGCTGGCCTCGAACTCAGAAATCCACCTGCCTCTGCCTCCCAAGTGCTGGGAGGGCACTTGGCGTGCCCTCCACTGTTATATTATTTTGTTATATTTTGTTATCCCTTAGAAACGTGTCTTTGTTTGTTTGTTTGTTTGTTTTTCTGATGGGAGACAGAAAGGGAGTGGATCCAGAGGGGATGGGAAGGCACAGTGGGGGAGTAGAGGCAGAGGGAACCACAATCAGGATATATTATGTGAGACAAGTCTCTATTTCAGTAAAACCGAAAATGCATGTCACGGCTTATCAGGCGAGGGACAGATGCAGGGTATAGTTGTTGCTGGTCCTCCAGTCCCGCTTGGAGAAGCCAGGAGTTGACATTTCAAACTGTCATCCCTTTATACTTGGAGCTTGGGGTTCTCTTTAATTTGTTTATGTAAGGTTACACATTACAAAAAGATCTAACCACAAGCTCTTCAGTATTTTTGGTTGTGGCTGCATTCAATCTATGTAAACATTTATCCTCCAGTCTGAAAAATGCATACTGTACCTCCAGCTACAAGGGTGTTGATTTTTTTCTTATTAAACATTTTTCAGTTTTCAATATGCAAATCTTGGGCATGTATTGCTGCTACATTTTGACTTTCATCTACAGTTTTCAGCTCATCTATATCTACAGCACAGACTATATCTTAGTGCATTATAAATAGCGCTTTTGAAAAGTTTTAATTTCCTATTTCACAGTTAGCATACAGAAATAGTGTGTGTGTGCTCATGCGTGTTGTATGTCCGTGCACACGTTTGTACACATATACACGAAGGTCGGAGGCTGAAGTTGAGTGTCCTTCTCAATTACTCTCCACTTAATTTTTAAAGACAGAGTTTCTCATTGAACATGAAATTCACCAATTCAACTAGATGCCTGGCCTGGGAGCCCAGGTCTATCTTCACACTTCTGACTTCGAGAACTGGGGTTACAGAGGGTGCCACTGCTTCTGGCCTGGGCTGGGGCTACAACAGGCACTCAGTCCCTCACAATTTGAAGTAAGCAGTGTGTTGACTGAGACATCTTCCGTTTGCTCTGTTCTGTTTTTCTGTTTGTTGTTTGTTTGTTTGTTTTTGGACAGTGTCTTATTGTATTGGTCAGGCTAGCTTAAAAATCCTTGAGCCTCTTTGACACTAGGTTGGAATGCCAGGCATGGGTCCCAGTGCCCTGCCTGGATAGTGCTGTTTGGCAGCACTTGATTCCTGAAGCTTCTTTGCAGACTTTTGGGATAGCCACTTTATCTGCAGTTGGGGATAACTTGATCTCTTCTTTTGCCTTCTGGATGCTTTTCTTTGCAGTCTTGCATTAGCAAACCTGTCAAGGATGCGGTCAAATGAGAGCGCTTGACAGCTTTTCGCTCTAGGAATAGTTGACAGGCAGTATTACAGAAGTCTGGGCATGGTGGCTTGGACCCAGGAATCCTTGCCTGTTAACACATTTGGGCTATGACTTTCATCCTTGCTGTGCTGACAAAGGTAGTTTGCCCTAAGTGAGAGGTCCTTTCAGAGTTCAGCTTTAACCTGGGCACTTTGTTTCTGCTTCTGCTGCTCTTCAGCACCCTGGGTGACACCTGCCTCCCTGCTTTCATGAAATCATGCTAGGGAATGAAAGAAGCTGTGCCTCCTCCCTCCTCATTCTTCCTCAAAAAACAGGAATATATATATATATATTTTTTTTTTTTTTTTCTTCTTCAGCAGCCCATGCTTAAATATTAAGTGTTTCTCTGTGGCCATCTGCTTCTTGTGGGAAAAAAAAAAATGCTGATCATAGAATACAAGTTGCAAGTGTTCTGTGCCCTTCTTTGAGGTCTTGAACCAGGCTAGTGTTTATGGATCTGCCTGGCTTCAGGACACATTCAATGTTTTGTAACCAGAGCCTTAAGCCAAAGGCTCCACTCTGCAGGGGGTCTGGGCGGAGGTGTTTTCAGCCTGCCAGCCCTTCCCACTCACTCCCAAAGGTCACAAAAGCAAAGGGTGGTGCAAAAGACAGAAAAGGCTCTTAACATAGCTAAGCTGTGAAGATGAAGCCCACACTTCCGGCCCATCTTCTGGGTACTGGCAGCCATGAGATTAAGCTTTAACTAGAGGAAGAATTGGGTCAGAGAACAAGAGGTCTGCATAATTTAGCAGTCTTGGTCAAAGTGTTCTCTACTTGGTCATTGTTTCAGTCCTGGTTCTGTACAGGGGCCTGAGAAGTTCTCCCAGTTAAGGAGAAAAGCCAATTATTACAAGATATTGCTCCTGCTCGGAGCTGATGTGTCTGGTGGCTCTGTTCCTAGAATCTCAGCTGGCAGCAGGTTTAGAGCAATGACTGGAGACTTCCGGAAGTTTTGTGAAGGGGTGGGGTCTGGAAAAGCTGACAGGATTCAGCTACCCTTATCTCAGTCTTGAGAGAGGATACAGTAGGTGAGATATTACCAACTTTTAGGCACACACTTTGCAGAAATAACATGCTTGTATGTAGCCTGAGACAGATAACTGACCCAAACATTAAAAAAGGAAATTGTTAAGGAAAATTTAAAAAAAAAAAAAAACCCTTCAAATGTAAATTGTAATTAGAGACTGAAATTATTCTTTCACAAAGTTGAAACTACTGATTGTGTTGTTTTTAGAAATCTGCATAAATTATAATGTTTTATTTTTCAAAATGTTGCCATATAATTTATAGAAAGTCTATAGAGAGATCTTACAGAGTAAGCAAGTTGTTTATTAAAGACATGTAATCTTTTGACATGGAGTCTTATTATGCAGGCTTGGCTGTTCTGGAAGTCACACTGTGGACTCTGCTGGTCTCAGACTCACGGAGACCTGTCTTTCTTTGCCTCCTGAATCCTAGGACAGAGGCACATGCCACTATATGCAGCGCGTCATGAGATAAGCAGTCTTGAATGTACTGCTGCTTATATAAAGTCTACATTGATCACGAGCATCATTCTTCACCCGGAGGGGAACCAGGCTTTGGCGGCAAATGTACAAAAACCCACTCTGCATTCTCCACAGCCCAGCAACTATTCGTCCCTACTGATCTCAACAGCCACTAGAGGTTTTCATTCCCTCCAGAGGTGTAATAACGCACCCTTAACCTATGAGGTCATGTTCTGTACATGCCTCTCGTTATGGGGGCTCCTGATTGTAGTCAGGCAGGAAGCTCTAAATGCATTTTTAAAACATACTGCTCTGGAAAGTAAACACAGTGGAGCATACAGCTACAAGCCATCCCCTGCTTGCATCTCCATGCACAGTAGTCAGCTACCTGTTTGATAGAACCTACCTATGGAAGAATGATTTAGACTTAACCTTTGATTTTGTGGGACTTTATGTCCACAACAGGCTTAGACTACAATGATCCAGGGTTGGATAAGTCTATCTCTTTCAAAGCTATGGGGACTAGGCAAAAAAGAACTACAACTGCTATCAAACAAATTCTGGCAATTTATAGACTTCCGTATGAGAACATCCTTATATTTGGTGAACTATGTAAGCCATGGAATTTATTTTCAAAGAGTGGGGACCATTCTGGCAAGCACAGAGAATGTGCAAACAATGATGTGCTCCCACTTTTGTGAGTGGTGATCTATTTCCACAGTAGTGCAAACGAAGAGGTCCATGGTCCTCTTCGATGCCTCACGGGCAGCCTATGCTTATCTATCAGATGCAATGGGGAAAATACTGGTGAAGGGCAGGGAATTATTTATTTAATATATCTCTATTAGGAAGATGAGAGGGTCAATAATCCTTTATGTTCTCTTTGGGAATAAGGACATGAGCTTTAAGATTACAGAGTGAAGAAAATCAAGAAGAGTACACAGCCAGGAAGTCTTGGTGAAGCTGTGGTCTGGTTGGTGAGGTTCTGAGGAAGCCTTAACTGTCACTTGAGCAATTCCATTCCCATCATGAGATGGTTGTTCTTGCCTCGAGGGACAGTCTTCATATAGGGGATATGCCTACAATGGTCTTTGTTCTTGGCAAGTCTAGGGAAATGACTAGAGATGCTCAGATGGCCTCCTAGATGTGGGAATAGGACTTTGTAAAAGATGGCACTTGAGAATGCTTTAGTCTCTCTCATCTTATTGTCCTCAGCTTGGATGAGGGAAGACCACAGCTCCTTAAGCAATAAATACCCTGTGTGCAGATTAGGCAGGAATCTGACCTAATGTAAAGGAGACAGAAGCCAAATCCAGGCAGAAATACTAAGATCTAGGCTAGGCTTAGCTATCTAATCACCATCTTTGGTCTTAAGTGAAAACTTCATGCAACTAGACAAGTACCATCCCAGTCTTACAGTCGGCATGTCCTACAGACTCCATCATAAATACCTATAAACTAGGTCCACCCCTGTCTCTACAGATGTCACTCCTGTCCAAGCTCATAGCATCCCTCTGAACCTCTAGCCGAGTCTATTTTCTGGCCCACATCCAATGAGTTTTCCACACTGTGGTTAGAGTGATCTTTTTAAAAATGTAAATCTGATTATGCCACCACCCTCTGGTTAAAACCTTTCAAAGGCTTCCCATTGCTCCTAAGATAAGACCGAGTCCTTGCTGAGGTGGTCTGCAGCCCTCACTTGCAGCCCCTGCTTGGGTCAGCCACCTCTTTGTTTACTGCCTCCCATAATTCCTCACTCTCCAGCTGCAGCTGCCTGCATCCAACAGCAAAGCTCCCCCTCCTCTTATACGGCATAGGTCAATTTGGTTGAATAAATATCTATTTGCTTTGTAGCCTAATACTCAAATACCTGGGGTAGAAAGGTAGTGGGAGGCTTCCCTGACTTCTTCATGTCTATTTTCCCTGTTTGTAACATATGGCAGAGACCTACTGCGCTATCTGTAATCTGTAGTATTTATTATGCTACTTATTTGATTTCAGTAGTGTATGGCCTGCTGAAAGACAGCATACAAGCTGATTATTAGTTATGGGCCTGGTTTTGAGCACTGGCATTGAGTAGTGGTACTGGGGCATGACTAGAAACACAGCTCTGCCATCTACAGCAGCCTGGGGAGGTCTTTTCGGAGACTCTCACTCAGATGAAATTGGGATTCTTGACTTTTCTGCAGGAAGAATATCAGTGGACGTCAGCATGAAGCAGAGACAGAATTTAAGCATGCTTTCAAGCATGGGGAGTAATAGAGAAGCTCTCAGAGAAAACATAAAACACATTCAAGTCTGGTTGGTTGTGCTCTTTTTAAAGGACAATTGTTCTCAATGGTACACTCAATAGCTATGTGTGTGTGTGTGTGTGTATATATATATATATATATTGGATTCTTATAATGTGTGTATATGTGTGTTACATCTCATTGAATTCCTAAGAGACTTTCTTTGGATAAGTGAGAACATATAATTATTACTGATGTGCATGCCAGGGTTACAGAATAAGGTAAACCTTAGTGGAAATGGGTACAAGAAAAGTTAAGATAATCTTTGCTGTAAATGAAAACATAGTGGTATTTGTTGAGATCCCCAGAACATTGTAGGTTTTTACAGCTAGAAATGGAATACAGCCAGACTCAAAGGTCATCTGCTTATTGCTAATTTAACATCCTTTGAAAATCTATGTGTAAAAGGAACATTGTCTCCATGCCGGCAGTCTTCATAGCAAATGTTAACACCACTGGTGTTCCTTCATCCAGCCTCTGGAGTGGAATCCTTTCTCTTCTGTCTCCTTGATTATTTTCCACCTTTCTATCCCACATTGTTTACAGGGCTCAAATAAATGTCTGGGATATTATAGAGCCATGGGAGCATTTATAGTCATTTCACTTGTGAGTCACCCTTGACAGTAGTCTAGAGCCGGTGACTTGAAGTGGAATCAGGTCAACAGCATCAACATTGCCTGGAGGCTTGTTACAAATTGAGAATCTCAGAGTCTAGAAGCTCAGAATTTCCAGGGTTCCAAATCAGCTCCCAGCAGTACTACCATTTACATTGAGGTCTAGCGCTTCTATAAAAAATGTATAGTTAAGTTTTCCTTCCTTCCCTCCCTTCCTCCCTCCCTTCCTCCTTCCCTCCCTCCCTTCTTCCCTCCCTTCCTCTTTCCCTCCTTCCTTCCTCTCATTCTTTCCTTCTTTCTTTTTGAGACAGGGTCTCATGTAGCTTAGCCTGGCCCTGAACTTGCTATGTTGGTGAAGCTGACCTTGCATTTCAGGTCTCTTAGCAACCGCCTCCCAAAGTGGTGGGATCCCAGACATGTGCTACCATGCCTGCTAAAGTATACACTTTAACGTGTCACCTCCCACATCGAAGGTAGACTATTTCTAGTTCACACCACGCTTTATTCTCCCCTGTTCTAGTCAATAAGCTCCTAGAGGCAACCACTAACACTTCCACCAATGTTAACTAGTTAGCCAGTGTTTCCTGTTCCTGAACTTAGAAGGTGCCCCTACACTTGCTTAATATTTTAAAATTCTACATGTTTTCAAAGTGCCCAGGTCTCCTGTGTATGCATCACGTTTGAGAAGTCCTGCCATGATGCCTTCATGCTGGCCATTGATATCAGCTGGAACCTGGGTAGCATCCCCAGTGATTCTGACTAAATTAGCCTCTGTGAAGCTTAGACATTAGGATTAAGAAAAATTCTCAGGGAATTCTAATTTGCAGCCCAAATGGAAAACACTGCCCTCCCTGTATCTCCAGAGTTCTATATTGTATAGCTCTCTGCCTATCTCCCTACTCCATGCTGGCAAAATACAGCGATTACCTCTCAGAATGAAGCCAGATTTTCCCATTGTGGATTTGACTGCTTTCTTTTTACTGACTTTTCTCATCTCCAACCTTCCCTAGAGCTTGGGGGAGATGGGCTGACACTATTTGGTAGCCATTATCATCAGGCCACAGAAGCAGTGATGTGCTAGAACTGGCTCTTACTGGCTTGTGATGGAAGATTGTAGGATCCATTCACCTCAGCTATCTGTTTAATGCATTGTCTTGGCAACTTGACCTTGGGTATATTTACATCTTAGAAATCTACAAATACCAGCAGTCACGTTTTATTTCATCTTCCACCTCTTCCCAGGGAGCTGGATTGCTCCTGTATACTCCCTACAGGTAAACCCTGTCAGGGAGGAGGAGGAGGCTTGACCTCGCCACGCTGCCCTTCTGCCTCTGTTTACCATTTGCTGGGCAAATGGTGTGTGCAAGTCATGCTGGTGACATCTGCAGTCATCTGTGGGTTCTAAGAAGATAAGGAAGTGTTTCTTTCATCCAGCTTGGTTAGAAACTCCCAGAAGCCTGTTTCCAAAGGTTACGACTGTCCAGTTCTGCCTAAACTCCTCTACACAGGGCTGTGCTTACTTCATGGAAAGGGAACAGGCACAGCAATGGCCTTCACTGTTACATCTCCCTCAAGGCTTATGTCTTAGTCAGGGTTTTACTGCTGTGGACAGACACCATGACTAAGGCAACTCGTATAAGGACAACATTTAATGGGGGCTGACTTACAGGTTCAGAGGTTCAGTCCATTATCATCAAGGTGGGAGTGTGGCAGCATCCAGGCAGGCATGGTGCAGGAGGAGCTGAGAGGTCTACATCTTCATCTGAAGACTGCTAGTGGAAGACTGACTTCCAGGCAGCTAGGATGAGGGTCTTAAAGCTCACACCCACAGTGACACACCTACTCCAACAAGGCCGCACCTACTCCAACAGGGCCACACCTTCTACTAGTGCCACTCCCTGGGCTGAGCATGTACAAATCATCACAGGTTACCACTGAATCTGGTACTCTCTTGGAGTTGCCAGTCATGGATGTATGGTTGATTTGTTTCCTATTGATTATTGAGTTCCACGATTACAGAGTTAAGACGTTTTAAGGGCATTGTCTACATACAAGGCAGCAGGCATCAAGGGCCTAGTGTAGTTCTCGGCAGTTAAAGGGGACTCTGGCGTCAGATCTGTTTGTGAATTATAGCTCTTCTACTCTTTCAGTGATCATCTGCCACTTACAGGATCCTTATCTGAAAAATGAGTGTTAAAATATTTATAAGTTTGTGATTGTTATTAGGAAAAGATGACAAAGGAAGTAAGCATTAACCTGACATAGTAAACAGTACCTTAGATTCAGCTCCAGGAGCTGAATTTGGGTTCATGTAGTTTGAGGAATTGTTATAGACGGAAGGCCTATGGTTCCCTCTAATTCATGTTTAAATCTTAATCCCCAATGTCTTACAATTAGGACATAGAGGTAGGGAGATCATGAGGATGGATGGATGGGTTTAGTGCCTTTAGAAAACACAACCAAGAGAGATCTCTAGCTCGCTTTTAGCCATCTGCGTCTATAATGGGAAGTTAGAAGTCTGTCAGTGGGAAGAGGGTCTTACTAGAACCCAACCTACTAGTACTCTGACTTCGAATCTCCAATTCCAGAATTACAAGAAATAGTTATCTGTTGCTTGCAAGCTACCTGGCATGTGATGATTGGCTATAGCAGCCTATGGGCTAAGATGGAGGCAATCCCAGTAAATACTGGGCTGAGGGTATAGGAGGGAAGAGGTGAAGCAATGTATGTGCTTCTTGACTGGTGGCTATGACAAAATACTTGACAAGAAGCAACTCAACAGAGTGGCCATTTATTTTGGTTCATAGTTAAGAAAGTAAGATCTAAAATGGTGGGGAGATAGCAGTATGAATGGTTCTAGGCCGTGGCTTACACATTAGATAACTAGGAATCGGAAAGAGAAGGGGATTTGGCTAGAAGCAGGATTGGTAGGACCATAACCCATAAGATCTGCCCGCAGTGTCCAGTTCCTCAAGCGAGCTATACCTCCTAAGATGCTGTAGCTACTACAGACAGCTCTATCAGTTCAGTACTGTGTCAACTTGACACAAATTACTATCCCCGGGAAAGGAGAAGCTCAACTGAGAAAATGCCATAATCATTTTATTGGTTAATTATTGATGTGGGATGGCTCAGCCCACTGTGAGCAGTGCTGGTCCTAGAAGTTGGTACTGGGTTGTCTAAGACAGTGAGACAGTAAGTAACACTCCTTTGTGGCATCTTACTTTCAGGACCCTGCTTTGAGTGCCTGCCTTAGCTTTCCTTGATGAAGGACCGAATAACTCTGTCCTCTCCCAAGTTGCTTTGGTCTTAGTGATTTACTACAGCAACAGAAAGCTAACCAGAATAAACATCACCACTAGTTCAAGTGTGAGCCAATGGAGGGCATTGCGTTATTAGTAACAGACAGATAATTCTTCAACTTCTGCCATTCATTGGTAGGCATGTATTGTCAGGGTGTCAGGGGGAGAAGCTCAGGGCTTTGTATATACTTGGCAAAGGCTCATCTGCTGGGCTACATGCAGGACTCTAGTCACTGGTTATTAATAAACTAGTGCCACAACATCCATAGCTATGAGCAGAGCAGGAACCAGTGCCTATAGGAAACACTGGGCAAGAAACTGTGGCTAGATGGTAGCTGTTGGGATACTTGTGGGGACCAAAGGCATCCAGGCAAGCACTGACATCTATGCTGCTCAATAAACAAGTCATAGCTAGATAGGGTGAGTTTCATCATGGAAACTAGTTCATCAATTACTGGGAGGGAGGCAGGATAGTTTAATTAAAGGTTTATTAGTTCAGTTCCCAAGGTTCATCCCAGCTCTATTCACAAACATTTTAAGGCATATTTTTCTAAATGACTAAACATTGCTGCTTTTAGGGATTAAGTTATAAGAAACCCTGTGCAGTCTTCTCCTCTTTACTTTGGGAAAGGGTTGCATCCTCTCACCTCTTCTGAGATAAAGGATAGGTTTCTTTAGAATCATTGATGCAGTGCAAAGATCCCGGGGTATGATCAGTCAGTAGGTCTCTGTGAGGTCTTAGCCCAGTCATTGTGCCCACTGCCATTTCTGTGGTCACTGAAAAGAGTACAGTCTCCCTGAGTCACCCCTGGGGAGAAGGATCTGTTGCCTCGTTATGCTGTAGTGAGAGAGGAAGCTCAGGGTTCTGCAGAGGGATTGTCACAGATGCTCAAGTCTACATGCAACCAGCCAAGTCTTCTATCAGCAAATAGGGTATAGGCTGTTGGCTGCTTTACTACCGATCAGGCATTCACTTCAAGGTTTGGTGGTATCTTGAGCTTTTCCTGTCTTCTCAGCACTGCGGTGATTTGTGGCATGGAGACTCGCTGACTCTCAGGGGATACCTTAGACACACTGATATCAGTCAGCCAGTTCTGAGGGTTCTGTGTAGCGTTGGTCTTCGACAGAGAGTGCAGTTGGTGGCCATTCCCGGGCTTATTTCCCTCAGTCCGTTCTCATGGGTTTTATTTCCATGACTCATAGATTGCCAACTGGACCGAGAGGAGCCTACTAGATTTGTAAAGCACATCTCTGAGAGAGTTTCTCTACAGAAGATTAATTAACAAAGAAAGCACACGTCACCCTGAATGTGGGTGGTGCCATCCCTTGAGCTGGAGACCCCGATGCAGAGAAAGGAGAAAGGAAAAAGGCTGCTACATAGCCCTCCCTTCCCTTTGCCCCCCCTCCTTTCCATCCAGTACGATGTGCACTGTGTTGCTGGGTCCTCCGGCCATGAAAGACTGAAGCTATCAAAGCCAGGAGCCAAAATAACTTCTCTTCCCTTAAGTTGTTTTGCTAAGGTTTCTTGTCAAAGAGGGCAGATCTGACCATCACAATGCTATTTTTCCTTGTCCCCAAATTCATGAGACAGACATGTCAAATCTTCAGAATGATGTTTATTTTGCTTCAATATGTCTACTGTACTCTGAAACATGTTCTACCCATAAATAAGGTACTGGTATTGAGATATCGAACTAATTTACAGCTGGGTGGATATTTAAGTGGAAGACTTTGGAGCTCCAAATATTGAGTGGGAATTGTGAACCTTAAAGAGCTCTTCTTCAGGGCTGGTGAGATGGCTCAGTGGTTACAAGCATTTGGTACTCTTGCAGAGGACCTGGGTTCAACTTCCAGCATCTTAATGGTGGCTCACACCATCGGAAACTCCAGTTTCAGGAGATCTTGTGGCCTCTCTGACCTGCACAGGTACTCAGTACATACACAGTGCATGGACATACATGCAGGCAAAATACAATGAATAAATCTGATTTTTTTAAAAATTTAAAGAGGTCTCTGATAAATTAGGTCCTGTGGCTTCCTATCAGAGCAAAGAATTTATAGTGTGTGTATTTCATAGATGCAGTGTGGCATTCTAGCAACTGAGCTCTCTCAGAATATAAATGCAAATGTAAATTAGTTCTGCCAGGTTTTGTGTTTTAAATTGAAACACACAATTTTTTTTGTACATTTTAGGATCATCCTACTTACAGAGAGAAATAGCTGCACCTCTTTTTATTCCCCATCTTAAGTTTAGAAGAATCCCTTCCACCAGAATTTACTCTTAGCATTCTAAACTCAGGTGCCTGAGAATTTAGATATGTACAGGAAACCTAAAACTCACCCAGGATGTTACTTAATTTTTGTGTGCTTTTGGCATTCCCTGATTTTAATATTTAGAAAGATACTGTGGAAATGGCTTAGAAAATAAAAGCGGCAAGACAATTAAAGACAGAAAATAACCAATTTATCTTCTTTTATTTGAAGGTTCTGTTTGCTCACCACAGTATCAGGTAGCATGTTAGCAAAACCATAAGATTTCAGATTATTCACAAAAATAATGTGGATAGAGTATTCTAAATAGTTTGTATATATACCTACATATAAAATAGTTTGTCTATCTATCTATCTATCTATCTATCTATCTATCTATCTATCTATCTATCTACAAACTATATGACCTCAAGCCAGTTCAAGGTCACTGAATAGTATAAGCAAAGTAAATTTTGGTCTTTTAAAAAGCAGTATGTTTTTATGTATAACTTAAGCATATTCATTTAAGCAAATAGCAATAGTGGACTATCAACAATGCGAGCACTAAAGCCCCCAAAGAACGCCCCCATGACTCTGAGTTAGCTATGAACTCTACTTGTGGTAAAGGGTAAGAGGGGACAGTAGGTTGCTCATGACGAGGGAACAAACAGCAATTGCCTTCGGGAAACGCACTGTCCCCTTTACGTTGCTTCATTTTCGAAATGTAGCATTTCATTTTCTCAAGTTACAGGACCTGCCTCATGCTTGTATCCTGTGCTTACGAAGTACACAGTGAATAGCTGCTGATTGACTAGACGCCTGTGAATTCTGATAGTTTCATTAACTTATCTCTCAGGACAAACTTATTTATGTGGTTGTACCTGCTTTTGTTGATTTATGATGCATGTGTAAGACACTTGACTAGCCTAAGTTGTTCTTTGTTAAGAGCTCTGGATGGATACATTTTTAGTGGTAAGATAATTTACCTTGTAAGCTAGATCGGGGAATGAAACTAACCGAGGCAAAGGGAGGAAAGGTCCAGAGCTTCCAGTAATTGTACGAAAGATACACTAAAACACTTTTGACTGATGAAGATTGCTCAGGTTTCTAGTTATAACATAACATGTAGCATTTTGACACGTATGTCCAGATTAGGTAATGTTTAAAACAGGACTGAGGTAGCATTCATCAGGTCATGTATTTCCTTTGTGATAAACCTATTATCAACTATTTTCTCACCACATTTTTATTGATTCTTTGAACATATCTAACATACGTATAATGTATTTTGGTCATACTCACCTCCACTGGTCCCCTCAAACTATCCAAAAGTTTCCCCCAAAATATCTTCCCCCAAACCTCCCTCCCTCCCTCCCTCCCTCCCTCCCTCCCTCCCTCCCTCCCTCCCTTCCTATTTGTTTATTTCTATTAACCCACCAAATCTAACCGGCGTTGCCAATATACATGCACATGTGTGTGTAGTCATCCATGGAAGCATGGAAACCAACCAGTGACCTCCCCTAAAAAAGAAAAGTGACTCTGCTATTTCCAGCTGCCACCACCGCCAGTAGCTTCTCAGCTAAGGGTAGGGCCTTGGTAGCCCCTCCCCCATCCATGCTGGCACTTTTAACTGGCTTGATCTTGTGAAGGCAAACGTCTTCTTTTTCTCTGTTGCTTATTGAAAGGACTGTCTGGATAGCTGAGACACAGCAGCATAGTTGGTTTCTGTTGCTGTGTAGGGTGGTGGTGGGAGGGGTTAGGTATTATCTCAGGAAAGTGACAGATGCTTTGATGGATTTTCAGCCTGGCATGCCTCTTAAGTTTCAAGTTCTAGTGGAGGTGTGAGGTTCTCTTTTCTTGTGCTGCTTTTCACAATCCCGAAAGAAGGTGTCGGGAAGCTAATTAATACTGTATTTCATCTGTTACTGTAAAGGGAAGACTGTGTCATGCTTGGATGAAGTGAAGCCTTAGCCAGTGAGTTAAAGACTTCCAGGGACTTGCTCTGTGATGTAAGGCAGCTTTGGGAAATGTGGGCTTCTCACCTGTTTGTTGCTGCAGCCAGGCTATTGCAGGAAGGAGACTCTGATCTTCAGATTCCTCTTGCAGAGTCTCCTTCACTCTTCTCTTTTGATTCCAACATATTTTAATGCTTTTGCTTAGAACAATCCATTTGTATCTGACTTGCGTTTCCACAAAGATGACTGGAGAAAATATGAGGTAAGTTTTACCTTTTAAGGTAGTTTTATTAAAAGTAATATTTTCATGTATTATTTTAATGTCTAATTTGTTCATATTTCTATGATATTGTGTGTGCATATATATATATATATGTATATATATACACACACACATATATACATATATACATATATATATATATGTACATGTGGAGACCAGAGGTCAATGGTGGGTACTTTTCTCAGTCTCTTTCCATTTTATTTTTTGAGATAAGGTCCATCACTTCACCTAGAGCTCACTTATTCACGTATTCAACTAACCTGGCTAGCTATCCTGCCCTAGGGCTCCTGTCTTCCCAGCCATAGGGTTACAACTGTGTGCTACTGTACCTGGCTTTTACATGGGAGCTGGGGATTGAACTCAGGTTCCCCTGCTTCCATGACAAGGCCTTAACTGACTGATCCATCATCCCAGTCCACCTAGTACTTAGTGTTTTGGAGTGTTGAACCTCTCAAATATTTAGAAGCCAATTGTCAAATCCTTCCCCAGCCATGATACAGACAGGTCACCATGCAGGCTCTAACTCAGAAGTAATTCACAGCATCATCCGTGTGTTTGCACCCCTGAGCTTGCCTCACTCACGTTCTCCCTTGTGCACCTCTAGTGCCATGGACCACCCCAGCCGGGTGTGGGGGTCCGTGGGATGAGGGTTCTCGAAGACTAGGTGGGTAAGGATTCGGCGGTGACAAACAGAAACAAACACAGAGGCAGTTTGAATCTGAGTGTATTCTGCAGCTCTCAAGCAAGGGTTTTTATACATAAAGGAACAAGTATTACAGCTCTTAGATGTATTCAGTAAAGTAATCACAAATATCATCATTATCTGGCACAGTAAAGCACAAAAATCATCCAGGTATTACAATTCTGAAAAAATACATACAATAAAACAATCATGAATAAAACTGATGGCATCATTGTTATGTGGCATAATAGAAACCATCCGAGTATTACAACTCTAAAAAAGTCTATTCAGTGGGGCAATCATCCAAGGCTAGTGGCATATTTCTAGAAGCAGGTTAATAAATTTTTTTGATCAGTTAGTGTTTAACATCTAATACCTGATTTTTATAAATCTCCAAAGTGTAAATTTAAACTATTTTAATTCTTTTTATTTAAAACTTTCTTCACTAGATACCAAAGCCCACCTCCGATAACACATGTGCCGCCATATGAAATTTCATTATTGGAAAAGTTTTATCTATCATAATACTATATAATTTTATAAATGATTTATAAAATAAAGCGCTGGTTTTCCCGGAGATAAGGTCATGGCTAGTGACCTCATCTCAAGGGGTGGTTTCTTACCCATTTTTCTCGCTTAAGATCTTGGCCTAGGCTATCAGGAACATGTTGTAAATAAGAAAAGGAACAAAAAGAAAATAAGACAGATAGATTGCCATGAGAACTACGCTCAATGCTTTGTTCTGGGTAAGAGTTCCACAACCGGTTCCAGGAGGCCTCCTTCTTTTGAAGTTTTCGCCTCAGTCTGTGGAACTTATCACACAGATTCTACTGGGGTTGGTGTGGCACTTTAGTCCACACAGAATTTTCTGACAGTCACCTCTGAGAGAGCACTCATAGAGACTTGAGAGTCTCCCTTCCCATCTTCCGTCCCCCTTCCCACTTCACTGTCTAGAGAAACCTTCACTGTCTAGAGAAAACTAACCCCTGTTTTCTCCTCTTGTAGTCTCAGACCCACAGTGTGAACCCTGGGAGGAAAAGTACGTTAGGGGAATTTTAACAGAGTTTTCTGTTGTGATTGTTGGGTTTTCATCCTTTATTTGTTTCTTTATAAACCAAACATTTAAGAAGAATTTAAAGATCAACCATGAACATAATATTAAAAACATGAAACCATGTAAGTCTTCCTCCAGCCCCGGACTATTTCCTGGGGTGTCAGCATTCAGGCTGGGTTAGTCCTCCACCCCTGGACTATTTCCTGGGGTGTCAGCATTCAGGCTAGGTTAGTCCTCCACCCCTGGACTATTTCCTGGGGTGTCAGCATTCAGGCTTAGTGCGAAGCTCGAGAGAGGCTTCAGGAGTAGAAGTTACACCTCACAGGGAAAGGAGCACTAGAACATTCTGGCAGGATTTTTTGTTTTAACTAAAACTGACAACTTGCTTTCCACTTTGCAATCTAAGTCATCCTCTGTCACAGCTGTGTCACACGCACGTGTTAGTGTTTCTTTTAACCCGTGACTCTGTCCAATCAGTGGATGTCGCCATGGCTTCCCTGCTGACTTGTGCTTACGGGTCCTGTGGTTATGTACCAGGCTGTGATACTTGTCCTGACTGAATTCCATTTCCTCATAACCCGGATTGTTTCTTGGGTGAATTCTGTATACACAGGACAGCCATGTCTATACAAATACCTTCAAAACCGACGACTGTATATTCAAGCATTAGAATGTGGGAGTCTCTTCTTTAATTTCTTTATACAGCCACTTAGGGTAGTGACAGGTATAAAGTCATCCCAATCTTGGGAGGTCACCTTTGATTTCCTTTTTATAGACCTGTACCTGCAGTGCTGGCATTTATTCCTTGTAGAAGCAGTAAACATAGCTTTCTCTGGATACATGACAAACTGACTGGGGAGGCTGGAGTCAGCTGTGCAGAGGTTTCTAGTAGTCTTACCCAGCAGTTGAGGCTGGTGTGATCAGGGATTGCCTGTGTGTAATGAGTTCAATCCCTTCTCCTCAGAGTGAGGGACCGGATATCTAGGGGTAATCAGTCTCTAGCCTGGGTGACTCAAAGTTAACTTACAAAAAAGGAAAGATTTATTTTGGCCCATAGTTTTGGAAGTTTCAGTGCATGGTCATTTGACCCCATAACTCTTGGGCTTATGGGTAAGCAAGCACATGATAACAAGAGAGAGTAGCATTGTACATCATCCAATCTCTTTATGCCCACCCCAATAAAAGAAAAGGAGGAGCTAGAACCCAGCTGTCCCCTCAGGAGCCTGCCCCACTGAGTCCAACAGCTCCTAGAAGATCCTGCCACTCCAAGTTTCTATCACCCCAGTAGTGCACAGTGCCTATGCCTTTAATATGTGGACCATTGGCGGCTTCTGAGATTAGGTCTATTTCCTCCTTCAAGGAAGAGGCAGGGACCTCTCATTTCCATCCAGGGCTTTGGCAACCACACTGAAATCCACGCTTTCATTTTTGACTCTCCTACAGGGTGTCTTACCCACTTATAATTTCTCCTCTTGATCTTGACCAGGTTTTCTTGACTTGTAGTCTCAGAGTTGAAAGGGACATGTTTAAACCATCTCACCTAACCTCAAGAGCCTAGTTAAAATTTGACAAGCAGTTCCTCCTAGCGGGAGAGACTATGCCAGGCCCCTCCCCAGGGCCCCCATTTCAATTGTTGATGGCTTCAAAGGCACTGCTAAAACTTTCCTTTTGAGGGACACCCATTCCTGTATTTCTATTTTGTATCCCTTTTGAACAGTCAGAGAGGGTACTAGGCAGACTCACCTGGTCTTATTAGCATAGTGTGGGGGAGGGGTAGCAGGCAGACACCTTTTACTGCCAGTGATGACTAATGAATCAGATCATTCTGAGTTGGCCCTTCTCTCATTAGAGGAAGGGAAGAGAGATTCTGCTTTGGTGTTCTGTCTCAGCTAAATCTGCTTCCAGATGAGCAGCTCATCTGTCACTGTCACTTAAGCTGGGAGTCTTATACTGAGGAGAGATCAGGAAGCTGGCTTGTATGCGTGTTAGGTGTGTGCTTGTGTGAGTTATATGCATATACTTCCTGCATATGTTCATCTATGTTTGTGCATAAACAGGTACACACATGTATGTCTAAACAGGTATGCACACAATAGATTTTATAATGTCTAATTGTGAAAGAAAGCAGAAGCTAAGGACTTTTATGAACCTTTTGTGTAGAGAAACAGAAAGCAGTACAGAGGCCTGAGAACAGAAAGTTCTGGCAAAAGCAAATGTGTTTCTCATCCTAGAATGATAAGTGTTTAATGGGATAATTTCTTTCCAAATACCCCCTTTCCTTCATAATAGATTTTAATGATGGCCCTTCCCCTGTCTGTTTACATGGGGGGGGGGGCAACTAGGGAAGCCGGTTGCCATGGTGATTAAAGATCAACTCATCCAGCTTTGTAGTTTTGGATAACCTGCTTTGAATAGTTGAGGTAAGGCGCCTGGGAGTGTTGATTTTGTAACGTGGTGTCTTGCTGTTTTGTGCCCAATTCTTAAAGTAGAAAGAACAGTGCTACACTTGGTGAACCAGTTTTGTTATTTTGTTTTTGTTTTTTTTTTTACAAGAATTTTTTTCATATGTATGGTGTGTATTGTATTAGTGTACACAATTGCGTATGTGTGTAGGAGCATGTGAATATGTGTGTGTGGGGGGTATGCTGCAAGGTCTTCCTTAACCTCTTTCCACTTCATTTATCAAGGGAGAATCTCTTGTTGAATGCAGAGCTTGCTGATTTGACTAGTCAGGCTAGCAGGCTTGTGGCAGAGACCCCCCCTATCTCTTCCTTCCTAGAACTGAGATTACAGGTGGCCACTATGTCTGTCTGACTCTACATAGGTTCTGGGAATCGGAATTCTGGTGAGCACAGCAGGTACTTTATCCACTGAGCCATCTCCTAGGTCCCAATAAATGCTTCTAGCATCTCTACTTTTCTCAGGTAATTGCTAAGTGGATACAGAGATGAAAGGACACAACTTCATGCTGACTCATCTGTTCTTAAAGCTCATCAAAACATTCCATCCCGATTTCTTTGCAATGGTCCATCCCATGTGGGAGAAGCCAGCAGGCACACTGGGCACACAGCACTATTACTGGGATCAAGTCACGTGGGTTGGAATGACAGCTCTGCCACCAGTTCCACTGGGAAGCTTTAAGAAACTTACTTAACTGTCTTGATCCTCAGCTTTGTCTCGTCTTGAGGAGGATGATATAATATCTATTATTTAGAGCTATTCTGAAGAGTTAGTTGATGTATATATAGCACTAAGAACTATGCCTGGTCCATTCTGGTGTCTGTAAACATGACAGATCTCATTGCTACTATTTTTAGTGATATTATTACATGAATTCTCACTGTGTAAATTAATACTCTCTCTATTTCCCACTACCCTTAAGTAGACTCTGGGAGAATAAGAGCAATTTCATCCATGGAAAACAGGGTGGGTAGAAAGTTGGAATGCCAGATCAATTTTTGAGGTCACCTAAAATTCTGAGACTCTCTAGTTTTTCCTTTCTCTCCTGAATTCGGGGTCTAGCTTTGGAGGTGGTGGTGTTACCTTTAACCAGTTCTATGGAGTGCTTCCCCTCGTCATCAGAAGCAATCTGAGTCTGGGGATCTTGGAGCCATTAGTGATTTGAGGAGAGTGTGTACATTTATGGGAAGCGATGTGAGGCTGAGCCTGGGGTGTAGTCTTTATCATGATTCAACATTGGGAAACACATACAGCACCTTACAAACAGGTTCTTAAAATTTCACGCTGGGGCTGGAGAAATGGCTCAGTGGTTAAGAGCACTGACTGCTCTTCCAGAGGTCCTGAGTTCAATTCCCAGCAACCACATGGTGACTTACAACCATCTGTAATGGGATCTGATGCCCTCTTCTGGTGTGTCTGAAGAGAGTAATAGTGTACTCCCATACAATAAATAGATAAATAAATAAGGCTTCCATGTTCTTATCATTTTTCAAAGACAGGAAAAAGCTGGGAGCTCACACAGGAGTACATTACAAGTCAGATTCCATGTGTGTCTGCTTTGCGGGCTGGTTTTCCTCAACACCTGGGAATTTAGGATGCTACATTGTTGAGCCCATTGGGAGCATTGGCTCCTGCCTTCCCAGATGTAGAGGAGGAAGCATGCGATGGCTAACAAGAATTGCTAACTGGACAGAGTTGAGAATCACCTGGGAGATAAACCTCTGGGTGTGGCAATGAGAAAGTTTCTAGAGTGAGTTAGCTGTGGCTAACCCATGATGGGCGGCACCACTGCATGGACTGGAATCCCGGGCTGAATAAAAAATAGAAAGTAGGAAAATATTTCTTCTTGATTATGCCTTTAAGAGAGCTGGGTGGTGGCAGCATATGCCCTTCACCCCAGCACTGGAGGCAGAGGCAAGCAGAATACCAGTATCCATCTCTCTCCGATTCTTGATGGTGGGCACAATGTGACCGGCCACCACACCCTATGCTGCTGTGATTTCTGTCCATAATGAACTATACTCTCAAACCGTGAGCCCAGATAAACATTTTTCTTCAAGTTGCCTTTCCTCAGGAAATTTATCACAGAGACGAGAAAGATAGTAAATACAAAGAACTGTAGAAAACATGAGTGGCTTACCCAAGGTTGACAGAGAACACCAAGAGCAAGACTCTCAGGTCACCTCTGGCCTGGCCTAGAGTTGCCACAGTAGCAACGCCCTTAGGACCAGGATCCATCTGTCCTCTTCTCTTTACCATCTGCTACCAGGTCTTGGTCTCACCTGATTCCTGACACTGATAGAGGGTTATCCTTAGACATAACAAATATGAGGACAGCTTCATGTGGGTCCCGAATCCAGGAACATATTAAAAATGGAGAGTGCAACGGGAAAGGTAAAGAAGATACCCAGAACATTAAGGTTTTATAAACGAATCCCAACAACCCACTGAGTTATTTAAGTCTATAAGGAAGACACGTAGGTCTTTAAGGGGTAAAGGCATTACTGTTTTCTCCTCAAATCTTAATGTAGTGGCTGGGGGCTCAGGACCCAGTGATACCTTAGACAACCGGAAGAGCAGGCAACCTGTCACAGTTCTTTGCTATATGGAAGATTATTGCAAATGCTTTTCCAACCCTTCTATGGAGACATGAAATTATTTTACCTTTCATATAACCTGGATATAATCAACTTGGTTTGTTTTTTGACCTAAACAAACAAACAAATAAACAAACAAAACAAAAATCAAAACCAAAAAAAACCCCAAACAACAACAAAAACCCTTAATAGATGTAAAATTCTAGCACATGCAAACCTACATTAAAAGAGATCTTGCAGATTATGTCTTAGAAAAGGTCTTCTTGGGAAACTTTATCTGCTCTATAAACGAAATTCAGCTATTAAAAGACTGCCATCTTGGGGCTTGAGTTTACAGACACGGCTGAGCCTCATGCTTCAGGTATCCCTAACAAGTGGCCAAATATAGGAGTAAATCTCCAGACCAGCCTCGCTGCCACATGGAGCAGAGGAGCCATCTGTAGAGTGTGTCTCAAATTCCCGAACTCCAAAAATCCCAAGATACAATAAAATAGTTGCTGTGTTGTTCCGTTCTGCTTTGGGGGAAGTTTAAAGCAGCAGTGTGCAACTGAAACTCAGACTGATTACTTCCCAACACCCCACCAGATCATTCACATTTTAAATGGGGAGTAACACCGTCATTAACACACACACACAGACACACACACAGACACACAGACACACAGACACACACACACAGACACACACACATACAGATACATACACACACACAGACACACACACACAGACACACACACACACAGACACACACACACAGACACACACACACAGACACACAGACACACAGACACACACACACACACACACATACAGATACATACACACACACAGACACACACAGACACACAGACACAGACACACACACACAGACACACACATACACACACACACAGACACACAGACACACAGACACACACACACACACACAGACACACACACACAGACACACACATACAGATACATACACACACACAGACACACACAGACACACACACACACAGACACACACACACACGCTCATACATATAGCTTTAACTTTCTGATTCTGTAAAAAAAAAAATAAAAATAAAATAAAAAAAATTAAAAGATCTAGCCAGATAATGGACTCTAATGTGGAGCTGTTGAACTCCAGGGGCATTTTGGTTTTCAGAGGCAGAGAAATCTGTAGAGTTAGTGCTCTACAGAACTCTGACAGAATCTAGAAAGTGAAGCAAAGGGAAAGAATATTAATTCTATCCTCCTAAGTTGTCTTGAAATAAAAACTTAATTAAATTTTTTTAACACAGTCTATGCTCCTTACCCAAATGCTTCATCAAGGCAAAAATATTGGGGGCTGGAGAGCAGGGTTAGCAGTTAAAAGCATGCATTTCTTTTGCAGAGGACCTGAGTTCAATTCCTAGAACACGCGTGGGATGGCTCCTGACCACCCGTCACTCCCGTTCCAGGCTGTGCAACACTTCTTCTGTACTCAGCAGGCATCTGCACTCATGCCTGCACATACCCACACACAGATACACATGCATACATTATTAAACATAAAATAGATATTAACAACAAATACATTTATGTTAGGCTACATGGTAAGGTTAGACCACTTTTTAACAGAAAGGCCAACCAGCTAATGGGCAGTTAGTAAGATCTGATGGAGAGCAAACGTACTAAGAACAGTACTAAGCATAGTACTGGCCTCAACACTACTGAGGTTTGTTTCCCAGTGTAACAAGCAAGGGCTGTGTCTCTGTGACTTAAGAGAAAATGGTTTCTTACAATGGCTACTAGAATGTGTATGGGAGAGGAAACCTCTACTCATTAGAGTAGCTCAGACACACAGCATAACTGAGATTTCACAGCACATGTTCTTCCCAGGCCCCTGGAACACTGGAAAGGCATCTGGGCCACTCATAGGAATGATCCTTAAAACTTCCCTGAAAATAAAGTAGGCAACCTCTGTTCCAGTTCCTGGGCAAGGTGAGGCATGTGACTCTACTTTCATTTGAAGAGAGAGAAGTTTGCCTGGGAAAGGAGGAACTTGAAAAGCCCATAGGACAGCAGCAGGCACAACTGTATGTGCCTCTTAAAACATAGGCACTTTGGTAAGCATGGAGTCTAACAAAAATCTATCCATAAATTGGATGGTGCTGAGAATGGAAGGCAGGGGTCATACATGCTACTGGAGTGCTCTACCGCTGAGGTAGGGCCTCAGCTTCAAACAAACCAAGAAAACCCATTTTACAGGTAGAAAACAGGCCTATAGAGACCAAACACCCTCCCATGGTCACACAACAATGGAAGGAGGGAACACGCAACTCATGCTCTTATGTTCAATATCAAAGTGTGGGCTGTTTGTTTTGGCATGGTGCTTATTAAGAATACCCAGGCCCTTTAGGAATTAGCAAGGTCAAAAGGAAGCGAAGGGAATTTAATAATTATATTTGCATTCAGGGGTCACTTTCATCTTAATAAGGCATTTCGCCTCTCTAAAGACATGTGCTCTGAAGTGCGCTGGGATGATTAGTGAGCAGAGTCCCCACTGTGTTCAGATCAGGAAAGAGCTTCCAGTGTCCTTGTGCAGTTTAGTGCCCCTGAAGGAAGAGGAGATAAATATTTTAAGGAAAGGCTTACAGGCACTTGAAGGGTATACTTATAAATTAATACAGAGTGTTTCTCTTGACACTTGAACAAGGTGGTTTTTTTTTTTTTTTTCCAAAAAAATATTTCTTTTATATAGCCAGTAGAAAAATCTTGGAACTTGTTCAGATATAAATATATGTTATCCCAAGCCGGATTTGGAACCATTTAGAATGACAATTTTTATTTTTTCTTTTTGAAGCAGGGACTCTGGGAAGCTGCCAAAAGGTACTTTTATTCTTAGGTAAAAAAATGTATTTACATGCTGGGAGGTTTTTTTTTTTTTTTTTTTTTTTTTTTTTTTTTTTTTTTTTTTTTTTTTAAATAGTTTCAGTATAGACACATTTGTTGCCACAAGCCCATCCATTTTCTTAAGATTTTGTGGTTTAGGTAAACCTTCAATTATAAAAACCCATGTTCCTGTCCCAGCCTCCCTCAAACCCTGTTGACTGAGTGAATGGGAAGAAGAGACATTGAGAAGCACCCATCCTATGATCTTTGTGGCTGTCACTCACAAAAATGGGCTTTGTTTTGCTCTGGGGTATCAACACAATTTTTATTGTATTTTATTCTTTTAAATGTTGTCACTGTTCATCACGTGTAACCTGAGCTCAGAGGGACAGAGAGATCAAATGCTGAATGAAAATGAAAGAGGGGACTGATTCTAGCTGACAGATGTGGCCCCTAGAGCAGTGGTTGACACTTGTCACCACTTTAGAGGGAAGGAAGAGTTGTCTGATCATTTAATCCTGACGGATCTCAGACACTTGTTAAGCACGAAGAAGCAGAAGCCACCCACCTCGCATCCAGAGGACAGTGTTTGCTGGTGCTCCTCTCCTTTCTCTAGTTCCTAAAATATTTCCACCCTCTTCTTCCGTGGGTCTTAAAGAGTGATACGGTTATTCCAGCAGGGCTAAGCACTTACCACTTGTGCTGAGTACTTTGGCCAGTTATGAGTCTCTGTATTACTCATCACCCACTATCTGCAGAAGCTTCTCTGGCCAAAGTAGTTGATAGTTGATAGCATGGCAGGCAGCGCTAGTTGGTGCATACAGATAAGAGTTTAGAAGACAGTTTGACGATAGCCATTTAGCTCAATATCAAATAGGTACACTCATACAATGTGTTATGAATACAATGTATGAGATTGACAAACCCTAAATTAAAAAGAAAATTAGCCACGATGAAAAGACAAGGAAATTGCTGTGGGACTGTAGAAATTTAAGAATAATTAGGACTTTTCAGGGTTAGAAGAGAGAAGTAGTCAGAGAGAAATTGCACAGGCAGGTTGTGTGCATAGGCATGGGATTCTGAGACCTTGAGAGAGGACGTCACTTTTTATTGTTTGTGTTGGAAACTAATAAAGCTTTCCCTGAAGGAGGGATTCCGGTGCATGGGCCTAGCAGTGGAGACCTGTTCCACAGTTGCCGACACTGACATCTTGAGAGCCAAGGATACTTCTAAATGAACTGCTCCAGACCTTGGTACCTTCAGGGCTAGTGAATGAATGACTAGTGGATGAGGGACTCTAGTGTGGCTAGTTGGGATGAAGATAAGCTAATGAGCATTTCAGAAGTGGTGTGGGGAAGACTTGGTGGCAGGGATCTAATCCTAAGTCTGGGTTAAGGAAAAGGGAGCCGGGAGAGTGAGGCATGCACAATTGTTCTGAGATATTGAGTGTGTGCAGTGCGGTGATGTCACCTCTGTGGTTCCCTGTTCTTTCATTTGATGGTCTTTCTTCAGGACCATGTTTTGAGGATCATAGTGAGGGATCATGGGGCTTATTCCTGCCTTTCATCTTTGAGGTGTGGGTATGGCCCAGGAGGAACAGACAGCAGCGAGGGGTAGGATGGTGCTTTGGGGAGGTCAGGACTTGTGTCCTGTGACATCCACGTGAGTGTGTCTCATCCTTCTATAGAGTTCTGAGCAGAAGAAGCCACATGCCACCTTCTTCTGTTCTAAATGATGGCAGCCAGGCTGGGCTGACCTAGTTGCAATCGACTCTGTGGATTGAAAAATAATAAATCAAATTCATTGCAAAAATAAATATTTTTAGAAGGCATTATCAGCATTTTTTCAAGCAAAAAGAATTTCTGAATGTGATTATATATCCATTTTGTACTAATTAGCATAAATCAATCCCTCCCTTTCTCTCATATGCTTAACACAGCATATTGTGGGGCTCATCATTCTTTCAATGCCATTTCTGGGCTATTTTAATGACCTACATTTTAAGAAGAACTCAATAAAATGAGTTCCTACTTGAATTTGTGGTAGTGTTATAATATGTGAAATATATATGTCTATTTGAGAAATTTTCTCAAGGAGGAATTGTATACCTCAGGTCATCCTGTGGGAAAGTCTGTGGAGGACTGATTGTATTGACTGTGTTGAGGACTGAAGACCTGTCCATTGTGGATCACAGCATTGGATGGGTTTGGGTCCTGGAATGTATAAGTGTGGAGGGGCCCACACAAGTGAGCACGCATGAATTCATTCTTCTTCTGTTCTCAACTGTGGATGTGACTGGATACCTCAAGTTCCCGCTTTATTTCCCCGGAACGACCTCCTGGAATTGTACACTAAATGAACCTTGTGTCTTGAAAATTGCTTTTGTCAGGTGGCTTCTTTGTGTGTGTGGGGGGAGGGGGAGCATGAGGTAAGGTCTCACTCTGCAGTCCTGGATGTCCTGGAAATGGCTATGCCGACCACGTTGGCTTTAAACTCAGCTCACAGAGATCCACCTGCTTCTGCCTCCTCCTGAGTCCTGGGATTAAAGTCACTCACCACTCTCAGCCCTTCTCAGGGTGTTTTATCACAGAGATAGAAATGAAACTAGGGCAGGCCCTTGCTATGAGTCACATTTTCTGAGGAGGAGAAATGATGCTCAGAAGTGGGCAGACCTGACCAAGTTTGCACAGCTGGAATGCATAAAGGCTGAAGCAGGGTTCTAGGTCTCTTATTTCAGAAGCTGGGAAAGTGCAGTGTCTCTCAAACATCGACTGTCCCCGAGTCACTTGGAAGGCTTCCTGAAGCACCTTTGAGCATCATCTATCCCTGTACTTGCTAGTTTTGTGTGTCAACTTGACACAAGCTGCAGTTATCACAGAGAAAGGAGTTTCAGTTGAGAAAATGCCTCCTCGAGATCCAGCGGTAAGGCATTTTCTCAATTAGTGATCAAGGGGGGAGGGCCCCGTGTGAGTGGTACCATCTGTGGGCTGACAGTCTTGGGTTCTATCAGAGAGCAAGCTGAGCAAGCCAGGAGAGGCAAGCAAGCCAGTAAGCAGCTTTCTTCCATGGCCTCTGCATCAGTTCCTGCTTCCTGACCTGCTTGAGTTCCAGTCCTGACTTCCTTTCATGATGAACAGCAGCATGGAAGTATAAGCTCAATAAACCCTTTCCTCCCCAACTTGCATCTTGGTCATGGTGTCTGTGCAGGAATAGAAACCCTGACTAAGACAATCCCCAAAGTGCTTCTGAATCAGCAGTTCAGGGGCGGGGCATGGAAATGGACATTACAGGAAGGCTCTTTTTTGTTTTTTTAAATTATTTATTTACATTTAGTTGCCTCCCTCCTGGTTCCCCCTCTCAAGAGTTCGTCCCTCTGTCCCCTCTCTCCTTCTCTTCTGAGAGGGTGCCCCCGGGGGCATTCTCCTTCCCTGGCACATCAAGTCTCTACAGGACTAGGCAAATCCTCGCCCACTGAGGTCAGACAAGGCAATCCTGTGCTACATGTGTGCGGGGTGGGAGGGTTGAGGGGGGCTCAGACCAGCCCATGTATGCTCTTTGGTTGGCGGCTTAGTCACTGGAAGCTCCCAGGGGTTCAGGTTAGTTGACACTGTTGATCTTCGTATGGGGGTTTCCATCCCCTTCAGTTCCTTCAATCCTTCCCTTAACTCTTCTCTAGGGGTCCCCTACCTCAGTCCAGTGCTTGGCTGTGGGTATTTGCGTTGGTCTCAGTCAGCCGCTGGTATAACCTCTCAGAGGACAGCCATGCTAGGCTGTCTGCAAGCACAACATAGCATTAACAATATTGTCAGGGTGGGCTAGTTCCTGGTCAGCCATTTCATTGTCTCTGCTTCAGTCCCTGAATTTCTTTTAGACAGAAGCAATTTGGGGTCAAAATTTTGTAGGTGGGTTGGTGTCCCTGGCCCTTCACTGGGGGCTCTAACTACTGGAGGCGGTCTCTTCAGGTTTCATCTCCCTACTGTTGGGCATTTTGGCTAAGGTCACCCACATCGAGTCCTGGAAGCCTCTCATATCCCAGGACTCTGGAACTTTCTAGAGGTTCCCTCTACTCCCTACCCCTGGCTGCTGCATATTTCCATTCATTCTCCTGGCCCTCTGGGCTTCTCTCTTGTCTCCCCCATACTTGATCCTGTCCCCCCCTTTGCCCTCCCCCTCCCCTCTTCTACCCAAGTCCCTGCCTTCCTCTGCCTCCTGTGATTATTTTGTTCCATCTTCTAAGTGGTATTTAAGCATCCTCACTTGGGCCTTCTTTCTTGCTTCACTTCTTACGCTCTGTGGGGTGTATCATGGGTATTTTGTACTTTTTGCCTACTATTCACTTATCAGTGAGTACACACCATGCATGTCCTTTTGGGTCTAGGTTACCTCAGTCAGGATGATACTTTCTAGTTCTATCCATTTGTATGCAAAGCTTATGATGGCCTCGCTCTTAATAGCTGAATAGTATTCCATTGTGTAAATGAACCACATTTTCTGTATCCGTTCTTCAGTTGAGAGACATCTGGGTTGTTTCCAGTTTTTGACTATTACAAATAAGACTGCACATATCCTTGTGGTATGGTGGAGCATCTTTTGGGTATATGCCTAGTATCTGTATAGTTGAGTCTTCAGGTAGAATTATTTCCAATTTTCTGAGGAACCACTAGATTGATTTCCAGAGTGGTTGTTCTAGTTTGAAATCTCACCAGCAATGGAGGAGTGTTCCTCTTTCTACATATCCTCGCCAGCATCTGTTGTCTGAGTTCTTTTTTTTTTTTTTTTTTTTTTTTTTTTTTTTTTTTTTTTTTTTTTTTTTTTTTTTTTTTTTTTTTTTTTTTTTTTTTTTTTTTTTATCTTAGCCCTTCTGATTGGTGTAAAGTGGAATCTCAGGGTCCTTTTGACTTGCATTTATCTCCCTGAGGACTAAGGAGGCTGAACATTTCTTTAAGTGGTTCTCAGCTATTCAAGATTCCTCTCTTGCAAATTCTCTGTTTAGCTCTGTACCCCATTTTTTAATTGGGCTATTTGGTTTTTTGGAGTCTAAATTTTTGAGTTCCTTGTGTATTTTGGATATTAGCCCTCTATCGGATGTGGGGTTAGTGAAGATCTTTTCTCAACCCATAGGCTGCCATTTTGTCCTATTGACAGTGTCCTTAGCCTTACAGAAGCTTTTCAGTTTCTTGATGTCCCATTTGCCAATTGTTGATCTTAGAGCCAGAGCCATTGGTGTTCTGTTCAGGAAATTGTCCCCTTGTACCAATGCATTCAAGGCTATTTCCCACTTCCTCTTCTATTAGATTCACTGTATCTGGTTTTATGTTGAGATCCTTGATCCACTTGGACTTGAGCTTTGTGCACGGTGAGAAATATGGATCAATTTGCATCTTCTACATGCAGACTGTCAGACCAGCACCATTTGTTGAAGATGCTTCCCCCTGCCCCTGTATGGTTTTGGCTTCTTTGCCAAAGATCAAATGTCCACAATTGTGTGGGTTTATTCTAGGTCTTCAATTCTATTCTACTGATTGACCTGTCTGTCTCTGTACCAATACCATATGGTTTTTATCACCATTGTTCTGTAGTACAGCTTGAAGTTAGCGACGGTGACTCTCACAGAAGTTCTTTTATTGTTCAGAAATTTTGGCTATCCTGGGTTTTTTGTTTTTACATATGAAATTGAGAATTGCTCTTTCTATCTCTGTGAAGAATTGTGTTGTAATTTTGATGGGAATTGCATTGAATCTGTAGATTGCTTTTGGTAAGATGGCCATTTTCACCATGTTAATCCTATTGATCTATGAGCATGGATGATCTTTCCATCTTCTGATATCTTCTTTAATTTCTTTCTTCAGGGATTCAAAGTTCTTGTCGTACAGTCTTTCACTTGCTTGGTTAGAGTTACACCAAGATATTTTATATCATTTGTGACTATTGTGAAGGGCGTTGTTTCTCTTATTTCTCTCTCAGCCCATTCATCCTTTGCATAAAGGAAGGCTACTGATTTGTTTGAGTTAGTTTTATATCCAGGCACTTTGCTGATGTTGTTTATCAACTGTAGGAGTTCTCTGGTAGAATTTTGGGGGTTGCTCATGTATACTATCATATCATCTGAGAATAATAATAACTTGACTTCTTCCTTTCCAATTTGTATTCCCTTGATCTCCTTTTGTTGTCTTATTGCTTTAGGTAGAACTCCAAGTACTTTATTGAATAGATAGGGAGAAAATGGGCAACCTTGTCTAGTCCCTGATTTTAGTGAGATTGCTTCATGTTTCTCTCCCTTTGATGTTGGCTGTTGGTTTGCTGTATATTGCTTTTATTATGTTTAGGTATGTTAAAGGCAGACTCTATGTGAGACAGCTGGTTTGAGGACCGTGCCAGGACCCCCCTGTGGTGGATAGAAATGGGTTCTTAGGCTGCTGGGATGCCAATACTGGCTTCATTTCCTACCAAGGGCAAGAGGTTGGAGAAAGCCACTTTCTGAGTTCCTTATTACACAGCGCACCTGCCTGCTAGAATTGCAGTAGCATGGGGCGGAATGAAGCTTCTCAGATGCTTTTGAGAAAGCCTGGAATCTCGAAGTCACTGGAAATTTCCCAAATGTTATCTTACTTACCAAGTTACACTTTGCAGCCACTGTTAGTCTTTTCTGTGTCCCGAGACCTCGTATGCTCCATTTCTGAAGCCTCATTATTTGTGTTTTACTCCACCCACATCAGTTTTTATCAATCTGAAAGGTAATCATTTCTTCCTTCTCCATCAGTCACCGCACCCAGATCACACCGCCCCCCCCCCCCAAACGTGAACTCTTTCAAATCTTCTTCTACATAGAAGATGAAAACCTAGCCCTCTCTCTGGCTTTGCATTTTCCCTCACTCAACTGTAAGTCCAACTGGCCTCAGCTATGTCTACCATGTGGCCCAGAAGACACTGCAGAATCATCTGAGATGCTCCCTCTAGAACACGCTCCTTAAGGCTTGGTTGGTGCTAGGTGCGAGAAATCTCCGCTCCTCTGTGGTGGAATGCCTTACATTTGCAGGTGTCTGATCAATACCTAGTGCCTAGTGAAGTGAATGGCCGCATGAGGAAGCTCGACAGCTTGGGGGGCAGAAGAACCATGGTCAAGCCACCTGGGGTGAGTTACTTCTTTCAGGGAATTTTTCCCCTTAGAGAAAGCCCTGTGTTAGGATTATAAATTTAATTTTACCATATGCTTTTTCTGTTTCTGTCAGTACACTCCCATGGGAAAAATGATTTCTTACCCACCCATTTGGTGGCAATGCTGGTAGTCCGAGGTACCTTGTGTGCACTTCTTTGGGTGCCTCCATGTCAGGGTTCATGCCTGAGAACCTGGTGTGGAATGGATGATGGACTATGCTAGTGTATACTGTGGACAATTTGCTTTTCTAAAATCCCTTTGGCTCGGCTTGGGAAGCCCGTGTTTGTTTAAGGAACCAGCAGGTAGGCATAGAGACATCATTTTCTTTGGAAGGAGCTGTTTTTTCACAGCTTGAAGGATGCCCTAGATGCATTCTGACAGTAGTAGGGCTCCGGTGTTCATGCTCTGAGTGAGTTACGGATGTCAGCAATTTCTCTCTGACTTTCTATATGAGGTTACTTTGCACACCAGCTCAGTCTAAGTAGGACGTGGCAGGAAACTGTGAGAGAATTTATTGGATCTGAGCTGATTTAACACCTTGTTTTAGCAAACTGCTGCTTGAATACATCTTTGAAATATTTGTGACTTTTTAAAATGCTTGGAATGTTTAGTTCCTGTTGACAAAAGTCTCCTCATCAGCGTGATAAAATTCTAAGGAAGAATGCAGCAAGGTTAGAATGTAAGGCCCCGGGTCTCTTTCCATTTGCTAACAAATTAAGCAATAGATTATCTGATAGCTTTTACTTACTAACAATAAGGATTTTCTCCCAATCATTACTTGAAGAATATTATTTGTATTGGATATGCAGTATTCATTTGGGTGAATGAATACTTCTCAGCCTGCGTTTTTATGCACCCCAGGATACCTGCCCAGGGGAGGCACTGCCCACAGAGGGCCGGGAACTCCCACCTCATTCATTACTCAAGACAGTGCCCCTACAGACTTGCTTACTGCCAACCTAATAGAGACAATTCCTTGACTGAGGTTCCCTTCTCCAAATGACTCTAGTTAGTGTCAAGCTTTCAAAAATCTAACCATCATGGTAATTGACAGTAACATGAATGTACTTCAAATGTATATGTATGTAGAGAAATTCGATGCAACTTTTATTAAAATACCAATAAGCTGGGAACTGCATCAACATCCAAAGGAACCCACACAGATTTCAAGCGATGTTTTTAATGTAAAACATTCTGATATTAAGGTTCGATTGGCTGCTGGAGACATAGGAAACCTCAGTGAACCAGTATCCTCTAAAATTGATGTGCTACTAAACCCACATGCCCCCATTTAAAATTATAGTAGTATGGGGTTCTTAACAGAAATGGTCTTAAGTGCACCGTTCCTTATATGTATTTCCAAGGACACAAAAGAAAAGCCATTGTTAGCTCAGTTTACAGTGAGGGTTTACTTTGATACTGAAATGAATTGTGATAGTGAAAGGAAAATATGATGATCAATTCAGATAAGGGTTAGAAATCAAGGATTCCGAAATTAAAGACTAGCATCTGAAAACCTTAGTCCAGGGGCTGGAGAGATGGTTCAGTGGTCAAAAATTCTTCTTGTTCTTGCAGAGCACCCCAGTTTGATTTCCAGTTCCCAAAATGGCAGCTCACAGCTGTCTGGAACTCCAGTCTCAGGGGATCTGCCATCTACTCCTGACCTCTGTTAGCCCCAGGAACACACAGGCTACCCAGATACACACGCAAGTAAAACCACTCATATGCATCAAATCAGAATAAGTGACTCTAATCTGCACAATAAAACTGAGTATAAATGAGAGTTTATTTCAGGAGTGAAGGAGCAGAGGATAGACCTGTAACATATCAATGTAGATCAGCATATTATCTGAAAGAGACTGGAACATCTTATCAATATTGTCTCAGGAGGCATAATACACTTTATTCTCTGTGCCCTATGCTGGGTCTGCTGGAACACAGAGCCCAAAGCAGAGGTTGTAACATTGACACATTGAAAAGCACTAGTTCTGGCAGTGGATATAAGGACAGTGGGGACTATGAGGCAGAGAGTCATGTGACATAATTACGTTGCTGTACTGGTCCCCACTTCCAGATCCATGGCAAAGGCATTCAGCTACAAACTGATCAATCATATTCCCTCAGTCGATGGAAATGTCTCCAAGATAAAACTCTCCTTTTATTGGCTAAAGCTCACGACACAGAGAACTCACACTTTGTACACCTGGTAGTATGACAGTGTTCAGTAGGTGGGTTGTACAACATGACCAGTACATTATTGAAAAACCATGGCAAATTCCATATTGGCATAAGTTTAGATATAGTCAAGTGTAAGACCAAGAGGCACTCCCATTCCACCTTCTCCTCAAGATTTGACACTTAAACAAACTGAACACAGGATCTGGGCATTAGAAGTCAGTGGCGCAGTGTGTGTTTTGCACGCGTATTCAATCCCCGACCCTTGATCAGTCAACCAATCAGTAGAGGAAAAATAATCTAGGACTTAACCAGATGATTACAAGAGAGACGGAATATGCCATTTCTAGCTGGTGGCCATGGTGGTACTGGGAGTGGAGTCTGAAAGTGAGGGGGTCCTGTAGTGAGGGCTGTGCCATGAGGGTGTGCTGTGAAGGGGCGGGGTCTACAGTGAGGAGTAGCCAAGGTGGAAGGGAATGTTCTCATTCACAATAAAAATGTGGCAGCCACAGGTGTGGCTATGATTAGTTTCTGCCATATCTATGTGTGGATAAAAATCAACAGAATCATCAGTAATTAAAAATAAAAGCTCAGAGTGTTTCAAGATAAAATATTAAAAATTTCAGTAGCGAACCATATGCTAACAGCCATCAATTAGAAAAACTATGGCTAAACATATAATTATAGTCACGCGAAATTACACCTATGAATAAATTCAGTCCTCACATGTACTATGTTCTCACAGAGAAGATTTCAGAACAGCTCTTAAGGATGGCAACAGAGAAAACAGTAATTGATTCTTTAAGGATGTTAATTCTATCCAGATTAACCTATCATTTTAATGTGGTCCTAGTAAAAATGCCAACAGGATTTTAAACGTTAAAAATGGAGGATTTGCTCGTACCTAGCTCTCTCTCCCTCGCAGGAGCGGTCCAATGCTAGCTGAACACACTAAGTCTTGCATACTGAAGATCATCTGTGGGTCCCGTTGAGAACCTGGGAGGCATGCATGAGAGCACACATTTTAATGGCGACAGCATGCGTATAGCCGCGATATTCTGTGTGGGAGGAATTGGATGAAAGTATGCGCTCTCCCTTCACAGTAGAGGGGCTTCTTTGTTTTAGCACATTAAGAGAAGAGTGTACAGTAAGTGGCATAGCCATATGAGTGTATCCTGTGCTAACATACAAAACAATAGTGCAGACATCAAGGTGTGATGGTACACGCCTGCACTCCTAAAGCGTGGCAGGTAGAGGCAGTAGGATCAGACATGAGTTCAAGGCCAGTGTGGTCTGTACACAAAGTAAGTTCTAGCAAGCCATGGTTGCGCAGCAAAGAATCGTCTATAAACAAACAAACAAACAAACATTTTTTTTTTTCTGATTCACAATCTAACAAATAGTATGGGATGAAATAATGTTTATGGAATGAATGCTTTTAACTTACATTGTGTGTGTGGGGTTTTGGGACAGGGTTTCTCTGTGGAGCTGTGGCTGTCCTGGAACTCACTCTGTAGCCCAGGCTGACCTTGAACTCAGAGACTCACCTGCCTCTGCCTTGAAAGTGCTGGGATTATTGGCGTGCGCCACCACTGACGCGCTTTATCTTCCTTTTTAAGTGTTATTTTTCATCATTCCATTCCAAATCATCCTAAGACTTGAGTCAGTAGTCATACTCACTATGTGTGTTATTTTAGCCCTCCAAAAAAGGGTATGTCAAGGTAAAATTATTCATATACAAATAGCTTTATTTAATTATTATACTTATTATAAACCCATTCAGCAGATAGCACCATAGGACGATATGAATGGAGCACCATGTGTTCACCCTTTCTCTTCACGAAGGACCTTAGGGTTCTGTGCGCATCGTCACCATTGCTGTGGCTGCAAAGAATAAAGGGATAAAAGAGCAGCGTAGGTGGGAAGAGCTTTAGGCTGAAGCTGGCCCACTACCTGTGAGAAGGGAGAAGAAGGGATTGCATGGGAAGGTCACGTGATCAGCTCTTGGCAGGCGTGAGGTTAAAGCCAGCCTGACCTCTTATCCTACGCATGGTTCATTCGAACACACACTTACATGAAAATGTGTTCCCTTTGGAGCTGTGGAGGGCGTGAACACGCCATACTCTATAAAGTTGTCCACAGAGGCACATCTGTCAGCCTTGGCTGTGCACATATGCGGGTTTTGCTTGAGTTTCTCATTTCTGACTTTGCATCCGCACACCATCGAGAAGTGCCAAGTCT
Source organism: Uromys caudimaculatus (assembly GCA_028551405.1). Lineage (NCBI taxonomy): Eukaryota > Metazoa > Chordata > Mammalia > Rodentia > Muridae > Uromys > Uromys caudimaculatus. Next base: position 17,566,679 of record CM052706.1, on the reverse strand, counting down.
TCTCCCACCATTAGATGAAAGTTGGAATTTGGAGCTTTTGGAAGGATCGTCTGAGTTTCGACACTGAAATATTCATCTTTGAAAAACTCTATCTTAGGAGGGGAAAAAAAAGATGTAAATTGGTTTCATTTCAATCTCACTACTTGCATCATCGGGCCTGCTAAGTTGAGAGAGCCAGGCTGGAAAGGGCTGCCTTGCTTTGCCTCATCTGGACGGGGGCAGAGGGACCCCAGCTGCTTCTGTCTGGGACAGGTTGCTGGCCCGGGCCAGGGGAGAGCTGCAGGTTCCCAGTGCTAAGACTTCTATTGCGGAAAGTGAAACACATGTTACTAATAGCCAGGAGCAATTTATGAACAGGTAGGGCCCCGTGGTCACAAAGCACCCTGCCACTTCCAAACCATTTATCTTTCTTGCTTTCCTGAATACAGCCCCCCACCCCCCACCCCAACCCCAGTTCCTCCTCTTCTTAAAGTGCCCCACACCAGGCCATCATTTGTCACTGTCCACCAGAGAAATGACACCCACCTGTCTTCCTGGGCTTTGCCTGAACTGATTCTTTTCTCTTATGAAAAGAGAAAGAGGAAGTAAACCCTGGACACCCCGTTAACCTCTGCACAATGTTAGACCCGCAATTCTGTTTTGCAGATGTTTTCATTGCTGACAGCAGTCAGACATTAAAAAGGTTTGCTTTTGAGTAAATGTTCTGAAAGTCTTCTAAATGCACAGTGACCCAAGATAAACTCGGAATTGAAGACATGACAAATGTAAGGTATTTCTGGCCAAACTCACCTGTGTTACATAGTATGACTTCACTATCCATATGTGTAGTTTTTACACTGCACTATCAATACCCCACACCACCAACGACTGCCGCCGGTAAGTCTTCTGCTCAGCTCTGAGAGCGTTGTGTGTTATGAATTGCATGGCTTTTACCGTACATGCAAAGTTTTCTGCTCTTGTAGAAATGGAATGGTTTCCTGGCAGAAAACAAAGACTTGTTTTGTCTTCTGAGCCATGTAAGTTACCAGATTAGTATATCTTTGGGTGGTTTTGTGCTAGAGGAACAAGCAGGTCTATCTTTGTTTGGATAACCCACCCCAACACAGGTTGTAAGGTAAGTCTCTGTATTCTCAGTTGTTAGTCGCTGTGCTGGCAGGGCACACGTGCTGGCAGGATATTTGGTATTTTCATTTCTATTTCATTCTATATGTAAATGCTTGTCCTTCCTCACCTGTCACTTGGCAGTAATTGACAATTGAAAATGCAGGAGCACACCTACATAGCCATTTGATACAATGTGTGTGTGTGTAATAGGTTGTCCCAACATATCTCATTAGTATGCAAACTGACTTTCATCTTCAATAAATGGTAAAATATATATAAATCGAAAATTGTTTTAAAGTAAATGTCCTTATAGCTTATTGCCGGGGAATGTTTAATTTCTACACCTTTTTGTATGCCTCTGTTCTCTGGAGCCATGCAGAATTTTCTTATAACGCATGGAAGGGTGTGTCGGGTGCTGAAGACGGGTCTGGTAAGAACTGTCTTTGTAGATGATGCCAAACAGGTTAGACTTCATGACGTCGGTGACGGGAAAATAGTGGAGAGTAGAGATTCAAGGTCACTCTGGGGTGTTTCCAAGTAAGCCTGCTCTGACACAGGAGGTTGGTACTCTGGAGTGTGAGAGGTAAAGTAGAGGGCCCATAGAGGGATCAAGTAAGAGTGAAGACCAGCCCCATACTTGTAATCCCAGCATCACAGGCAGGGGCATCACAAGTTTGAGAAAGCTGCATTGCACAACCCATTGTTTATAATGTCAGCATTTAGGACTTAGCAAGCTGCTGTAATTTCAAAGCCAATGTACTTACTGTATGTAGCAAGAACCAGGCTAGTCATGGTAATATAGGAAGCCCTCGCCACAAACAAACGAACAGCCCAAAACAACAAAAATTATGAAGATTGGAACTAATACAAATAACACCTGCATAGGAAAGAAAAGGCTATGTGTAAGAGACAGAGATGAGAGAGCTTCTGGATGGGAACTAACCACAGCAGTAAGCAGTAATGTACTGGCGGTGGGACTGGAGTTAGTGTGCCTGCTGTAGTGATGTTCATTAGATCTGGAGTCTTCTCGGGCCTGTGACAGGCAAGCTTTCATTTCTCCATGATTCTAAAACGTCTAAAACATTGAAGACTTCCAGACTCATTTGCACCCACCCTTGACAAGACTTTCATACCCACTCACTGGAAAATTCTGAGGGGAGTCAAAGCTGCAGTGTGTCTTCATGCTTTTGATTTAGAAATATTTGTGTGTTTGCATGGTGTTGCCGACACTTCCACATATACAGTAGATGTTAAACTGGCCTCTGTGGGACGACGTTATCTTTCATGACACATTGTCATCTTTATGAATAAGCACCTGCATTTCCACAGCACATCTACCCCACTAGTTTCAGGTAAGTGATTGTGTGTCCCACGCCTAGCTGCAGAATGGACATACTGAGAAGTATGTGCAGATACACACAACCAAGAGGTCGCAGAGCCAGGATGAGAATCCATTGTTTGGGGACAACCTGCATCCTCAGTCTTTCTCCTGTAGTCTGCAGAGCTTGGCAAAAAAGGCCCTAGAGATGAGTTTTCAGGTGAGGCAGACTGTTTCTGGATTCTGGGGATGGAAATTCCTAACACCTAATGGACGTTAGGCAAGACAAATGATTCCTTTACCAGCTTTTCAAAAATGGAGCAACTTCCGGCGGCGGCCGGGAACCTCAGCTTGGGCCACAGGGCTCCACAGCTAATTAGCGCCAGGACAAAGATCCCTCTCAGGAGATCGCAAGACCCAGGAGAGGGCCAAAGACACGCCCCACAGCTCACCAGGTACTGCC
>CM052706.1:17513408-17563294 GCA_028551405.1 Uromys caudimaculatus | reverse complement strand
ATCTTGGTTCTGGAGGTTGCTGACCTTCAGTCTCTGTGGCCTGGTGCGCTGTGGGGCGTGTCTTTGGCCCTCTCCTGGCTCTTGTGATCCCGGCGCTGATTAGCTGTGGAGCCCTGTGGCCCAAGCTGAGGTTTCCGGCCGTCACCTTACCTCTAGTTTCTTAATGTCATTCTTCAAAATGCATGAACTTACTGTTTGTTGAAGGCCACAGACACAAAGCCAAACGCAAACAGCAGAGAGGTATAAATCGGCACATTTCTTTGTCAGCCCTTCTCACCATGACCGAAACCTGCCTGCGATGCATCAGGAGGAAGCAAGTGCAAGCTGCTTTTGCTAAAATATCAGGTAGTGATATTTCCTGTATGAAGCACTGGCGTGTGCACTGATTGGAAATATTTCTAATCAACACCCTTAGCATCCTGTGTGTGAGCTCATTCTCTCTCACCTCCCATCAGCTCATCTGCCTCATCTCACCTTGGGAGATGGCAAAGCTCTCGGGAGGAAACGGTAATTTTGAAAGCACCTGTTTGTGAAAATTCTGTGAGTAGTCAGGCTTGAGAATCTGGTAGCATTTATACCATTCTCCGGGTCCTTTACTACTTAAGGGCATGAGATCACTTAAAGGGTGGTTTAGCTTTATGTTTCCCTTGTGAAGGAGCCAAAAGGCCTGCGTGCCCACATATAACTGGGCACTGCCAACTGTGCCTGTCCCAGTTAAAAGAGGTGAGGGAGTTTGTGCTCATGCAGCACTTGTCAAGTGTTAGGCTAGGCGTTTAGTAGTATTGCCCAACTGTAGGAGTGAGGAGAAGGTATTGGGCTAGGTGCTTAGTAGGGATGCCCTAGTGTAGGGCTGGGAAGCAAGTATTGGGCTAGGTGCTTAGTAGGGCTGTCCTAGTATGGGATTCTAGGGAATATCACTCACACTGCAGTCAGTGTAAGATGTACAATTTAAAGTTGTACACTGAGGTAGTCTTTTATTTTCACAGCTATACAACTTTTGGCTCTCATTATTTTTTTTTAAAGTAGAAGATTAGAAGGAGGTCAAAAGAAAAGGTGGAGTTGGAGTTTGTGTTCCCCTGGAAATTTTCTGTAAAGTAAACTTGGACTGGCTGTTCTGTGTCATATATATATTCTTCTAGGTACTAGCTCCTTCTTTGGTCCCTTGGATTGATGGGTTGCTGAAGCATTTCCCGTAAGTGTCCTATATCACAAGCATTTTGGTTTGAGTGTGTTATCTGTTTCCTGCCCCCAAAAGCTGTATTCTCAACATGAAGCCTTTCTTACAAGAAACTAAAGACCTTTGCTCAACACTGTTAACACTTGCTGAAAAAAGTTGATACTTGAACATGATTTGACGAGTTGAATGAAATTAATGGCATATTAGGTGTCTATTCAAGTTCTCCACAGCATGGCTATGGTAGCCAGTAAGCGTGTGTGTCTTGAAGGTGATTCTCAAGGGGTCACACACTGAGACACAGGAGACAAATCCTTCCTTTGTCAAAAGCCTCCCAGCAACCAGAACCTCACTGTCAGCTGATGCCATTAATGCAGTTCCAGCCAAAAGCAGGAAGGCTTTGCAGATCCTGAAGTGTTTAGTAGAAGACAAAAACCCTTGTCAGGAGTATTCTCAACAGGAAGGCTAATTAGTTGCTGAGCTTTTAAAAAAGACAGCTGGCCAGGAACATAGTCATAAGGGGACATAGAAGGGACTAGTGTTAACAGGGAAAGGACAACATACAGAATAGAACCCACAGACATGGAAAATGGGTAGATATGAGACATGGGACAATGATGACACTTCCCACCACCTGGTTGGGTATGGAAACCTTCAGAGCACTCTCCACTCTCACAAAGGATCTTCCTGACTCAGACTACCATCTGACCATGAAGAGTCCCTTTATATAGAGTTATGGACCCTAGAAGTTCAAAGCATGTAGGTTATCAAGAATTAGTCCACACACCGGAGAAGATCCCCAGGAAAGAGTTCCATAGAATAGGAGGGGTTGGTATATTTTTAGGGGTGTGTACCTATTGTTTATCTAGGTCCCTTGACTCAATGCTTCTTAAACTGCATTGCAACCTCATATAGGGTCACATTACTGAAGGTGGAGGTTGTGAAAACTTCAGACCACAGTTAAAAAATGTCTGAATGTAGAACAAACAAATGTTATTTCAAAATTAATCACAAAAGGTATCTGTGACAGTGTTCTCCCGTGTTATGTTTTACAGTGTCCTTGCATCCTTGGCTCTGAACACATATCACCAACACTGTGTTGTGCAAGCCACCATGCTATGTGTCATCAGCAGATGTTGCCCGAGACACTGCAGTTCAAATTCTATGCTCCCTCTGTTATGAATTGCAGTGTTCTTATTGTACAAAATATATTGCTTTTATAGAAATGTAATGGTTTAATTACAGAATAAAAGGACAATGTTTTTCTATCATCATTCCTCAGTCCAGAAGTATCAAATTAGTATGTCTGTAGATTGTACTGTGTTAGACTAATATAAACATTTATCTCATTAGCATGCACATTTTCTTTCATGGTTAATAAATGTTAAAATTATATGTGTATCAAAGTATTGTATTATAGTACATTTCTTTATGATATGTTACCAATACATACTTTATTTGTATGCCTGTCCTTTGGGTTGTATAAATATTTCTCAGGCAAAATAAGGAAGTGAATGAAAACCTTTTAAGAAGCCTTTCTGTACACTATGCTCAGAGTTATTATAGGGAGCCACATAGAAGCCACTGGAGCTGGGATCTGTGCCACATCAGCCTACTTTCTATGGATGAAATAAGGTCAAAAAAGAAATGCTAAAGGAAAGGCTAGACGCAGTGCGGTGTGGGCCAGTAGCACGGAACAAGCCTTGGCGCAAACCTGGCTTCTTGGTTGACATCTGTCATTGCCTAAGCTGCAGGACCTGTTGAACATCAGTTTCTCATCCGTCATTAGGATTGTATAACACATGCACACATACATCCATGACAGGCTTTCTGTGAGAATCTGTGAAGCTGATCATGACATGAGTGTTACTAGTATTAATACGAGAAGAAAAAAACACTGTTAGCAGTTGGTTGCATGGTGCTAGGAAGGCCTCTTGGGCTTGTTGGGATGTGTCTTGCTATTCAGAACCATCTTGCAGGTTTTTCTTTGTTATTCGTCCAGTAAACAAATATTTCTTGAGGGTTTACAGCATGCCAAGCACTAAAAGGGACGCTGGGGGTGAGAGAGAGAGGGTGGAAAGGCATTCTCCTGGGCGGCTTTCCCGAAAGTGGAGGAGACAAGCTTGGGAACAGGGGATTAAACCATGGGATGGTGTGTGCCATAGGAAGGACAGAGTTGGGTGTTAAGGGAGGTGGAATGAGATGGGATGTTTAACTTGGCTTTGGGACAAGTCAAGGTAGGCTCTTTGCTCATGTTCACTTGCATTGACTTGAAGACAATGGAGCATAAAACTGCAAAGCCAAGGTCATAGTTACTTGGATTTCTAAATGTTCAGTGACCATTTCTATCCAACCAGGCAGACTAATTGTTCGCTCCATGGAGGCACAGACAATATCTCTTCTGCTTGTTCCTCAGTAAACATCTTTAGCTTTATAGAATGGCGACATGAAGGAGTTAAGATACCTAGATGATATGAAGATCATCCGATTCATGGTCTTTATACTTGAAATCTCTGACCCATCGTGGGTTTAGTGTTTATTGCATTTGGTAGGAATGAGTGAGCAGCAATCCAAGGCATTCGTGATCTCAATGAAGTCTTCCAGAACACAGCAAATCTTTGTGTATGTGTGAGTACAACTTGGGGGCTGACCGTCCTGAAGAGAGAAGACAGTGGTAGAATAGAAGAAATCTGGCTAGCCTGAGGAATCTTAACAATCCCAGGAGCTGCATGTGATGTCCTTAAGGCCTTTTTGACAGACATACTAGAAACCACAGAGGGGGGGTTCTTTGCCTCCCATGGTTGGTAGAAAACTCTCTGGCTCCCCTGAACAATCATAGGATTGGCTCTCTCTTGTGGACCATGTCCGAAGCCTCATTAGTCACTGTCAGGACTAGAGGCCAGCCTTCAGTGCTGTAGCAGCCAGCTTCCATTCAACCCCTTCCATTTTTCTGTATCTTGACAGACATGTCAAGGAAACAATAGTTTCTATTGTCAACTTCTCTTGGCTGATGACTCAAAGCTTTGCCTTCCTCCAATTCCAGGCAAGTCTTTTTTTTTTTGAAATTTTTTTGAATTTATTTTAATTTAATACTTTATTTATATTTCAGATGTTTTCCCCTTTCTAGGTCTCTCCTTTGGAAACCCCCTATCCCATCCCTGCTCCCCCTGCCTCTATGAGGGTATTCCCCCACCCACCCACCCACTCCCATCTTCCTTCCCTGGCATTCCCCTATACTGGAGCATCTAACACTCTCAGACCCAAGGGCCTCTCCTCCCACTGATGGTCAACAAGGTCCTCCTCTGCCACATATGTGGCCAGCACCATGGGCCCCTCCATATGCATTCTTTGATTCGTGGTCCAGTCTCTGGGAGCACTGGGGGGCCTGACCAGTTGACACTGTTGCTACCCCCCCATGGGGCTGCAAACTCCTTCAGTTCCTTCAGTCCCTTCTTCAACTCCTCCATCTGGGACCCCACACTCAGTCCAACAGTTGCTGTGAATTGAATCATGGGTGTTCTGAACTTTTGGGCTGATATCCGCTTATCAGTAAGTACATACTGTGTTCGTTCTTTTGTGACTGAGTTACCTCACTCAGGATGATATTTTCAAGTTCCATTCATTTGCCTGCGAATTTCATGAAGTCATTGTTTTTAATAGCTGAGTAGTATTGTGTAAATGTACCACATTTTCTGTATCCATTCCTCTGTTGAGGGACATCTTGGTTGTTTCCGGCTTCTGGCTATTATAAATATGGCTGCTATGAGCATAGTAGAGCATGTGTCCTTATTAGATGTTGGAGCATCTTCTGGGTATATGCCCAGGAGTGGTATAGCTGGGTCCTCAGGAAGTATTATGTCCAATTTTCTGAGGGTCCACCAAACTGATTTCCAGAGTGGTTGTACCAGCTTGCAATCCCACCAGCAATGGAAGAGTGCTCCTCTTTCTTCACATCCTCGCCAGCATCTCTGTCATCTGAGTTCTTGATCTTAGCCATTCTAACTGGTATGAGGTGGAATCTCAGGGTTGTTTTGATTTGCATTTCCCTGATGTCTAAGGATGTTGAACATTTCTTTAGGTGTTTCTCAGCCATTCGAGTTTCCTCAGTTGAGAATTCTCTGTTTAGCTCTGTTCCCCATTTTTTGATAGGGTTATTTGGTTTTCTGGAGGCTAACTTCTTGAGTTCCTTGTATATATTGGATATTAGCCCTCTATCAAACATAGGATTGGTTAAGATCTTTTCCCAGTCTGTTGGTTGTCCAGGCCAGTCTTATCTGAGAGTAGACCTCAGAATGGCCACTCTGGGACATTGGTATCAAGGAGTGTGGCAGGTACAACATAGCCAAAATTCGGCTTTGTTTTCTAGGCACACTCACTGGAACACAGCTTCAGGTTGGAGAAATCATTTCCATAGGCTGTCCAGATTCAAGTTATTGTTCGTGACAGACAGGGCATTTGTATTGTCAAATAATAAGAAAAACTTGCACTGAGGCCTGCTGACTTGAAAGGCCTGCTCCTTTCAATGAATTTGCTTTGCCTTCATGCCAAATTTCTAAGATTCCATGGCCAAGCAGGTTTGAAAAATGAATTGTGATGTTTTTGCTTTAAGTCCAGTCCTCAGTTATGCCTGCAGTCTTTTCACGAAAAGCAAAACTATTAAATTTTTCAAGTCCATCTTTTAGATCACTGTTATAATATGTTAAATAATGAATAGGTGATCACTTTAAACTTAAACACCCAATATTATAAAAGAACCCATGTCTCTTAATGCTTAAAAGCATAATCATTGATTTTTGTAATAAAACATATATATACTCATTGTGTAGAATTTAGAAAATACAAAAATACAAAACAATAAAACTTAAAATTACCTATAACCAGTAGTCTGAGACACATTTTATTAACATTGTGATATGTTTTCTCATTGGCTTTTATCAAATGTTTAACATCATCAGTGCATAAACCTCATGAGAGCAAGCACACACATAAGGAAGAACATTGAAGTGCTTTCTTGTCTGTGTGCTTGGCTGCTCTTGAATGTCCCTTCTATTGATACTATCTAGCCCCTTGCCTCTTGCTACAGTCACAAGACCAGAATACCAGGGTGGGAGGAGGGAGTCAGAACAAGTAAAGCAAACAAAACTCTGGTTAACAAGTGGGAAAGAGCAACTGTCCCGTCTCCTTTTTGGGAAGGCTGTTTTACATAGGTGGCACTTGTATAGGACACAAGGCTGAGGAAGGGTGAATCTGTTTCCTGAAACTGAGCATGGACATCCATCTTCTGTTCTGTTGCCATGTCCAGACTCTAGCCTTCAGATTCCAATCATGGTTTACACTTGGCCTTTAGGTCGTCCGTCATTGATTGGGACTGCTCTCCTGACACTTCTGCACATCCATTTGGCAGAAGTTAGAATGTGGGACTTCCTAGCTTCCTTCATAATGTGAATCTACTCCCCACATTAAATATTTTCCTAAACATGTACATCTATAAGCACATATACAATTCATTAGAGAAGCTTGCTTGATGCCTTCTAATAAAGAAACAAAGAAAATGAGTGCCTTATAATAAGATTATTACTTCGATGGACTGATTCATTAATTTTCCTGTTCAACAAACATTGACTGGGCCCTCGCTGATTGGTTCAGGGCCTTGTTCGCTTGAGCTGTGCTGTGTAATCGACTCTAACAAGCTCACAGCACCATTTGGAAAGCCAAAGAAGAGGAACTTCAGGCAGGCACTGAGGATGAGCAGAGCGTAGGTCACAGCTATGGTCCTGCTGTTTGAGCCCCGGCATGTAACTCTGTAGGTTGTTCTAATGCAACTGATCAAGAACACCCCCATGTACATCTATTGTTTGTTCTTGAGTTTAGCCTTCTTTATACCCTGAAGTATAGTTTCGGACACCATGCTTTTTACAGCATCCTTCCTAAAGGCTAGAAACACAGTACTGGTCCAGCCACATCTTCCTATTACACTAATCTCTGTGTATATTGAAATCACCTAAGTTGTTTTGATAAATTCCAGTGCTTCAATCTCACTCCAATGAACTCTGAACATCTGATGTAAAGTATGGGTATGGGTGTCATTATCTCTGTAAAGACTACCAAATGATTCCTGGCTGTAGAAAAGTTTGGAAGTCACTTCTCTACATATTTTACAAAACAGATGGCCCCTGATTTCCATTGATAACTGCAAAGCAAAAGGATCTCATTGCTTTAAGCAGTTGCTACTGTGTGATATTTCAAAGCTGATACCAAATATATCTTTGGGACAGTGATAAATATAAATAATATGCATGCCATTAAATTATATTTAAGTAGCAGCACATTGAAAGCAAAAAATAATAGTGTAAGGAAAATGGGGTAGTTGAATACATTTTATATTAGATTAACAAATATTAGTTATTCATGTTCGTGTTTATAAAATGTGCTCTTAAACACCCAATTAGGTTAAAAAATCAGTAGGAAAACTACTTACAGATCCTGAATCCTTTTAAAATATATAAACATAAAAAGACTATAATAAGATATTCCAAAGTAATGACTTTTTTATTTATATAGTAAAATCATAAATGGTTCCACTTCCTCTTTGCTTTCTCAATTGTTTCTATTTTTCAACCCCAAGCTTGATATTTCTTTTATTTCTGAGGACTATTATAAAGTATAAATTTCATTTAAAGGAGTATTTGACTTTCTGTGAATGGCACTTGAGGTACTATCCAAGGACAGATGATATGTCTTTGATGCTAACTGACAGGTGCTTAGCCACTGATTTCAAAGAAGCCGTGAGGGAGATCAGAGGGATTTGAGGTATGGATTAATGAACAGTAAGGAATGGATTGTGGGCGCATATCTACTTCAAAGCCATTCTAGGAATGAGCGCTTGGTTGCCACTACAAATAATGGGTCCCAGAAGACCCTCACCTGACATGGTTAAGTGACAGAAGACAGCACATCACAGTCATTCTCACAACAATGCTTTTCTGTGACTGTGCACACAGTTAAACTTTTTCCTTTCATAATTCCCACACCCCAGGTATATTTTGTTTGATTCAAAAAAAGAATGATGTCATCATTCTCGGGAAAAGTTAAGCCATGCAGTAATAGCACAGAAGACCAAATCTCCATAGATTTATATACCTTTTAAAATGTTTTAGCATATCTTATTTACCGTGTGTGTGTGTGTGTGTGTGTGTGTGTGTGTGTGTGTGTGTGTGTGTGTGTATGTGTGTGTGTATGGGGTCAGAGAAGAACTTCTAGGAGTTGCTTCTTTCCTTCACCATGTGAATCCCAGAGATCGCACTTGGGTTGTCAGCTTGGCAACAAATGCTGTTACCCACTGAGCCATCTTGCCAGTCCACATAGAGCCTTTGATAAACCCTGGTCATTCTCCAGAGATGCAGCTCTCGGCAGCACCTCACTGGCTACAGCTGCTTTGGTTCTGTTGCTTCACTGTCTCAACTGTTTCCTCAGTCCGGCTGGCATGGCAGAGGGCAGCTAGAGGCCACACACTGCTTTCCTACCTTCTCCCTGAAGCACATTGTCTGTTCATCAGAAGGAGACTCGTGTCTGTGTCTCACAGTCACTGTGCTGAGTGAGCAGATGAAATATTTGCTAAGAGAGTTTTACAGAGACAGCTCCCAAATCCACCTCTCTGTCATACTTTGTCCTTTGCTTCCTTGATCCTATCATAGGATATGGGAAGGACTCTAATGAGAAAAATAGTCATGTAAAAGGCTTTATTTGGTATATCTTTTGAGAATTTCATACAAAAGTGTATACAGAAGTGTGTGTGTGTGTGTGTGTGTGTGTGAATGATAATTAAATCATAGCAGGTTTTTTAATTGAATTAACCTCTGATCCCCAAGCAAGAATGAAGCTGACTAGCCTTCTATAACTTCCAAAGCTAAACTCCTAGAGAAAAGTCACACATGTCGAATGAACCACTCTAACTTAAAATTCAAACTGTTTGTTCAAAAATGTTTGGCCCAAATCAAAATACATTAATAACTTTTAACATTAATGGATTTTAAATGTAGAGTCTTAATTTATCACAATAATTTATCCTTAAGTCAAAGTTCTTACATGATTTAAAATTTATAAACATAATTTGATATTTGCTGTGATCTGTATCACAGTACAGGAGATATGAAAATAGAAATATTTCAGGCAGTCTACTGTGTTGATTATTATGCTTGGTTTTATAATTGGTCTATTAGCTTCTCTAATCCCCACAGTAGCCCAAGAAGCAGATATTATCGATGCTGTTTTTAGAGGGAAAAAGATCAAGCCAAGGAAGGCTGTCTCACTGCTGGGAAATCCCAGGCACACAGAGTCTGGGTTTCTGAAATGGCCTTCAATTCTATCATGCTTCACCAAGCAATGGTCAGCGAAATAGACAGGTAGGGTTGTAGATACAATACGTTGTTTGGGGCATTTGTAGGGTGACTGTCAGATGTATTGTCATTTTCTGATTCCTTGGGGCTTTGTGGACTCTTTATGGTCTTTGCTGGTTACCTTGGCAACCTATCACATATCTACTGTATAACTCATTCACATCAGCACTAATCCCCCATGATTAATTAGTGCTCGCTGTATGCTTTGCATGAGCATCATTACTCATCGGCCCTTCATCATAGTGCTGAGAGAGACCCTATGCTTAGTTCCCCTTTCACAAGTGGAAGCCAAAATACATCTTGTCTGTAGTATGGTTAATAAACCATGGATCCAGAATGCAACCATAGATTGTCAGAATCAAACGCCTACATATTTTAATAACTTACTCTAGTATATCCTCAAATAAATATTTTATCTTACTAGCCATACTGAAATGTTCTCCAAAGACAATGACCATATATTACACCAGCACTCCTCTTGGCATGCAACAGTATTAGGCACATATTTGACACATGTCCAATAATCATTTGATGAGTTAAATGTTAGAGATTTTTAAAGATAAAAGAACTGTCTATAGCAATTTCTTTTCATTGTTTCTAATTATAATATTTTCTAAGGGAATTGGGAATGTAGTTCAGTTTATAGAATGCTTGCTTGTCACATATGAATCTCTAAGTTCAAGTCACAGCATATACATGTAACCCCAGATCTTGGAAGGTAGAGCCAGGAGGCTCGGAAGTTTAAGAGTATTCTGAGCTGAGTTTAAGGATAGTCTGGGTTATGTGAGACCTTGTCTCAAACACAAAAAAGAGACAGAAACATAAAGTACTTTTTTCCTATGTTTCTTGGGACTTCTAGCCTTCACTAAAAACAAACATGAAGTTCAGAATGTGAAAAACTTATGAGTTAAGGGATAGACCCACATCTTCTAATCCAGTTGTTGGATTGAATTAGTGATGCCTACGACAAGTAGAATAATTTCTTTTTGGCTAAATTGCATCTTTGAGATGGAGAGATTAAGTCCTCATTCTTTGGTATAGATGTTAAAGGAAGGACACCAATGATGTCATCCTATCAGGTGTGAGTAGGAAGTCTTTCTTCTTCTTCACTCTTGGTTGCCCAGTTCCTCTGCCTATTTGGGTTTGTATATTTATCAGGATAATCTGTCTTCGAGTTAGTATCAGTAAGACACTTAATGCAGGGAAGAAAGTGGGTTCAGAAGCTAAGTGCCTTCCTGCATAGAGTCTCATCCCAATTATAATATGTGATTTATGACAACTTAGATCACACCTCTGGTTCATGGTCATTTGATATTCTGAGGTTCTGGCTGGCTGCCTAAGTATTTCTTTCTGACTCTAGACATCGCTCTATTAATAATGGGAGCTACTGATTTTAAAGTTCTCTGCAGACAGAAGGTCTTTCACTGTATGAATTAGGAAGCTCAAATTCTAGCTTGCTCTACTTTGAATCTTTGGTCTTTAACTACCAGGACTTTTATAGACCTGGAGGCCAGTAGATCAGGTATATAATAACTGGATTATGATAACACAGATTAATTGATATCCATCAAGAGTAAGAAAACTGTCACAAGATTTATACTGGGGTATGAAGTATGGATAAGAAAGAATTTTCATATAAATAAAAATCTTAATGCCTATTATTTAATCCTGTGAACAGTCATGATAGGGCCATGAAATACTTGAAAGTTTTTTGTGTGGTAGTGAAAGACCCCCCAAGACGGGGAGACCCTCACTCAAGTCTCGGGATGGTGCGACCCCCCCAAGAACTCACGAAAGACCATCCTTGCTGCAATCACACGAGGTTTAATTCGGAAGGACCAGTGCACTGGGGTCGAACACGAAACCTACGCAGAGGCAGAGGGGTTCGACCCCGAGCAGCTGAAGTCAGGGGTATTTAAAGGAAAAAACCACAAAGGGGTGGGGAACGGAAGAAATTTGCGTTATGGGGAAGTACAGAATGTTAGTCACAAGTCAGTTGCATCCTGAAACATTGTGCCTCTGGCCCTGAGGTCAGGTCAAAGTCACCTGTAGGAATGTAGCTGGGTGGGATTTTTGCCCGGGTATGTCTTGGCTCTAAGTTTGCTAGGGGTCTTTGCCCAGGCATGTCTCGGCTCTAAGTTTGCTAAGGGCCTAACCTTCCTCATAAGGGGTCAGATCTTTCAGTAGATAGTGGTTAATGTAGAAACTCACAGTTGGTTAAGGTACAGAGAATAAGTATCTGTAGAGGGCCCAGCCACAAATGGGACATCTATATCACAGCCTTTCCCTGCATGGTGTAGGGACCATCCCAAAAGAGGGACATAAAGGTTGGAAATGGTTGCCAGGCCTTGTGACACATGAGTGTCACATACACGTCATACATGAACTTTAATCCCAGAACTTGTGAGGCAGAGACAGGTAGATCTCCATGAGGACAGCCTAGACTATATAGTGAATTCAAAGACTGTCAGGACTACACAGAAGGCCTTGTATCAAAAAATAAAACAATAAAAAGAGCCATAGATTGAAGAGTACCAGAATGAAACAGTATATTCTGGACATGACAGGTCCACTGTACTTATGAACTCATGAGACCTGAAACTGTCTACACAAGACTTGTACAAGATCAATTCAGCCAACACTAGATCATGGAATGGGAAGAGACTCATGACCCTTATCCATAGCTGAGGAGCTATTGACAGTTGGTGGCTACTGGGAGAAAGAGAGTCAGTTTTCTTTAAGAATGTGACTCCTAGTATGTCTACCATGCTCCAACAGATGGCCTCACATCCCTGAGAATAGGATAGCTCAAAATGGACTCTATATGTTATTTAAATATAAATAAATAAGAGGACAGGGAGTTTGAGAGGTGTGCTAATGACTTTTCCATTGATGTGAAGAGATGCCATGACCAAGGCAACTTATAAAAAAGAGTTTTATCAGGACTTATTCCAAAGGGTTAGAATATATGATCATCATTGTAGGCAGCCTGGCAGCAGACAGGCAGCCATGGCCCTGGAGTAGTAGCTGAGAGATTAGCTTACGTTCTGATCCACAGGAAAGGGCAGAGACAGAAGAAGCTAACTGGGAATGGCATGAGCTTTTTAAACTTCAATGCATACCCCTTGTGACACACTTCCTCTGGTAAGGCCACACCTCCTAATCCTTCCTAAATAGTTTCACCAGCTGGGGCCCAAGCATTTAAATATATGAGCCTAAGGGGGCCATTCTCATTCAAACATCATTATGGGCGGCGTGGAGTAGAAGGTATATCTAGGAGGAGTTAGGGGAAAGAGTAGAGGTGATGAACTATATTGTATTCATGTGTGAAATTCTCAAAGAACTAACTAAAGAACTAAAATATTATATTTTTTAAAAGAAATACTCAAAAATGTGAGTATTCTCAAATACAATATTGCCTCTTCCTATTACCCTTCAACCTCTTCTGGTTTTTTTCAAAGTATTTTTCTCTGTGTCTAAATATTTTATATTGTAATGTATCTGGTGGACTATTTTTCTACGATTAAATAATGTGTGGAATCTTATATAGCACATTGCTGTTTTTAAGAGGCTCACACACCTATTACAGAAATATCTTGCTCTGCACAAACCAACTTTAAGCCTTAACCTCTGCAATTTCCTTATGAGAATACCCACTGATACCTCTTCCAGCATCTGTTTTATAAAACAGGGGGAAATCCACATGCATTTTTTCCCCTTTTGCAGTATTACAGCTGATTTCTAAGTCTCTCGGTGTCTGTTTTAATGAGAATGTGGCAGATGGTGGAGCAAGCAAAATTTATCCATTGTAAATATTTGTTCTCCTGTCATTTCCCCAGCAGCCAGTTAGCACCGTGAAGGTGGCAGCCTTGTCTTTTCATCTCTCTGTCTCCCAGCACTCAGCATGGTTCTCAGCACATACTTGAAGTGTTCAATAAATATTTTATGAATGAATGAATGAGCTCTAACATTCTAAGACTTCCAGCATCGATAGTCTCAAATGGAACTAGCGTCAATCCTATATGTGAAGTCTGAGGAGAGGAAAGGTAACATCACAGACAGAATCCTGACCGGCTCCTACCTCCTCTATCTTTTGACCTGGAGCTAAACGTTTTTCATAGATTTTCTGAGTCATAAGTCTTTTGTTCTCATTTGTAGAGTAGGACTATCGACAAGTTATGACTGTAACTCTCAGAATTAAGTGTGATAGTGCCACAGGATGGGTGTGCAAGCCTCCTGAAACAGGACAGCTTTGGTGTCACTGTTGCCTGTTGGTCTAGTCGTCTACCTCCTCTAGCCTGTCCGTGTCCACACTTGGGATTTCATGTACATTCTTGAATTCTCTTCATGTTTGATGAGCAATAGAAAGCTGCAGAATTTTCAACTGCTCCACTATGACATTGGCTAAATTTCTTCCTCCTGTGCTGTATCACACTAAATCGTGTTCAGGCGCACAGACTGAACTCAACCAACACTTGTTCCTGCTGTCACAGGCTTCTAAAATTTCTCCATGCTAGTAGGGAATCGTTTCCTTTTGCTGTTCCTTCCCGCTAAATGCCTCCAGTCACTGTACATGTCTTACATTGTTCCACATCAGTGCATCTCACCAAGTTGACACTCTTGTCCACAGGAAGTCATGTGTCCATGTGTGCTCACCGATATGCATGTGCCCCTTTCTTCATCTTCTGTGAGTTTCCTCTTCTGTAAACATCGTCATGTTTTCATGAGAGTGAGCACTAACTTGGTGGATCACTGAGATGGACGTGATGCTGGCCTCTGACATGTCCTCCTTTAAACCCTCTTTCTCTTCCACTGCAGAACCAGGTGCTCTTCTCATAATATTTATACATAAATTCCAGTCTCTGTTTTAATCCATAAATGTCCTCATAAGTCTATTTGACACAAATCCAATGTTCTGCCATTTTGAACTCTATCTGTCCATCTGTCTGTCTGTCTGTCTGTCTCAGTCTCTGTCTCTCTGTCTCTCTCTGTGTGTATGTGTGTGTGTGGTTTGTATACATGTGTGCATATGTGTGTGTGTGCTGGTATGTACTCAGTCATAGGGTTGAGTTTGGAGATTAAGAATTTACATAGAATTTTTCCTCAATCATTTCTCAATCTTACTTTTTGAGGCAGGGTCTCTCACTGAATCAAAAGCTCATTCCACCAAACTCCCAAGATCCACCTGCCTCAATTTCAGAGTCTTCGGTGTGTTAGCTGGATTTTACATGGGATCTTAACTCAGGTGCTTGTGTTTGCATAGCAAGCATTTTACCCACAAAACCAGCTCCTAGACCCATTTTGCAACTTTTGACAGAAACATCACTACCCATTGGAAACTAAGGTCCAAGGAGATTCATTTCAGTATTGTTCCTAGTCCTTTGTGCATGAGATGTCTCATTCATGTCCCAATCACTGTGAGTTAATCAGGTGAGGTTTTCCCATGTAGCTATCTCCCTGTTGGACCTGCAGGCAATCAAGAGTAGATAAAGAGACAGGAGGAACCAAGCTTTGCCTATGTGTTTTAGAACTTCTGAATCTGATTTACACCAAATAATGGAACAATGGTGTCTCTTGTGAGTTTGTTTACACAAAGGAAAAAAGAAACAACAACAATAACAACAACAAAAACCAATCAATTGTAGCCCTAAATGCTAAACACTATACATACCTGATATGGTAGTCACTAGCCACAGGTGGCAGTTTAAACTTAAGATGACATAAATTAAGAAACTCTTTCTTCAGCTGCACTAACTGACTTCAGGCCATCTGTAGCTGGTGGCCATTGCATTCATCTGCGCAGGCGCAGACGATCACATGCATTTTTGTTGGGTAGCACCAACCCAGAGACTGTTCTGTATACTGAAAAGGCACTTCTTTCTGTATCAAAAACCAATCTACCCAGTTTCTTCTTTCCCTAAACACTCCATGCTGTGCTCTGCTACAAAGCAAAAGCTCGTTAATGCTAGGATGTAATTAAAAGCAGAGGAAGCAGGTCCTAAGCAAGGACAAGTAGGAGCTGAACAAGACTCAGAAGTTGCAGTTTTTCAAGGAAATTGGCTTCTGGCTTCATCTGCTGTCTGTAACATCTCTTGTTGAATACAAAAATAATCTTGCTCTTTTTTTTTTCTTTTGAGTGTATCTCATGTTTGAGACTAGAAGTCTCAAATCCATTTTTTTGAGCCCCCAGCTTCCTGTTAACATGACATTTGTAGAAAAACCCAACGTATGATTATATTAAAAAGGGAAAGGAACGGAACAAAAGGAGGCAGCCGTTTGATCTACCTACGGGGTAAATTTAGTTGCCTGAGAAATGGGAGGAAATGATTTTAAAGCCACAATAATGAAACATCACTGGAATTTGCTTTTCCCCTCTCAATTCCGGAACCAGGCTTGCCTTTGACATAACATGAAGGGAGGGGCTGCAGCAGGGAGGAGACATTCATTCATGTTATTTCCCTTGGTGTTTAGTTGCAATTTTACTTTTAAAAGTTTCTGTCAGGCTTTATAATTATCTGGTTAAATTTATACATGCAGTTTGTTCTCCTAAGAGTGGCTGACATTTAAGTGCTACAAAATTAATATGAATGTGATGCACTGGACATAATTGCTTTCTAGAAAAGTCTTATCTGGATGACTCACTGATAGAGCCAAAATTATGAGCCCAGAGTTTCCTGAGAGCATCAACACATCAGATTCCTTCTGCACACTTCCCCAAGAATGCTGTTTTTCAGAAATGGAATATATGTTCCTCTTTGGTCTCTGTTGCTTCTCACTAGGAAGTTCAGGAAACAGCTAAAAAATTATTTTCTGTACAAGGATCATGTGGGTATAGTATATTCCAGAAAAAAAATCATATATGCACACTGTTAGTTTTGAATGCCCAAACAATTTTCATACTGTCAATTTGTGTACACATGCTGTCATATTTGTTAAAGCCATGTCCTTGTGTGACTCACGTGGCTTGGCTTGTACTTCCCTGTTTCTTGGGTATTGCAGCTTCTCCACCTGTAATTTATTGCGTGCTTAGTGTTTGGGATAATTACAATGGGGACACTGGATCCTCAGACTCCTCAGTTTGTTGGAGCTTCACTGCAAGTGGATCTGGGTATTGACTTGGACTGTGATGGGACTAAATGGAGAGAAGAAAAATGAATTAAAACATTTAAATTTATTTTATGCGTATGGGTGTTTTGCGTGCACATGTGTCTGTGTACTGTTTGCATACAGTGGCAGCAGAGGCACTGGAGCCTCTGGAATGGGAGCTACAGACATTCGTTGGCCGCCTCACACTTGCTGGGAATCAAACCCAGAGGTCTTCTACAAAAGCAGCCAGTGTATGCTCTTAACCTCTGAGTCATCTCTCCAGCCTCCAAAATACATCTTAAGACCTGCCAAAGCACTGTGTCAGGAGCGCACATGCCACACCTTAAGGACTTGTTAATATGTCAATAGTACCAGAGGCTGCCTTTATGATGTAGACATTGTTAATAAAATGACTAACCATTTCATATAAAATAATAAAACAAAACATGAGTGTCAGGATCTACTAGGCATGAGTTTAATTCCTGGTTTGGGCAGGTGCCAGCTATGGTGAGAAGTGAGCGACCTGTCCTGAGTCTTGTTCTTCACATCTGTGAAATAAGTTTGATAGTGCCTGTCTCAAAGGAGTGCGTCAATGACAAAATGAGATGATACATATGTAGTTTATTTCTTTTTTTATCATTTACTATCAGCATACTATATTTATCACTTATTATTTATATAGTTAATAGTAGTGGCTAGAAAAGCAAGACTTTCCCCCTTTTAGATAGTCTATCATTGTATTTCAATTGTATAAAATGCTGGGCTTTGCTGTGATGGTCTCACGCATACCCTGCCCTCTGACTTATCCCTTATCATCTTTCCTGTGTTCTCCGCACTCTCTGCACCCTCCTCCTTCTTCCAGTGGTCTCCATTCCATTTCACCCCTGCCCCTAGCTTCCACCTCCGAGAGAAAACACCATGGTTTCCTTCCAGACTCTTTCTGAGTCTGGCTTATTTGATTTACTATGATCATGCCTAATTCTTAGTGCATGAATAACACTCAGTTGGGGTATAAACCATATCTTCTTCTTTTATACCTTGATAAGAATCTAGGTTGGTTCCATGGCTTGGCTATAGGAAGCAGTTGTCACAATAAACTTGAATGAGCAGATATCTCTATGTAGTGTTCCTTTTGGTATGTTCCATGGGTAATATCACTGGGTCACCTTTGTCATTTCACTTTTAGTGCTCTCTCTCTCTCTTTCTCTCTCTCTATTCCATCTTCCTCTCTCCCTTTCTTTCTCTCTGACTTCCTTCCTTCCTTCTTTTCTTTTCTTTTGTTCTTTCAGAACCTTCATATTAATTTCCATAGTGGTTTTACCAGTTCACCCTCACACCAATTACATACAAGCCTCTTCCCCCACTTTCCTGTCCAAGACAGCATTTTGACTGTGGTGAACCAGAATACCCATGTATTTCTGATTTGCATTCCCATGATGGCTTAATGTGTTGAACATTTTTCATCCTGTATGTATTGGCTGTTTATTCTTCTTGAGAAATATTTGTTTGATTTATTTCCCATTTGTTAATTGAATTTCTGATTTCTGTGCACCACAAGCATGCTTGGTGCTGACAGAGGCCAGAAGAGGACGTTGTACTTCCCAGAACTGGAGTAACAGTTGTGAGCTGCCATGTGCCTGCTGGGAATTGAACCTGGGTCCTCCAGGAGAGTAGTCTGTGCTCTTAACCCTGACTCCCAGCCTCAGATTATTTTGACATTTTTAAAAGTTTTTTTTGTTTATTTGTTTTTTACATATCTGAGATGTGAAAACCCTGTTGGACATTGTATTATCCCCTGGCTATAGGCTTTTCATCAATGCTCAGTTGTCTCCTTTTCTACATAGACATGTCAGTCTGATGTGACTCTATCTGTCACCCCTTGCTGTTACTAGCTAAACTCTGGAGTTCTAGTCGGGAAGTCATTACCCCCATCTGAATCCTGAAATGTGTTCCTTTTGTCATCCTCTTAGCATACCTTGGTCTATTTTTGAGTTGATGTCCAGGCAAGGTTAAGAGTAAGGGTCTCCTTGCAGTCTTCTGGGTACTGCTATCTGCTGTTCTCAGCACCATTTGTTAAAAGAGGCTCTGCTTTCTCCAACAGATACATTTGACATTTCTGTCAAGAATTAGATATTTGTAGTTTCTTGGGTCTATTCCTTGGTTCACCACTACTTGCCCTTTTTAAAAATAACAATTTCAATGTATTTGCTCTATTTGACTATTTGGGATATATCAGACTTCCATATAAATTTAGGACGTTTTTGTTTTGTTTTGTTTTGCTTTGTGAGGAATGCATTTGGTGTCTTGATGGGGATGAGATTGTCTCTGCATATCACTTTGGCAATATGGCCGTTTCAGCAATACTAACTCTGCAAACTGTGAGCCTAGGACATCTTTCCCACAACTAGAGGAGCCTGAAGTTTCTTTCTTTATTGCTTTATATTTTTATCATGTAGATATTGATCTTGGTTATCCTTGACGTTTGATTCTTCTGGGGCAGTTATGAATGTGATTTAGTCCCCGATTTCCTTCATAGCAGGTTCATTAGTGGTAAATAAAAAGGCCACTTCTTTTTGTGTTTTGACTTTGTGTCCTGATACTCTGCTGAACATATTTATTAAATGTAAAACTCTCATGAAGTGCTTGGGGATCTTAACTGTGGCATCATATCACGTGCAAATAGAAATAATTGCCCTTCTCCCCTCTTTGTCTATAGCCACTTTGTTTCTTTTTCATGCCCTATTGCTTTGGCTAAAACTTCAAGTACTATAAAGAATAAATGTGAACAGAGTGAACACTCATCTTTCCTGATTTACAGGGAATGTTAAGACTTCTCCCAGTGAGTACACTACTGGCTATGAGTCTGACATCTATAGGTTTGATTGAAGTATGATTCTTTTATAATTAAGTCTGCTCAGGAATTTTATCAGGAAGTCTTGTTGATTGTGTCAAAAGCAGTTTTCTTATGCTATTAGATAATTATGTAATTTTTGTCCTTGATTCTCTTTACATGGTATATCATGTTCTTGATTTGTATATTCTGAACCACACTTACACTCCCTGGAGTGAAGCTAATTTGATGATGGTATATCTGTATTTCTTTGTGGAATGTCCGAATCTAGTTTTGGCACCAGACTAATACTGTTTGTGGAGCAAGCACAGACATATCCCCTGCCCTTTGTTTGTAGTGGGCTTGTTTTCGGAAGACCAGCATGAGCTTGTCTCTAAGCATCTGATAATGTTCATCAATGAACTGGTCAGAGGTCTTTGCATGCTATAATTACATGTTTTATTTTCCATATTAATGCATAGTTTTTCTAATTTATCAATGTTGTCTACAGTCCCCAGAGTTCTCTTTGGTTGGATCTGTTCAGGGATGAATTCTATTCTGTTATTTTTTTTTTTTTTTTTTTTAAAGTGAGCTTTTCATTCCCTAGATTTCCATTTAACTCTTTTTTTGCAAAGTCTTCTTTTAGGAAGAATTTTTTTATTCCTACAGAAGGCTTACTTCTTGTTATCCATCTCTTTATTTTGATAGTTTGAGTATGTCTAGAAATTTGTTTGTTGTAGGGTACAAGCTTTCAAAATAATTCTTGATTATGCTCTGAAATTGTAGAGCACCTGTTGTCACATGCCTTGTTCCCTCTCCTTCTGTGACTTTGGCTCTTCTCTTTCCTCTTGTCAGGTCTGTTTTTCAGTCTTGCTAATCATTTGAAAGATCAGTAACTCTGTGTCATTGACCCCTGTGTTGTCTTTTATTTTTTATTTCATTTATTTCATCATGGATATTTATTATTTCTTTCCGTTTATAATTTTACATTTATATTATTATCATTTTTATAATACCCTGAGTATCATGCATTGTTTTTCCAGTCTCCGTTTTTTAAATGTTTTAAAACATTTATTTATTTATATTTAATGTATGTAAGTTTTTTTCTTTTCTGCCTGCATGTATGTCTGTGCACATGTGAATATAGTGCCTAAAGAAGCCAGAAGAGGTCATTGGAGCCTCTGGAGCTAGAGTTACAGATGGTCGTGAGTTGGCATGTGGGTGCTGGGAATTGAACCTGGGACCTCAGAGCAGCAAGTGCCCTTAACCACTGAGCTATCTCCTAACCCCAAGTTTATGATTTTTTTGAAGGTTGGCACACTGCTATAAACTTCTGCCTTAGAACTTTCTTTGCTACATCCTACAGATCTTTAATGTGTTATTTTTCTAAGAATTTGAAAATTTCATCCATTTCTTTGATCGTTCCCCTGATCACTTAACCTGTCTTATCTCATCTCCATGTGTTTTTAAAGTTTCTCTTGGTAATACTGATTTCAAGTTTTATTGTACCATATTATGGTAGAAACCAAAAAAATTATTTAACTTTTTTCTGGTCTTGCTAAGACTGGCTTTGTCGACTAAAATACTTTATTTTTTAAGAGCATTCCATGAGTTACTAGTAAGTGGGCATATTCTGCAGTTGCTGGTTTGAATCTTGGGTGTATTTCTAGTAAGTCCATTTAATGTATATTGTAATTTAACTTTAAAATTTTTTGTTGATTTATTTTGGTCTGGTTAAAATTCCTGTTTTGAGAATAGTGTATTAAGCTCACTAAGTACTATGTTGGAGTTGGGGAGGGACTGGGGGATGGGGGGGATGGAGTGGGGGGGGAGATCGGGAGGGGGGACAGAGATCGGGATGTAAAGTGAATAAAAAAATTCTTTATTTGTAAGTTAAAATAAAGGAAAAATTATTCACTTAAAAATTAATTCAAAGAGAGTGAGAGATGGAGCTAGAGATGTGGCTTTGTGGGTAAGAGCATTTTCTTTCCAAGATCTAGGACCAGAGGACCTGAGTTCAAATCCCCAGCACTCAGCATTGGGGCCAGATCCTAATAATTCACTGGGCAGCAAGTATAGCTAACTGGGTAAGCTTCTGGTTCAGGGGGAGACCCTGTCTTTAGGCATTCACAGAGAGATCACTAAGGTAAGACAATTGATTTCTTTCTCTGACCTCCTCATGCATGCACACAGGCACACACCCATGTATTCATGTGAATGCCCATACATGTACACCACACATAACAACATGCTGTACACACACAAAATAAAGGAGAAAGAAAGAAAATGGATAAAGGAATTTGACTTCTAGAATAAAAGTAACAATAATATATATAGTATGTATATATATAATATATATGTATATATGTACATTATATGTGTGTGTGTATTGTGTGTGTGTGTGTGTGAGAGAGAGAGAGACAGAGAGAGAGAGAGAGAGAGAGAGAGAGAGAGAGAGAGAGAGAGAGAGAGAAGAGGGAATACACATATATATAAATACACATTGTAGCCAGAAAACAGCAAAAAGAAAAATTTTACTTTAAAAAGTTGTCTGCGTTGTGGTGGTCATTTGGACCAGAGTGGATGTTCATTATTTCTGCTGTTTCCTCTTTTTTTTTTTCTGTGTCCTTTTTGAGCTACAGAGAGAGCTTGGAGAGAGCACAACCTAGTTGGTATTTGTCCCTTGCTTTTTCCTGTTACGTGCTGTCCCTCAGTGGGATTGACTGGTTGAACAGCTTTGCTTCTTTCACTCTTGCATGGAACCAACATTCCCCTGGATTGGGTTTACTCCGGACAGATTAACTCAGTGCACTGCCAGGAAGTTGGCCCCAAGAGATAGAAGGGTGCAGGAGGTTTAGAGAAGAGACAGAGAGAGGAGGGAGTAGATGACATGACATTCAAGGAGACAGTGAATCTTGAGAATTTTGGAATATATGTGGTTTTAATTCTCCACTTCTTCTTTGAAGCATCCTAAACAGCTAGGCCCCCAAGTGGCCATAGAACAGAGTGGGTGAAGACACAGACTCTGAACAGTTGCTGGGCTTATGTCTGCATGATCTTTGCGTTCAGGTAGCTGTGTGTAGGTTTGATCCTGTTCTACAATGTATTTTCTTCCCTGGGAAATGGGTCTCCTATACAGAAACCACCACAGCATTATCCTGCCGAACGGATGATGTAATTGCTCAATGCTCAGCAAACATGTAAGGGTTTGATCAATGTTACATAGGCTTAGTGGTGCGATTAAAATCAGCAGTAATCCTATTTAGATATTAAAATAATCCCCGTGGCCCAGGTATTCTGCTGAGAACTCTATGTGAGTTCATTCATTAAATTCTGAAGACTACAAAGTGGAATTGTTACTACCTTCATCTAAAAGATGGTAAATCAGAGGCCCAGCTTTAAGTAAATTGCTCAAGGTCATGCAGCTAGTGAACTATGGAACAGGGATTCAAGCATTCATCCTCTAATGGGAGGGGCATGCCCACACCAGTGCCAGTGGGTACTGCTTGTGTGAATGTTGTATCTGAAGCAGTTTACTTTGCTTTGTTGAATAGATGCATGGTTTGGAGAGAGGGAGAAGGAAGAGAGAGTGGAGAATGGAGAGGAGAGAGGGGAGATGGGAGACAGGAGACTGGCGATGATGGTGGTGGTGCTGCTGCTGCTGCTGGTAGATAGAAGCTGAAGCACATTTGCGTGCATGTGTATGGACGTGTGTGTGAGTGTATGGAGTGCAGAGGTTGGCAAGTGCCTTCCTCAGTCACTGTCTACCTTGTTTTTTTGAGACAAGGTCTCTCAATGAACCTGGAGCTTGGTGATAAGTCAACTGGCTGACTATCAAACTCTAAGTATCCTTTTGAGTGCAGCTCCCTAATACTGTTACTGGAATTACAAGTGTTTATCACCATACATGGGCTCTAGGGTATCAGACTGAAGGGCTCCATGCTTGCACAACAAGCACTGTACTGACTGAACCATTGCCCAGACCCTACAGTTAATACACACACATATATGTATCAATTATATATTATGTATATGTATATATGTATTATGTATAATGTATATATTATGTATATTATATATATTAATTATGTATATATAAGTATTTGTATTTGTATGTGTGTGTGTGTGGTGTGTGTATGTGCGCACATGTGTGGGCATGTGTTTGTGGGTAGGTGGGGGAACTGTGGGGTTTAAAATTTGGCTTTCTCCTTCCATCATGTGGGCTGAAAATCAAATTGAAATCAGCACCCGTGGAGGCAAGCTCCTTTACCACTAGTGATCAGGTTAGGTCTGAGAATCACTGTTCAGAATGGAACCTTCAGACAGATGGATTCTTCGTCTTATTCATACCACTGGCTCCTACAGGGTCCTACAAAGTGCTTGCTGCTTATAGTTGAGAACCGATGTATTGTTGACTTGGCTGATTTCTGGAATCATAGCTGACTGTATAGATGTTCATGGCATCCAGTACCTTCCAACACAGAGCCGATTCTTAGAACGTACTTCATACAGTTC
Source organism: Uromys caudimaculatus (assembly GCA_028551405.1). Classification (NCBI taxonomy): domain Eukaryota; kingdom Metazoa; phylum Chordata; class Mammalia; order Rodentia; family Muridae; genus Uromys; species Uromys caudimaculatus. The sequence continues at coordinate 17,539,293 of CM052706.1, read as the reverse complement.
TTGAATTAGGATGGAAAGGTCGCATGGTGGAGACGTCCAGCTTCCCTGCCCTCCATGAATGTGCTGAGATATTTAAAAGACTGAATCACGCCACACCAAGCAGAACAGTGATTAAACACTTATTCTTAGTGGTCTTGGGGTGAACTCTGCTCAATTGGTTCCCCTGTGAACTCCAGCTGATCTCCTTCCCTCTTGAGCTCTCTATTGTCTTGGTGTTGTTTGCAACTCATTCAGAAACTAATTAAGTTTCTGGATCAGTCTGTCCTGTAAGAGAGTGTAGATATGCTGAAGTGGTAGTTTTTATACCTCAAATTATCAGAGTGAAAGGACAATTATAATTTACTTCTAAAATTGGCCAAAAGTCAGCTTCCATCAAAATTATTCTGAGCAGACATAACCGAGGTGTTGCATGAAAGGCAACAAAGAGGATTTAAATAGGCCATGGAAAATGTATTGATAATCTGGCCATATTAATCCCGGTCTCTAACAGAGTGTGAAATTACTTGTTTATTCCACTTATCCAGGGCCATGGGGGAAGCTGATCACTCATTGACAGAGTTACACTTTGTGATCACCTTTCAACAGTGAGCTTCAGCTGGGCCAAGGCCAAACAATTTGACTTCCTGGCCTCTGTCCCATCTCCAGAGTCAAGGTCAGGGTTGCTGCTTGCTCTGACCAGGCTTGGGTATTGATGTATTCACATAGTCCATTATATCTGGTTGAGGCTTTCATTTGAGCATGGACAGAGACATAATCCAGAGACCTTGAGAAGAACTATGAAAATTTGACAACTTTGTCATTATAACTCCCACATTTCTAGCTTGTTCCCAACATCCCAGGAAGAAGGTGGGCTTTAAAAACTATCAAGGATGCTGGAAGGCATAGAAAATAGTTCTTGACTCCAAAACTATGCATATACACACCATGTATACATGTGTGCACATGCACATAAACACCCTAGAGTACTTCACTAATCTTTCATATTACTTATCTCTTGTTGTTTAACAATATTACCAGAAGCAGAACATAATTATTATTAGACATAAGATAACACCCCTCATCAGTCTATAAAGGAAGCTGACACAATCTCTTCAATTAGGCTTACTAGAATGGGACGGCTTGAAGGCTGTGATGGATGAGGAGCCTCATTAACAGTGAGAATCGTCAGGGATAGGGAGAGTGAGAGGGGAGATAGCTACCCTATGTGGATGACTGCACAGGCCAGGGTAGCCTCAAGAAGTCTCTCTGGGGAGTCTTAGACCAATCCGTACAGTGAAGGAAGAGACACGTATAACCTTTCAGGGTAGTGTGAAATTTCAAACCATGTGATTTATTTCAGCATAGCTTGTGTGACAGGGAGCATGGTGGAGCCAGATATTATAAATTGACAGATTTCAAGTCACAGCACAGAATGCTTTGTAACTCTGTTCAGAGAAAGCTGGAGGGTATAATGGTTTGATTCAGGATATGGGATCAGATATAAAGGTATAGACCTGCATTCTAGTAGTCACTATCTACTGGGTCTTGGCTCATGAGTCAGTTATATTCATTGTTTCAGAGTTTCGTGAGACTATAACTTGGATATCAGCCAGGAATACTGTCTCATCTGAAATTTGATTTGGAAATGATACACTTCCATGCTCACATACTTGTCGGCAAAATTCATATCCTTGAGTCTAAGGGACTCAGTTTCCTATTAGCTGTAAGCTGATGGCTACTTTTGGTTCTTTGCCTTCCTCTGTGGTCCATGAATTTCATGTTTTGTATTTTCAACACAAGAACTTGAGAGCTTGGGTAGTTTTGGTGGCCTTCAAGTTTCTAGTATCCCAGTTTCCCAAGAAAGATTCTGTAGTTCTCAAAGACACCTCAATATTTTTGTGTCAATTTCATACCCAATTTTCACTCCAGGTCTACTGTTCTAAGACTGTTTCTCTTCTGAGAAGGAAATGGAGCCATCTCTTTTGATTTAAGAGCTTTTATTGTAAAGAACACTTACAACGATGTGTCCAGAGTCAAGGGAACTAAAAGCCACTCTTTCTGAGATTCACCTCTGTGGTGAAAAAGGCTCTATGGATACTCTGCTCGGATCCTTTAGCCAGTTAGTGTACTCATCCCTGGTAGTAGTAAGTGTTGCTTCTAGTGGCTCACAACTGCCCTCATCTTGGAGAATGCTTAGTCTCTCTCTTCTCTGCTCAGTTTAACAAGTGTACATGCACTCCTGTTTCCTACTGTGTTCTATGAAGCCCACCTTAAGATTGGTAAGAAACCATTGTTAATCCACAATTCTAAAAAAGCAAGGAGAGAAACAACAGTGAGAACCAAGGCCTTGAAGAGTTGTCTGATAGGAGCTGTGCTCCTTAGTTTGGACCCAGGCAGGAGCTGGGAAGAAATGTGCTATGCATTCTCTTCTCCTTTTACTTCTGTTTCTCTTTAATCAAATACTGTAGAACACTTGCCAACAACCAGCATTAGCAATCAGTGAGTTTCTTCCTTTTAGGACCCTGATCAGAAACAGGAGGAATTAGCAGAAAGCGGAACAATGGACTATGACCAGCCCGATGACCCTTCTCTCTGTCAATATAGCCATCATACTGGTGCTAGAATGATCTCCAGGGCATTTATTCTGCCATCCCTCACTCATTCAGATACACTTTGTCCAAATCTTCTGTGTTTCTTTTATGTCACTTAAAAGATCACAAAAATGTGAACCATGAAACTCTGGGCTAGATATTAATAAATAAATTTCTGACCATGTATAAAAAGTTGTTTATTCATTTATAAATTGCTTAATTTCTCTGTTGTTTGGCCTAGTGTTGTAACTCAGTTAATAAAGTGTTTTCTAAGCCTCCAGGAAGCCCTGTGTTTGATTCCAAGGACAGCATAAACCAAGCATTATGGGAGATGGTGGTAAGCCTATCCTTTTGGTTAAGACAAGAGGATAAGGAGTTCAAGGTCATTCATGGCTAAATAGAGAGTTTGAGGCCACATTGGACTGCATGAGACCCTGGTAAAATAAAACAACTGATAAATTTAGTAAATTAATAGATTGATTTACTGTTATAAAGTATTTCACTATATGGCATACTCTTAATTTAAACTATACCATGTCATATGACAGACCTTTCCTAGGGAAATACAACAGATACATCTCATCCCAGAAAAGTTGACCAATATAGACCAAATGAGTTGGTAGACCAATGAGTTTTATTGGGATTACTTACAGGACCAGAAATGACTTAAAGACAGCCGCATCACCAAGGACCATCCCAGTATGGCTGATAGCTCACAAAAGTTGAGTACACTGCACAGACTGCAGGCAGGTCAATGGGTCACAGCATGTCATTTCCAGGTCTGAGCCTCTTCCAAGCAGCTCAACTGGTCTTTGTTTCTTCTAGGCAGTTTGGCTACTCTCTGCCTCTTCCAAGCTACTCAGATGATCTCTGCTTCTTTTAAGAGGCTAAGCTTGTCAGAGAATCTTCACAGCTTGTCTTGTCTGAGAGTGACTTGTAGAAGTATTTTCTATTTGTATATTCTTAGGAGGGAGGAGCCTAATGAATCTCATCTGTTTCAGGAACTTCCTGAAGCTATTTTGAGTTACTTCTTTCCTATCTGAATGAGCTTCCCTGGAGGATGGAATGTATCAATCTTGTATAAAAGTGCTTCACAATCACCATAACTTATTGTGGGAAAAACTGATAATTTTCCATTGTTTTTGGACAATTTTTGGCACATATGACTAGATTGCTGCCATTTAAAATCAGATAAGTTGGCTAATGGGAACCTTAAATCAAGAGAAGATGTGTGGCACCTCTGACCTCCCCTGATGTGGTTTCTAATATTCAAGACTTTATTACACTCAATCAGAGATTTTCTTTGCATTTATGGAAGTGGGTAGTTGAAACTATTTGTTACTGCTTGAAGCCCATGGGAAATCAAGGTACCTGTGGGAGGAAAAGCGTTGTTGTAATCTGTAAATGAAAAATGAAGGAAGATGAGTTTGTGGAGCTGCCTGTGCTGTAGAACTCGTGCAGGTCCCATCAGACCTCTCATGGACACACAGGACATATGACCATCTGTCATATAGACCAAGAGATGACTTTTATGGAATATGTGGCTCCTGCGAGCCAGCTACTGCTATAGAAAGACCACTGCTGGGAGGATAAATGACCTGACCTGGAAGCTGAGACTGCAGCTAAATAAATTATCAGAGCAGGCACAACCGTTTTCTCCTTGCTCTGTGAACCTATAAGAAATAGTAATTCATGCACGTGGCTTCCCTGGTGAACTGCTGATTTGAGAAGTAGCTGTGAGTTTTTAGAGGAAGGTATGCCCAGATAACTGGGCTTCTGTGGTGGTTTGAATGTGCTTGGCCCAGGGAGTGACACTATTAGGAGGTGTGGCCTTGTTGGAGGAGGTGTGGCCTTGACACAGTGTGTCATTGTGAGGGTGGGCTTTGAGACCCTCCTTGTAGCTGCCTGAGAAGAGTCTGCTCCTGGCTTCCTTTGGATGGAGATGTAGAACTCTCAGCTCCTCCAGCACCATGCCTGCCTGGACTCTGATAGGCTTCCTGCCATGATGATAGTGGACTGAAACTCTGAGCCTGTAAGCCAGCCGCAATTAAACCACCACAACTCCCAAGGCAGAAGGACTTCACAGGAGTGAGTTGTGCTTTGCTTTTAAAGCAATAGGGAGCCATATTAGAGATACCAAGTAGGAGAATGATTCTTTCTTCCTTGCAAGAAGTCAGACATTGACAATAATAGCCGGAACTATGAGAGTATTTGCCATGTACAAACCACTTGACATACATTATTTCAAATATTCATTATAGAATCTTTTCCATGTGGGTGCTACTAACAGGCAGGTTGGGATCCTGTTCCATCTTTCACAGTGAGTGGAGGAGCTAGGATTTAAGCAGCCAAACCTTGAACTGCTCTTCTCTTTGAAAGATTCTCTTGCATTGTATATCACCATTAATGCTAGCATTAGAGGAGTTTGAAGGATAGCCCGGGAGATAAGAGCACTGGCTGCTCTTCCAGAGGACCGGGTTTGGTTCCTAGCACCCACATGGCAGCTCACCAAGAGCTTCTTTTGGTCTCCATGGGCACCAGAGCCCACACAGAGTACACTTACATACATGCAGGTAAAAGACTCATACCCATAAAATAAACATAAATAAATCTTAAATAGAAGACTGGCTTTAGAGAAGATGCTCCCTTCTCTAGGAGAAGCTTGCTTATTCTGTCTGGAGGCTGCACATCTGGAAAAGGTCAGATGTAATCCTATGAAGGGACAGTAGGGGTGGTTCCTAGTGAGACGAATATCAGAAGAACATGGTGGATTGGAAGGAACCCATGAGTACACTGGGAGAATCGGGAGTTCAGGATGGCTCTGACCTACTAAAAGCTGGCAATGTCCACTAAATTCTCAGCAACTTGTCTCTATACAAGACACCTTCATCGGAGACAGTTCTCTCCCTCATTTGCATTGCCATGGTCTTCATTGAGGCATGCCTTGGCTCTCGCACTGCTCACAATTCGTATAAATACAGGGACCATAATTTAGTAAGCTGTGGATTTACAACCTGCTTGTTTTCTGTATTTGAATAACGGTTATTTTTGAGCTAGAAAGGAAGTGTGACTGTGGGGCCGTCACAAGTCCAGGATGTTTGTCATGTTCATTGTGCCTTGGTAGATTTGGATGTTTCTACACTGAAGGTTTTGCTTGTTGTGGGCTGGGAGAGAGAAAGCTGGCATTGAGGCTCCAGTTCTGCTGGATAATTATGTGACACGGGCAAGCAGCCAATCCTCTCAGAACTCGACTTTTTTAATATGGAGAAAACAACTGTCCCAAAGTCTTTATTAATATTCAGTTGGTAGAAGACATAGTTGCATGCATTTGTGGACTAATTTTTCAACACGCTTGAAAAAAATAGGATGGAAATTCCCCTCAATCACAAACACAAATGCACCTTAACCTGACATTTTAGAGATGGGATTGGCATATATTTGCTGACTACATAGTAAATGTTTCAGGCTTTATTGGCCCTGCAAGCTCTATTTTGGCTACTGAGTGCAGCCACTGAAGTAAAAGTAATCACAGATAATAAGTAAGTAAACATGTATATGCCTGTACCTCACTAAAACGTTATTGCTGTGGATTTGTATGCTCATGTCTATACTTTTGGTGTCTGTGTATATGTGCACACACATGTGTGTTTAAGACTGAGGTACAATCAGTACCCTGTGAAATAGGTGGTGCAGCGTGCTCATTTGAACTAGTATGGCAATAGCAACAGGGAGAAATGAAATACTTATGGTGGAAGAGAAGGAGACGGGTAACTGTCCCAATCTTATAAGAGAAATTTCACTGTAAGACATCAACTCCACATGAAGACCAGGAAGCCGTTGCTGGTTTTCCTGCTGAAACTAGAAGTGTAGAGCATGCTGTGAGGATTTCATTCCTGAGAGTCTCCCAGCATCTTCATAGGCCTGCTCTGTTCAGAGGAGGAGAGTGTGGGTACCTCTTTCCTGAGTACTGCATGACATCAAGTTGAAACTGGTCTAGGACGTAGTGTTCAGAGCCATGTCTGATGTTTCAGGCGATCAGAATCAGGCTTGGAGGGCTGTTTATTTGCTCTTTTGTTGTGTCTCCCCATGTTCCCCTTTTGGTTTTGAGTTCTGATATGGTAACTGGGAGTCTAGAGGATAGGAAGGAAGGAAAGAGAAAGCTTAGACACTTGAGGTAGAAAAACCCATGCTGAGGTTCCCTTGGGTGCTCTCTTGCCAAGGGCATCTTGGGAAAATGAGCCAGAGTTTAGAAGTGAGACACTTGGATTACTTTCAGTGACAAGACAATGGACTTCTATGATCCATTATGTAGGAGGACAGTTGGAGTTTTAGGAAATTTAAAAACTCGAGGGGGCAGTAAGATGGCTCAGTGGGTGAAGGTGCTTGTTGAACATTAGCCTGGTGATCTGGGTCCGATTCCTGGACCTACACAGTAGGAGAGAACCAACTCTATAAAGACATCCTCTATGAATGCTGCATGGTAAACATGTACCTGTATTCGAAGACAAACACGACACATTGCAATAATAATTAAAAATAAGGAATGAGATGTAATAAAATTCATTAGCCAACAGATCAGTAAAAGAGAGAGTCACATAAAACTTATAGTTAATATAAATCTGGATTGTGTCTTGTGGTCTGTTGCACTAATTCATGAATTTTATTTCACAGATGAAAATTTTTACTATGCAAATGATATGGAAAAATGGTGTTCTTAGCCGAGGGTGCCAGCATCTGGTTGGGAAGTTTTATTTTGGTAGTGGTGGGGAGGGTTGTTTGTTACCTGCTTCCCTCAAATTGCTAGTCAGTTGAAGCGTGAGATAATAAAGACTTCAGACATTCTCATCTGCGTGCTGAACAGTGTCTCGGATGGGGGAGGGATGGGAGTGGGGTTGCTTCCTCCTTTGAAAAATATTGCAGTGACTGGCACGTCATTTTTCCCCCTTTTTATTTTCTAACACAGAATGAAGAAGATGAGCAACATTTATGAGTCGGCTGCCAACACGCTGGGAATCTTTAACAGCCCCTGCCTGACCAAAGTCGAGCTGCGTGTGGCATGCAAAGGCATTTCTGACAGAGATGCGCTGTCCAAGCCGGACCCTTGTGTCATCCTCAAGATGCAATCCCACGGGCAGTGGTTCGAGGTAGGCTTGCCCACAGAGCCAGACAGGAGCCTGGCTGGCTGGTCCATTCAATGAAAACAACAAAACAAAAATATTTCCTGTCTTGAGCAGGTTTGCTCTAAAACAAGAGAAAGTTCCAGAAAACTTTAAATAGAATCACATTTCTGTTTATCTCATGATGTTTTGATATGTAATATCTTGACAATTTGTGAGCCTGGAATTTTCAGTATGTTTTTGATAATTACTGAGAGACAACTATAATACACTCTGTATTATGCCCAATCATTGACAAATTGTTAACGAGTCAGAAACAGACTTGCATCTAGAACCCAGGTTGGGCTGGGGTGACAAGATGAATGTTGCAAATAATGGCTCCACAGAGCCAAGGCAGACTTCAAGTTAGATTGATTAAGAACCAGGCTCCTGGGCATAATTCAAGAGAGGCTCCTTGTTCTGAAGAAACACATTTGGGAAGTTGAGAGAGAATTGACTCTTCAGATGGAGTTAGTACAGGGTCTAAGATTTTTCTAGATTAAGATAGAAGTTGAGGACAACTGTAACAAGCAAGCCAGTCTTATAGAATCTCTGGACCTTGCTCTGCAGTCTGAGGGCAAGCTCTGGACCCAGGAGCTGGGCTGGGTCCAGGGATGTTGATCAGAGTGAGCTAAGACTAGGCCAGTCCTCTGATTAAGCTTAGTAACAGAATGTAGGAGAGGAGCTGACCTTGCTCTCATTGAAGGACTGTGAGGGACAGCGCATGTTTTAAGGAGTGGCATGGATCTCCGAACCAGGTGTCTGAGAGAGCAACATGGGACACACTGACAATAACAGAACCCAGTCCTCAAGGCCTGGAGCAGTGGTTCTCAACCTGTGGGTCACAACCCCTTTGGGGGTTGATAACACTTTCACAGGGGTTGCCTATCAGATATCCTGCTTATCAATTATTTGCATTATTATTCATAACAGTAGCAAAATGACAGTTATAAAATAGCAATGAAAATAATTTTATGATTGGGGCCACCACAACATGAGGAGCTGTGTTAAATGCTTGCAGCATTAGGAGGGTTGAGAACCATGGGTCTAGAGGAATCATTCTAAGTCCCATGGCATTGGGATTCTGTGTTGAACATAAAGTTTTAATATGAGTTGGTTAGGGACTTATGCAAGAGAAGCCTGTGTGTATATAAAGCCCGAAGGATTTGACAGTAAAGAGATACATTGGAATGGTGGATGTGGGGGGGGGGGGAAGAAGGAATGAGCTGCGAGCCTATATGTGCATAGTACTTTGCGTGGTATTAGAAGGGAACAAGCTATAAAAAATTCTATAGCCCAGTGGATCATTGGGTAATGGTATGAATGAAATGGTATTGCTATGAATTAGTCTTCAAAGAGTGGCCATTTCCAATTTGTCAAGAGAGGACTTGGTATCTTATTTCATTTATTTGGGGGAAGGAATTGATCTTTTTATTTGTTTGCCTGTTGATTCCAGGATATCAGTGACCCAGTAAAGAGTAGCCATAGGGAAAAGCAGGGAGGTTCTTTATAGCCCCTGGGCTGGCTTGGCCAGGAGCTGTGCTGGCAAATGCTCACATAGACATGACGGTACTTGGGGAAGGGCAGAGATGGCTGCCACACAAGATGTGCGTCATGCGATATTTATGGTTTTGAGTGAAACTTGAAACAATGTGAGTTACATTTTATCAGTAACGTATCAAAGACTGTGAGTGAACTGATCTAGTGACTCCAGGTTCTGAATAGGAGGGGGAAAAAGGACAGGAAGAGTGTGGCTTTGTTCAATATTGTTCTGCCTGTATGAGCAGAAGGCAATAGTTAAGCCCAGGCAGCTCCACACCCTGAAGATTTTATTGCTGTTTCAGGCTCTACTGTAGGTACCAGCACAGTCTTTGGTGGTTTATTTGGAAATACTGCGGACTGAGTTCTACAGATGGGTTTTTATTGCTATTGTTGCTTCTTTATAAATCAAAATGTCATATCTAACATCTATTTTTTTTAAAAAAGCATTGTTTTACTATTTTTTCCAATGAATATTCAAAATAAGGTTATATTATGGCATTTTCATACACACATACATATGTATGTATGTGTGTGTGTAAGTATGTATGTGTGCATCTATCTATCTATCTATCTATCTATCTATCTATCTATCTATCTATCTATCTATCTATCTATCTATCTTAGTCAGTGTTCTATTGCTGTGAAGAGATGCTCTGGCCCTGGAAAATCTTATAAACTAAAGCATTTAATAGAGACTTGCTTACATTTAGAGGTTTAAGCATTGCAGCACACAGACAGACATAGTGCTGGAAACATCTGGATCTAGAGGCAGCAGGAAGAAAGTGTGACAATGGGCCTGGTTTGAGCATTTGAAACCCCAAAGCCCACCCCCAGTGACACACTTTCTCCAGCGAGGCCACACCCCTTAAGTCCTGGCTAATGACCAAGCATTCCAATCTATAGGCCTATGGGAGTTATGCAAATGGCCACAATATGTATTATTGTACCTTGCCCTTATCCACACCTCACAAGATCCTTTCTAGTCCCTTTCTCCAATTCTTATGGTCCTCTTCCTTCTCCCAAATAGTGCTCCTTCTGCTCCAAAGGTCTGTCTCTGTGTGTGCCGATAAAAATTTTGCACATGAGCAAAACCATGCTGTACAAGTCAGTGTTCTCTGGAGGGACAGAAACCAACAGAATAGGAATGCATTAAAAAGAGGTTTTAGATTGGCTTACATAATAGGTGTGATGGGGGGCATTTAACAATGGCTGTCTTCGTACTGGAAAGAGCCTGAGAACCTAGGAGCAGTGGCAGTCCAGTGTGATGTTGAAAGACTTAGAGAGTCACTGGTCTTCAGTTCTCCCTGGAGGGCCAATGAATCTGGGCTCTACTGTCAGCAGAAGATGACAGCCAGGGCAACAGAACAGAGGTTCACACAGTTGTCGTAGATGTGAAGGCAGGCAGCTGATAAAAGCCCCCTTTGCCCTGGGGTCTCTTTCTCATCTGGGATGCTATTAAAGGATACTGCTGACCCTGGGGGAGAGACTTCCTACCTCAGTTAATTCTTGCAGGAAATACCTGTCCAGCACTGTGTCTTTTAGTTAATCCCAAATCAACCCAACCCATTTGCAATCTTGTAGGATCAGCCCTGTAGACTTTCCTCCCCTCTCACCTGTTTATGAATAGGTAGGACAGTCTTCCCCTATGGCAGGGAAAATAGCATAAGATTTAAGAGACAATGTATTGCTCATGTAAGCCTGTGATAGCAACCACTTCTCTAAAAGGGAGTGTTGATAGTTTTCCAGGTATACATGGCATTCCAGCACGGGGACTCACCCCTGAAGAATGAATGACAGGAAGATGGGGATCCTATATTAGTCTCACATTGTAAGCCAAAATCTTCATCACTTGGGTTTTATGTGTAATGGCGTGTTTTTCTTCTTCTAAGCAACCATCTTGTAGACTTTGTTGGTGAACATTTTTTTAAAAAATAAATCTTAGCTAAACAAAATTAAACGGAATGGTAGTGGTAGGGTCAAATCACTTTCTGAAAAGTACACAGAATAAGTTGTTTTTAAAACATCTTGTTTTTCTGACATTCATATGTTTAAACCTTTTCCTTTTCTAATTTCATCTTTAATATTTCTTTACTTGGCACATGTTGAGGATGAGAGAGTATGCATGCTACAGCCTATGAGTGGGGGTCAGAGGACAACACGCAGAAGTTCCTTCTCACGGTGTACCCTGTGGGTTCTGGTGATAGAAGCCAGGTTACCTGCTTCGTGTAGGAGCCATCTCCCAGGCTCTCTTTTAACATGATTCTTATGTATGTAAAATGTTCTTTTCTGATTTTATTGCTTAGCAGTATAGGCCTTTTCCACATTTCTACAATTTTGAGAAAATGTAATTTTCAAGTTGCATAATATCCTATCAAATAGATTTACTTAAGCCACTGTCTGATATCTTGCCTTTTAAAATGCCTTAATTTAAGTAATTCCAGACTGAACATCCTGGTGCACACAATTTTTCAATTATTTTTGGATGGGTTCCTAGAAGAGATGCTGTCAAAATAGAACAGTTGGGACACAGGATAGGACGCTTTCTTTTGTTTTATTTTTCGAGAACTTCACACATGGGCATTGCGTTTACCCCACTCATGCTCCTCCTGGGTCTCCCCTCCCTCCCCAATTCATAGCCTCTTCTTTACTATTGTTATATATACACACACGCTTGCACATGCATGTGTGTGTAGGTATGTGCATGCGTGTGTGTGTGCGTGCGTGTGTGTGTGTGTGTGTGTGTGTGTGTGTACAACCTACCAAGTCCATATGACATTGCTCATCTGTATAGGTGTCCAAAGTTGGCCACTCGGAATTGGATAACCTATGACCAGGCTTGTCCCTGGCAAAATCTAATTCTTCCTCTTTGAGCAGTCATTGACCACCTGCATCTCTACATCTAGAGCTAGGACATTGTGGCATTTTCCTTCTCTATGTTGACATGTCACCTGGTATTATTATTATGCTGGTCTAATTAAGACAACCATATTGTTGAGATTGCAGGAGTACATTTTACCTGTCATGTCCAGGGGACACTATCTATCAGGAGATGACTGGAGCCTCTGACTCTGGCAGTCTTTCTGCTCTCTCTTCCGTACTGCTCCCTGAGACATAAGTGTATGAGTTGTGTTGTGGAAATGTCAGTTAGAGCTGGGCACCCTTGAGTTACTTATTCTTTTTACAAGTTGTGGATTTCTGCAATTGTCTCCATATGTTGCAAAGAGAGGCTTCTTTGATGAGCGACGAGAGCTACAGTTATTTGTGGGAATAAGGAAAGTAAAATAGACTCACAAATCACATTAATTTGGGGAAATGGCAGCAATACATTCTTCTTGAGGCTCTATTATGAACCTCTCTGGCTACAGGTAGTTGGCTAGGTTGACCAGGCATAACTTCCTTCCCCCTGAGATAACTAGGAAAACAGACCCCGTGCCATGCAGCTGTCAGAAAGAATTCATTTGTGTGACTATTGATGATGGAGTTGAAACTAAATAAAGGCTGTGAAGTAACTTTGAGATGAGAACCAGGGGATGGGTACTTAGCTTAGGGCTGGAAAAATGATTGTGTTAAAGACAAACTCAGAAAGCTGCCTGAGAGCTAGTTGTCAAATACTCAGACTGTTTGGGCCAATGTGTATTCATTGCATTGATGAAACAGAGAGTCCATTACTAAAAATGTGTCAGCCTACCACTATCAAGAGGAACAAAAAGGAGAGCTGGGTATAAAAAACCAAGCAGGTGCATTACCTAGGAGAAGCTGGATTCACGGGCATCAGGGTGAGGGAAGGACCAACCTACCAAGAGCTGGAGACAGTGGTGAAACACACAGGGCTGGAGAAGCTGTCTTAAAATCAAATAGGGATGACGGGTAATTTTCCTCTTTTGCTGATTTCCCCCTCCCACTAATTCTTCCTATTGGACAAACTTTGCTGGGAGTCCACTGGCAAAGTTTGCAGAAAGAGAACACAGCATATATTTTAGACCAAAAGAAGCAAGTAGACGACACATAGACCTTTCCAACCACCCACTTGGAGAATCATTTACAGTTAGCAAGTGGTGAGCATTTATTTAGTGACACCACCTACTTTCTGATGCAAGTTCCAAAAGTGGCTTTTGCATCCTCCTATCTATGCTGGAAGTGAGGAGTGATATGGTTAGTGAAGGCCGGCAAGCACAATTCAGTGGGGAGGAGTACTGAAGAGTGGACTTTTCTGTTGAAGACCTTGGTGGCAAGAGAGATTCCTATGTACAGAAACAGAATTGGGAGAAAGGATTTTGAAGACTTTTGAAGTGTCTAATAGCTAGGGTTTCCATTGCTGTGAAGAGATACCATGACCAAGGCAACTCTTATAAAGGACAACATTTAAATGGGGTTGTCTTACATTTTCAGAGATTTAGTTTATTATCATCATGGCAGGCAGCAAGGCAGCATCCAGGCAGACATGGTGTTGGAGGAGTTAAGAATTCTACACCTTGACCCAAAGGCAACCAGGAGGAAACTCTGATTCTATGCTGAGCAATGCTTTAGCACTAACAGACCTCAAAGCCCATCCCCTCAGTGACACCTCCTCCAACAAGGCCACACCTCCTCCAACAAGGCCACACCTCTTAATAGTGTCACTCCCTATGGCCAAGCATTGAATGACATGAATCTACAGGGGCCAAACCTATTTCAAGCACCACATCAACTTTCTTAGTATCTTCATCATGGGGAATCTGAGATGCTAAACAGTTAGTGAAGAGATTGTTGATAAGTTTTGGAGTGAGACTCAGAAAATCAAAGTAATCTGTCTCTCAGCAAGAGTTTTAAAGTTTGACAAAAAGGGAGGCCTTATCATGAGTGTCTTTTGACATTTCAATATTGTCTTGTGGTTTATAAATGTGCTAGGCCAACATCCCTAGCTATCTGGGAGTGCATTTAGCCTGTGGTCTGAAGGTTGGATATGCCTGCTGGCGTGCCCAGCAGAATTTTTTGCAAAGATGGACATTGCAGACCTGTTCTGTCCAATGAGTGGCAACTGAGAATGTAAGAGTGACTAACGTAACTAAGAGTTAACTTTGGAATGACTTATGTTTAACTAAGGTCTAAATTCATTGGAAGTGTAACAAGCTAACGTGGGTCACGGGCATTCCTTTTGAGGAGGGGAGTGGCCTCAAGTGGGGCATGAGAGATGAAATTAAAATTCTACATTTGTTTTTTTTTTAACTGCTTCTGATTACTGTGGGTTTTTAAAAAATTTATATGTATGGGTGTTTTGCCAGCATGTACATCTATGATCTGCATATATGTGTGGTGCCCAAGGAGGCCAAAAAAGGGCATAGGATCCCCTAGTACTGAATTGTATATACTTGCGAGCTGTCATATGGGTACTGGGAGTCAAGCCTGGGTACCCTGGAAGAGAGGCTCCAGCTCTGAACCACTAACCCATCTCTCCAGACTCCAGTTTACTTTAAAATGGAATTTCAACAGACCAAGGGCCCTGTGATACTGTGGTAAGGAACTCAGGTTTCTGTTATAACAAATCTAACTACTTTCAGTTGAGCCTTCCACATAATGGGCACACATTTACTGTTTACATTGACCGGTTAGCAAGGGCAGAGAACATCTGACCCCTAAAGGGGATTATAAAAGCTTACTGTTTAACCTCAAATAGAACTGTGCTCTGACCTTCTGTGCTGTTGATTGTATTGATGGTTAATGACAATGTGTTAAGGTGTCTTTGAAATATAGGAGATTAATTGCTCTGAAATGTACTATAATGGCTTCTTTGGGCATATCAGTAGTGTCTGAGGTATATATCTGAGAAATAAGAATTCAGAAGCAGTATTGTTTCCCTTCTTGAAATATGCACTCATATGCTTATGTACGTGCATGTGTGTGTGTGTGTGTGCGTGTGTGTGCGTGTGCGTGTGTGTGTGTGTGTGTGTGTGTGTGTAAACTTTCAATAAGTATTTTACAGTGCTTATGTATTTTACTGAAGGAAGACAAAGCTTGTGACTTGGATGTACTTTCCAGTTTCAGAGCACATTCAATTTTCTTAATTTGGGGGTCATACCCATCCATTATTATAATCTCTAGTGTACCCTCTCTTGGCCACACAAAGATGAAAGTATACAGTTAATGAGAATGTGGAACTTCCAGCTTCTGATGAGGTGTGGGAATAATTCCTTCTTGTCTTTGGTGAGTGTCAATGGATTCATTAGCTCCTGGAACCAGACATCTTACCAGGGCTGATAAATGAATGCTTCCCAGAGAACTGAGAGGCAGACACTTGTGATGACGGCTTTCCCTCTGATTGCTGGAACCTAGGCTCTTCTCCATGGCAGTGTTGCATGTTTTCCATGGAGCCGAGCCAAGCTGATGATTGTGTGGCCTTGGGCCCAGATCCCATGAATGAGGAGAACTTGTCATGGGGAAACCCAAATTACATTGCAGACTTTGAAGATGTTGCTTCAATCACTGTTAATCCCACTGCTATACTTAATTTTAATAGATGATTATTGGGTTCATAGGACACTTAGTTTTAATATATGTTTATTGGGTTCATAGGACTCAGGACTAATCACCCTTGGATCAATTTCCTATGAAAATACATTTCAGTGAATCCTGGGCTTTGATGCACCATCCAGGGGTAACAGTTATTAATAATTATGATTATTACATTTAACACCTCATCAGTGAACTCTGAAATAAGGTTAATATTATTAATAATATTATATGCATATAGCCCTTTATACTCACAATTTCTGCTTGCATTTTTAATTTGCTTTTCATCCTAGTCCCATGTAAAAGCAACATGGACATTAAAATTAAGCACAGAGTGTATTGGGCACCATGAGGAAGGCATGGTGCATGTCCCAAATGTGTGGCTGTCAATAGTCCTCACTCCGTTTTAGAGACAGAGGACTGCAGGCTCAGACAGACCTTGGAAAAGAGCTCAAACAGTTCTTGATTTAGATTTGTTCTTATTCCTAAGGTGTAGTGGGCACAGTGGAGTGATACCCCAAATCAACCCATATTCTACTGCTCTTCCCAAAGATGCAGGGATGGAAACACATCTATACCCTGTGCCCCAACACGGCCTGGGGAGTCCTGTTTTAGAGACTTCCACTGAAGCAAACCCAGCATGTCTGGCTTCAACACAGAAAAGAAGTTCAGGATGATCCTCTGTAGCACACAGTTGGAATTTACTGAGAGAGGTCCACACAGGGTGAAGGCGAAAGGAATGCTGGGAGAGGAGGAAGATACACAATGTGAATGGGTGTGAGCACCTCAGAGACACAGCAAACTTGGTTGTCTTTATAGTAGCTATGTGTACCATATTCAGTGACTTTTGAAGTTATTAGCATCCAAGGCTAGTCAGAAAACCTAAATGAGATCACAAGGTGGTTTTTGATGGGCACCTGACAGGACTCCAGAGGAAAAAGTCAAAGTCCTGAACACAGAGTTGCAGGAAGGTAGGACACCATTGCTGCAAGCAATGCTAATCACCTTGTTTGTGAAGGGGTGAGATCCTATAGATCAAGCCTTAAGCCCAGTTCATAGCTATTGCACAAAACTGTCTATATATGAAAGGAATATTGTGTATCGTGGCAACTTTCACAGCAGTTAGTTGGGCTGGAATTCTTGGTTCTCAGACGATGAGAGGCCTCAACCAGACTCCTGGGTACGGGCTCATTTTCCTTCCCATTCGCACGACGTCTTCCACCTTTCTATCCTGCCTTGGCTCCTCGATTTCCCATTTTCTTTTCTCCTTCCTTATTCCACTCTATCCAGATGCAGGCTTTGATCCTCATGTGCTGAAGTATCCCTGTTAGCAACACAGAGGGGGCATATGTGTCCATGTGTGTCCCAGAGAAGTGGGCTGTGAACATTTTTAGCAATCTCTTGTTGTATTGTGCATGTAAAAATGAGCTCTCTGGAACACGGCTCTTCCAGCCTTAGAATGATTATAAACCGTGACCATTTGTCATGACAGATCCCAACAGACTAGTTTTGAGACCTCATTTTTAAAAATCAAATTTAGTGAGAGAATTTACATATAGAATATATCCTTCTTCAGTGTTCTGCTGGCTACATTTTGACAAATGTGTGCACTCATGAAATCATTATCTCAACTAAGAAGGTTTCCTAAAATATATTTTAATATATAATATCTAAATTGTACTTAAAATGTATTTTCAAGCACAACTTTATATTAAGGTTATAATTATTATATTGCATGTAGTCAATGTATATACTTTGATAAGCTTAGACTTGTACATGCATGCATGCTAATATCTCCATGATCCATGTAATAAATATATTCATCACTTCCTTATGCTTCTATATGGCCATTTGGTTTAGTTTGTTGTTCATAATGTGAGATTCATTTTCTTAATAAAATTTTTACAAACACTATAACGTATTGCTGCCCACAGGCACATGTGATGGTACTCACCTCTGGCACTTACTTTCCTTTATACAGCTGTTACTTTATGCAATGTAAACAAAAATTCACCGTATCCTCTCTGTATCCCCTATTAATGAACATACTAATGCCCTTTTCTATGCCGCTGATTGCATTAGACCCTCACCTAAGAGGAATCATGCAGTGTTTGTTCTGTTATTGGCTTATTTCATTTAGTTCAGTGCTGTCTAGGTCTATGATATCTGAGCCGCAAATGGTAAAGATGCCTTCCTTTTAGAGCTGAGTGATATTTTATTGTATGCCGATGCTACATTTGATGCTTAAGCATCTGTGAAAGGATATATAGGTGTTTCCTTGCTTTTCACCATAAATAGGCCAGAATAAACACGGGAATGTGGGGATCTTTGGAAGGTTTGGGAAAGATGGCCAGAGTGTGTTTCCTGGATAATCTGGTCATTTTATTTTTAGGACTTAAACTCGATATAGTTTTATTCAGTGGCTGTTATAATTTTCATCTGTAACAATAGCATGTGAAGACTCTAGCTCTCTCCAACCTTATCATCACTTTGGTATCTTCTTTTAAAAGTAAAACTTCCCCTTCCAGATGTGATGTGATATCTCACTGTATTGTTGATTTGCATTCTGTCGTGATTATTGATATTGAATATGTTTTCGTGTGTCCATTGACCATTTTTATGTCAACTTCTAAGAATCATCAATTCATGTGCATTATTTATTTTTAAAATTGGGTTATTTGTTTTCTGTTGTTATTTTGTTTAGCCACTAAGTTTAGGAATCCCTAATATATTTTAGAAATTAATTCCTTGCTTGGTAAGTGGCATGCAGATGTATTCTCTCATTCTCTGTTTCCTGTCCACTCTGCTGACTGTTTCCTCTAAAAGACATTTTAGTTTGCTACAGTACTACTCAACTCATTTTGCTTTGGTTGTTTATGCAATTGGTGTTAAAGCCAAAACAAATCCTTGTTCAGGTTAATGGCAAAAGTGTTTCCTGTAAGTTTCTTCTAGAAATGTAGAGTGTTGGGTCTTACTCCGTTATGAATTGGCTTTTTTTGTGGTGTGAGATAAGGATCCAGTTTCATCTTTCTGCTGTAGATGTCTAGGTTTTCTACACCATTTGTTGACAGGGCTGTTCTTACCGCATTGTGTATGATTGTCCGCTTCTCAACGATCAGTTCACCAACACAAATGCTTACATTTCACTACATTTGAAGCCACTGACTCTCAGATTGCATGCCATTAGGACATTATAGTTAAATGACAGGAATTCTAAATTACATTACTAAAATATAGCAAACTATTAAGCATAATGCCATTCTATGTGAGATTTTGGTTTAAAGGGAGAAGATATGGTTTCATTTCTAAAATAGCATTGAAGAACTCCAGAAAGAATGCCAGAGGAAGAAACTTAAACTACAAGGTAATCTATCTTTATGGCATGGACCTCCAGACTTCAGCTCAAGATGAGTTATTTTTCTAGACATTTCAGGGAATTCTAGAAGCCTTGATTGATCTGGGGGTAGTATGAAGCAAATGTCTGCCTCAGATTCACTGTGTGACCTTGGAAAAGTCCTCCATCATCTCTGAGTTTCTCATATGACCTTATCTCTAAATGGTTGTGAAGATGGAGTACCTGGCTTAGAAGATAATGAAGTGGCTGAAGATACAGAGTCTTGAATCTGATCACTTCAGTTTTCCATATGAGCTCATGCAAATTCACCAATTTCCTTTGGCCTGTATTTTTCATCATCTACACAAGGATAGTAAAAGTAAGCTTTACTGTGAGGATGAACAGGAACAGTGCATAAGAGTAGCTTATATAATACCTGGCACACACTGGGCACTTGATAAATAGTAGATGCTACTTTGCCTAATGGAGATAATGCATGAAGACTAATGTCACATGAAAACTAATATTTCAGATCAGTTGGCGCTCATGTATGTATGTACATATGTATATATGTATGTATGTATGTATATATATGTAGAGATATGAAAATACTTGTCATGTAATGATCACATCTAGCTGTATTTAATGCCAGAAATAAGTTTGGGCTGCTGACCAGCCTAATAGTTCTTGGTTCTATTGTCTGAACAAAGTAAGAGACCATTCCATGAAAAGATTCATCAGGTCTGTATGTGTTCACCACATGAATAACCCCTGATTGATGTGTTTCAGCTTCCTGGCAGGGACTTATCTGACGTTCCTTATCCCCTCCACTCTCCGCATTTTGAAGAAGATGAATAGGTGTGGAGAGAGTTCATTCTGCTGGTCTGTGTTCTCTAATCTGTAAGCTCGGAATCTCAGAAAGGCCATGCTGATAACCTTTCTTCCCATTTCTGCTTTTTTGCCAACATGGTCCTCCACTGTCTGGCAGACTTACAAATGACAAGAAAATTTCTTGCCTTCTGGAATCTCCAGATGTTCTTAGGGTCAGTTTATAGGCTAATTAAATATTTTATCTTGACTGAAGCTTGGAAATCCTCAACTCCCTATCTCTGATCCTAGTTTCAAATACTTGAATTTTTGAGAGTTCCCTCCCATCTGAGGACTTAGTTCCAAATCTTTGCCTCTTGAATACATAGACAAGTTCTTGGTGAAAGATCACAGCTCAGAACTGTGTATCAAAGAAGGATTGGGCAGTCTTTCCCCCACTTTACTCAGTGTTAGCCTTTTTAAAGCAATTTCTGAGCAAGGAGGCCATGGTGTAAGGAATTTATTTTATCCTTTATCTACTAAAGATTTGCCTCCTCCAGCTTCCTTCAGTTACTAGCATTGTGTAGCAAGTGCCCAGAACTGGAGCAGCTTAAATTGACTCACTGCTTCCCTAGGAGGAGGTCAGACAGGGCACAAGTGCTATGGATCATTCCCGTTCCACAATGGCAAGAACAGCAGCAGGGAACACTTGAAGGACTAGGCATGACTGAATGGCCAGTGTTTCCTATTATCTACAAATGTCTTCACACCACAGGCTCACACGAATGGGTAGAATGCTTATATGTAGACCCCCATTCATGACAGTCCAGGATATGAACCCTCA
This sequence comes from Uromys caudimaculatus, assembly GCA_028551405.1. Taxonomy (NCBI): domain Eukaryota; kingdom Metazoa; phylum Chordata; class Mammalia; order Rodentia; family Muridae; genus Uromys; species Uromys caudimaculatus. The sequence goes on along the minus strand of CM052706.1, from coordinate 17,518,554 downwards.
TTTTAATGGGAAATGTTATCTTTTCCCACACAACAAAGCCAGGGACTACACCTGGATACATCCTTTGTCTGAGGATTTCATCTTATTATCATAGGAGATATGATTGCTTTGAATTGTGCGGGCATGAAGAATGTAGTCATACTGAAGATCTCAATTCCTCTTTAGAGAGCTCTCTTAGAACCTTGAATGAGGCAGCATAGACTTTGTGAAAGAAAACACTTTCTATCCTGAATATTCAGCTGAGACAATGAATAGTTTCAAGAAGTATGGGAAGGAAATATGGATTACAGTCTCTCTCCTACTTTTAGGAACCATATATATATATATGTGTGTGTGTGTATATGTATGTATATGTATACACACACACACACATACACACACACACACACACACACACACACACACACACACATATATATATATATATGAAGAAATGAAGAAACACAACCGGTTCCTGGGGATTTCTTTCACACTTGTGTTCTTATCGATTCCTCAAACTAATCCCTCAGGGCTGGTACTACAACCTCAGTTACTCATCACAGATAAGGAGGCTGAGACTCTGAGATGTCTTCTCACAGAGTGTGTGGTCATTGTAGTGGCGCCTTCTCTCGAAATCCTCTGACTTTAGATTGAGGAGCCCTAGTCACTCCAGGATTCCTCTTCTTCTGGTAGAACAGGGTGCCAAGACCTGTTTTCTGGACCAATACTCATGTGGCTACAGAATCACAATTGAAGCTGAATCTGCCCACTTCTTTGATAATTAGTCTTTTTCTTGCCCACTGCTATGTTGAGATTATTTTCTTCTTGTTGCTTTTGATTTTTGCTGGGTTTTTTGAGACGAGGCTTCTCTGTGTATCCCTTTCTGTCCTGAAACTCACTCTGTAGACCAGGCTGGCCCCAGACTCAGAGATCTGCATGCCCCTGCCTCTACCTCCTGAGTGCTGGGAGGCACTATAACCCATGGCATGTTGAGAATTAAAAATTTTTTCTGAAATGACATTTTACTACTTAAATATGTATTTTATACAACAACTCAATGACATAAAGCAGTTTGCTCTTTGGGTTAACCTAATTCACCTATCAGTCCACTAATCAAATGTGCCAAAATAATTGTCTACTTCTGTTTTTTTTTTTTTGTTTGTTTGTTTAATTTGGCAAACATTTATTGTATTCCTGCCCAGACACTTTTCATAGCACTGGAGATACAGCAGGAAACAACATGGTATTAGCTTTTTTGCTGGGAAAATAGAAAATATGCAATAATTGTCTAATCTATTGTTAGAAAATGGTAAATATTCTGATGATAAACTAAAGCAAGGAAGTGGATAGAGAATGATCCAAGGCTGATTTTAAAACTGTAGTCAGGGAGGACTTCTCTGAGGAAGAAATATTCATACAGAAGTCTGATGAGCAAGGAGTCAGCCAGCTAGATACTGGGGATGGTATTCTGACAGAAGTTAGAACAGAGACCCTGTCACAAGCTCTCTGACTTCATAAGGGATGAATCCAAGATTATGTTAGGTAGATACCTCCCAGACCCGCTGTGCGACATGAGGCCGAGAGTTACCGCTAGGTACTTAAAAGTTCATGGAGAGGCTGGACCAGGTGCCAGTCATTCTTATCAGCATCGTCTTCTTCATCTTCATCTTTTTTTAATCATCCTCATCTTTATCATTCCCAAACAATGAGGAGGCAAGGTGGCTGAGGACAGTGAGATAAGAAAAGTGTCAGGAAATGATCTTGGAGTTGCCAGCCAACCATCATCATACAGAGCCCTGTAGACAATGGAAGAGATCTTGGAGGCTTTTATTCAGTATGCCATATGTGTATGATTTCCCTCCCCTGGGGAGATGTGAACAAATATCTTTTCACCCCAGATAGGGTACCAATATGACAGGCCAAAGGGGAAAGAAAATCTGTCCAAATCTTGTTTAGTAAACCACTGAGTTTCTTGGGGTTACTTATAGGAGATTAGAGGACTCACAGGCAGCTATATTACTGAAAAGTCCACCCCAGGATGCACGTCTTTGTTACTTTTATAAGGACAAGGCACCTTATAAAAGGCAATGTATATTGGGCTTCTCAATTCCAGAGGGTTGGAGGCCATGGTCATCATGGCATAGAACATGACAACAGGCAGGCAGATGTGGTGCTGGGATAGTATCTAAGAGCTTACATCCTGTTCCATAGGTATGTGGCAGAAAGATAGAAAGAGATACTGGGAATAGCATGGGCTTTTGAAACCTTAAAGCCCACTCCTGGTGACACACCTTCTTCAGTGAGGCCACACCTCCTAATCCTTCCCAAATAGTTCTACAAATTGAGGACCAAGTATTTGAACACATGAGCCTATGGGGGGCTAACCACTGCAATGGATGGAGATTCACTAAGGATACATCCCTGTAGGTATCTATATTACTTGCAGACAGCTCAATTAGTTGTACTGTCTCTTCTCCCAGCAATTGTTACTGCTTGTATAACCTTGGACAAGGTACTTGTGAATCTTGCAAGTTTCTTGTAATCTTCTTGGGACTTGTGAGTTGCATTTACTTCCTGGGCCTCAGCCAAATACTTCAACTTGCAGGACATAGTTCCACAAAATAAGTGGAGGGTTTGGAACTGAAAAGTGGCTTATGCTCTATGAAATAACCTCACTTGTTTGTGATAGACAGTGCACAATGGCAAATGTGGATATTGCAGAGAGCTCGGGATTTGTCCTTCTGAGAGTTATGATAGTATGGATGGGAAGGAACTGTGGTGAAGCCAAGAGTAGTTGAAAATAAGCTTTGCTTTAAAAGTAACTCTTGTACTTTCAACAGGATTGCATAAGAATCCTTAAGACCTTATAGGGTCCCCTTATAGGGATTCCAGAGCTGTGAGTTTGACTGATTGAGACGAGTCCTGAGGAGAACGGTGGGTCACTTCTGGAGTAGAGTTGCCTCAAAAACTCTGCAATGAATGTATTTTTTAATGTTGGGGAAAATATAGCAGACTCCAGCAGAGATGGCCTGAATTTGAACTCTAAAGCTATTGTTTACTGTCTATGAGGTCTTATAGAAATGTTACCTACATTTCCTTATTCACAAATGGCGATAGTAAAATGACCTATATCATTTAGTTATTAACTTATTATTGATATTATTATTAATACTTGACAGATTGTATGACTCTTTTTTGAAGTCATGTGGAAGAATATATTCATTTTTTTAAACTTTAAAAATAATCTTAATTTTTGTCTGAAGTGATCATCACAATATATGCCTACCAGCAAAACTAGATCCAGGAAGATTATTTAAAGACTAAAATATTTCTCGTGTAAAAGGATGGTCTTGTCCCAGCCACAGAGTGCAAACTTCCTTGACATTTTTAATAACTCTTTTAATTATTGTGATCAGACCCCAACAAAAGCATCAATGTAAGGGAGGAATTGTCTTTTGCTCATGGCTTCAGAAGGCATAGTTCAGGATCACTGTACTCCATGTCCCTGACCCCATGATGGAGCAAAGCATCCCGGTAGTAGGGCCTGATGGTAGAGGAGCTTCTCCAGGGCCAACTGCCAGCAGACAAAGAGGGGGAGTACAGGGAGATGTCGGGTGAGATGCAGCCGCGAGGATGCACCCTGGGTGACCACTTCCTCCTCCACATACACCTTATTTTCTTTTACTGTTTCCCAATACCATCACATTATGGATCTGTCAGGGCCCTCAGATCTGTATAGTTTGAAACACCCTTCCAGACCCACCTAACTGAGCTATTTTCCAGTCAGTCAGGTTAACAATCAAGATTAACGATCATATTTGGTTTGGCATGATTTGAGCTCACTTAAGTGATCCTAAATAATTTCTGTCTTTTCTAAAATTTAACTTATGTCAATAAATGTGTTAACTATTAATATGATATGATATAATATGACTAGGATCATAGTAAAGTTGGGCTATTATTAAAACCCAACTAATTCATATACTAGTAATATACAATGAATATGAATTGTCATGAGCAGTGTGGGCTGGGTCTATGTATGTGTTCGAGATAAATAATGAATCCAAACATTTCTAGGTTGTCATTTTTACTTCTGAAGCATTGCTGTGCTTGATGCTATGTGTTATTTAAAGAGAGGGGGAGAGATTGATTTAAAAACCTGTCACATTATACAACACAAGAAGAACTTGCGAAGGAAAAGCACTCTGGTATTCTTTAGTGGAAAGAAAAATATTGTGACAGCTCTGTGGAGAAATCCCCGTGGAGGAACTGGGAGAAATCATGGCGCTGAGGAAGGAGGTGGGGAAACCTGTTGCTTCTGTACAGTACATGGCCCACCACACTACAGAGCTCCATATGGCTGCTTCTTCCGTGTGTGAGGAGAGTAATGGCACGAAATCCCAATTGTTCCTTAGAAGTAATTCAGCCCATTTTTGTTGACCCACTCCTCCTAGGTTTGGGCCCTGCCATGGAATGTGGTTGATACACCAGCAACACTCCACTGGGGGGGGGGAGGGAGAACCCTTATTGTCCCTTCCCCAGCAGGCATCAATTGCAAATAGCTTCTTGGTTAGGGATGGGCTTTATTTTTTATTTCGGTTTGCTGTTTTTTATTTATTTTTATTTTTTATTTTGCATTATTGGTATTTTGTTTGATTATTTTTATTTCCATTCTCTCATTGTTTGTTTTTGGCGGGGGAAGGAGGGGAAAGAACACGAAGCTGGGTAGGTAAGGAGGTAAAGAGGATTTTCAAAGAATTTGAGGAGAAAGAATATGATCAAAATATATTATAAGGGAAAAAGTTTTTGAATAAGAGCAAAAATAATATTTTTTTTTACATCACCAGTTCTTCTGGGAATTTCTCTGATATTCCATTTTTAAACTGAGGTGGGGCAGAAACATGAACAAAATTATAGTATTATCTTTTTCTGCTGTTTCTTCCAAAGAATCTAATACTTGAGCATAAACTCTGGCTTTGGGGGAAACCCATTTTCTCCTTGGTTGAACAAAGTTGTTGAAGAATTGTCCATACCTTCCAGTGAATAGCTAAGAAATGTACACCAATTGTGGAATAAGTTGGGTTTATTGCTTGTGGGTATGGAGAAGTTATCCATTGTAGTTATTCAAGGCTCCTTTGTAAGAAAGTTTAGAAGAGCTCACAGCATC
>CM052706.1:17496451-17512908 GCA_028551405.1 Uromys caudimaculatus | reverse complement strand
TTTGTCTTGTCCCATCCTGAACAATGTTTGTGTCCGCTCCCAGCGTGATGGTGACATTGTCTCGCTTTTGTCTTGTCCCATCCTGAACAATGTTTGTGTCCGCTCCCAGCGTGATGGTGACATTGTCTCGCTTTTGTCTTGTCCCGTCGTAGGTACAGAACGACCTTGTCTTACGAAAATCTTTGACAGAAGGGCAGAGAAGCTCAGCTATGGGTACCAGGCCAGCTCCAGTCTTCACTAGGCCAGGTAGACAGAACCAAGTCAGTTCTTAGATGTCAGGGGCTGCTTTTCTCTGGAGCAGAGTAAAGGTTGGATATTGTGCTGCTATATTTCTACCATAACTTAACCTTAGTCCACATGTTGGCAAAGCATAAAATGGGAGGGGGGAAGTTAATCATAATGAGTTTTATTTCTTAGTGACCTTTTATTCCCAGGTTCTTTCTTTTATATTAAAAGAGTGGTTACGATGCTTGAGTAATTATCATCTACATATTCATCTTTTCTTTAACACCAATTTTTTCCTCTGTTCTTCCTCTACCTTCCTGATCATAGAAAGGGAAAATTCTCACAAATTCATTGGAAGATATTCAAGTCGCTTTTCATCTCTATTCAGAGACCCTTAAACTTAAATGTATCCCGCACTTGTGAAGAATACAGTCTGATTGTATAGGCTACATGGAGGCATAAGAAGGTTAGTGTAATGTGAGGCAGTTAACACATCTACACTATTACAGTTATCCCCTGCTTTTTTTGGGTTTGATGATGAGAGTGTTAAAATCTATATTTTTCACACCAAGTCCAAATACAGTATAATTTCACCACCTATATTTCTTGTGGTGTACTTTAATTAGATTTCTAGACTTACTCATCCTGTGTATCTACTCACTTCTTCATATTCTTTGACCTAAAAACATAAGAGTACATTCTTTTGCCAGGAATCTGATGAGGAGAGCATCACAGTGGGTTAGACAGCTCCACTCCTGTCTTAGTTCCTAAAGCAGGTTCAGTTATTTGTGGTTTTGGAAACAGTTTCACTTTTTCTTTATTTTTTGTGTTTTTCCCCATAATTTAACTTTTTTATTCATGTTACATCCCAATCGCAGCCCCCTCCCTCCCCTCCTTCCTGCCCTTACAAATCCCTCCTCATATTACCCCTCCCATTCTCCTCAGAGATAGTGAAGCTCCTCTTGGTTACCACCCCACCATGGGACATCTAGTTCCAGCAGGACTAAGCATCTCCTCTCCCACTGAGGCCTAACCAGTTAGGGGAAGTGTCAGGCAACAGAATCAAAGACAACCCCTGTTCCAGTTGTTAGGGGACCCACGTGAAGACCAAGCTGCACATCTACTACAAAGGTGGTGGTGTGTGGGGGACTAGGTCCAGCTCCTGCATGCTCTATGGTTGGTGGTTCAGGCTCAGTGAACCCCCATGGACCCAGGTTAGTTGACTCTGTAGGCTTTCTTGTAATATCTTTAACCCCTCCAGCTTGCTCAGCAATATCCCTTACTCTTCTTACAAGACTCCCCAAGCTTCTGATGTTTCTCTATGGGTCTCTGCATCTGTTTCCATCTACTGCTGGATGAAGCCTCTCAGGAGACAGTTATGCTAGGTTCCTGTTGGTGTCAGGGTTGGTTTTCTCCCGTGGGATAGGTCTCATGTTGGCCAGTCATTGGTTGGCCTTTCCCTAGTCTCTATTGCATCTTTATGCCTGCATATCTTGTAGGCAGGGTAAATTTTGGGTTGAAGGTTTTGTGGGTAGGTTGATGTCTCCCTCCTTCCACTGGAAGAGCTGCCTGGCTACAGGAGGTAGCCACTAAGTCTCTGTATCCCCCATAGGATCTCAGCTGGGGTCATCCCCATAGACTCCCCATATAACCCTAAGGAAATAGAATCAATCCCAGGGCCAGATGGTTTTAGTGTAGAATTCTACTAGACTTTCAAAGAAATAATACCAATACTCCTCAAACTATTTCTTCAAAATAGAAACAGAAGAACCACTGCCAAACTCATTCTATGAAGCCACAGTCACCCTGATACCTAAACCACACAAAGACCCAACAAATAAAGAGAACTTCAGACCAATTTCCCTTATAAACATTGATGCAAAGATACTCAATAAAGTACTCACAAACCAACTTCAAGAACACATCAAAAGCATCATCCATTATGATCAAGTAGGCTTCGTTCCAGGGATGTAGGGGTGGTGCAATATATGGAAATCCATCAATGGAATTCACCATATAAACAAACTGAGAGAAAAAACCCACATGATCTTCTCATTAGATGTTGAAAAGTCTTTGACAAAGTCCAAGACCCCTTTATGATAAAAGTCTTAGAAAGAGCAGGGACACAAGGCCCATACCTAAACACAACAAAGGCAATATCCAACAAGCCAATAGCCAACTTCAAATTAAATGGAAAGAAACTTAAAGTAATTTCACTAAAATCAGGGACAAGTCTGTTCATTCTTTCTGTTTCTCTTCAACATAGAACTTGGAGTCCTAGCCAGTTTCACTTCCAAACCTCTCATTTGAGAGTATCAGCTGGTCACCGACAGTTACTGCACACCCCCATATGCCGTGTACTCTTGTCACTTTGTGTGAGAATGAACAGTTATGTTCTTCAGGAGACGGCGTAATACAGGAATCAAAATGTTCTTTGCAAACTCGGATGTGGTGTCAGAGAAAGGTACGTTCCACACTGGAGTAGGAAGATGAGCCAAGGAGATGTCATAGAGGAGATATGACCTGGGATTGATCTTAAGTTGTGAGTCTGAAGGGAATAAAGTGCAGAAATAATACTGCTTTCAAAGGAAAACTTAAACTTTTTGCAGAAATCTGAGTCCAAGAAAGAGAGAACCCCAGTTGATAAACCACAATAATTCAATGATGAATAGCTCTGACAAGACCATTTGAAGGGGGAATGCATCTTGTGGGCTGGGGCCTTAACCCCCAGGAAACATGGTCTTTGCCATTTTTAAAGACTGATTGAGAAGAAGAGGCCTGAACCATCCTAGGGCCCCTGCTGCTCTCCTGTCACTCTCTGTTCAGCACAGATGGTTTTCAGAAGAACTCAGCTGGGGAGAGGAAAGGACTTCCCAGGAGGGATTGCTGCTTTTGAGGGCTAAGTCTTTTAATAGAGAATTGCCTGGATGTGGTCTCCAGCTTGTGTGAATTTACTCCGATAGTGGCCTTTCCTCTTAATCTACCAACAAGACAGAGTGCAGGCATGCCGGGTATGGCAGCTGACTTCTGCTCCATTGCTGGGTCTTGATGGTGAGAGAGCTGGCAATCTTCTTAATAAAGAGTTAGACCAGTTACTGTGGTTCAGCCTAACACATATAATCTCACTCACAGATCTCCGTATCTCCCCTCACACTGCACACTTACTCCACGAATGGCTTTGAAGCCCATTTTGTCTTAGATGATGTCTCACACCTGACTCTTTCACACAGACACAGAAACATACACAGACATAGACAGACAGACAGACAAACTGACAGAGAGACACACACATTAGTGCATGCACACATGCACATACGAATGCATGCACAATCACGAATATATGTGTGTACGCCTGCGCGCGTGCACACACACACACACACACAAACACACACTCCACACTCCCTTAATACATTGTTGCATTCCATACAGAGCTGAGTTTTAGGGCTTAGCAAATAAAACCAAGCCAGGGAGCCGAAACTAGAGCAAGGAGCTTCAGTTGTAATTTGGGTGGAATTATCTAAAATAAACAAACCCATTTCTAACCTATTGTAGATTCAGGGCAGACTACAGTTAATCCAAGGAGGTCAAGATCTTGGTCACAGAGCTGCTACACCCAGGACCATGTCTGACACCAGATTAACACGGTCTAGTGTCTGAGTGTGGAGTGTGGGGATGAAGGAGGTGGCTGCTTGCTGCATCAAGAGTGTGGAAACTTTCTATGGGGATGGGCACGCCCAGTAGTGGCAGCATGGATCTGTAAAGGTAAATTTTATCTGCTTATTTTTAATCAGTGTGCAAAGTATACGGTTTCATTCCAGGATTTTAACCAACATTTGGTTTCCCCCTTCCTCTCCTCCTTGCCCCCCATCCCTCTCCCCTCCTCTCCCCTAACTCCTCTTCTCCCCTCTGGCATCCTTTCTCCACAGGAGCCTCCTTTTCATTTCCCTTCCACAGATAATCTGCTGCTTTCTCTTCTCTCCTCAACATACCCTGTCCCTTCTCCTGGCCTCCTTTCTATGCCCCACCCTATGCCCTCACTCACACCCACTCTCACCCATGCATACATTTAAGCATTTAAAAGTTAAGATTCACACGACAGTAAACACGTGATGTTTGTCTTTCTGAATCTGGATGACCTTGCTTAATCAAATGCGTTCTAGATGTAACATTCATCCATTTCCCTGAGGATTTCATTTTTTCTTACAGCTGAATAAAACTCCGCTATGCCTATGTGCCACGTTTCAACTTTCCCTTCATCTGTTCATAGGCACCTAGGCTGCTTCCATCCCTTGCTATTGTGTATCATGGCCTAACTTCTATTATTTATCAAATGTCTTATTGCTCGATGGCAGCATGTTTTGAAAACTTGACTTCTTAACGAGTCATTCATCCTGGCAATGAGATATTGTTCCCGAACCTTCCTTAGAGCAATGTCCCCTGATAAATATTTGTAGATTGACCTTATCTCACATACCTTAACTGTGTGGCTAAATCCACTTTAAAAAGGGAGCACAACTCCAACATCAGCACCCAACCAAGAGAGACATCAGCAGCACCTCAGACACCAATCTTGAACCTTCCTTCTGATCCTCTCCATCTGTGTGGGGCAACCTGGTGTTGGCTTCTAACAGGGATTGTGGTTCACTTTCCCGTGAATATATATCATATACTATTTCCTGTTTAGCTTGTGATCTCTTTCGGTTAACAGGATTGCGAGTTTATGATTAAGTACGGAGTCTTCTTGATCCATCCCTACTGCTGCGCGCTACTGCATTGTGTAGCTATGATGTAGTGATTTTCTCTACTGCTAATGAGCATTTGGGTTGTTGCTGGTTTAGAGCTAGCAGGGACAAGGTTGCTTTTGGATCTTCCTACACATAGATCATTTTCATAAGCATATGGATTCCGTTCTTTATGCTACAAATATTTAGAAGTATGATTGCCGAGTCATAGAATAGGAATATGCTGCACTGTGGTAGATATTTTGAAATAGTTTCCAAAAATGTTTATGCCAATGCATACTCTTACCAGTAAATGTGTGATGGTTATCATCATTCCTCCTGTTCCCCAACGTGTGGTGTTATCCATTCTTTGCATTATAGCCTTTCTGGGGGTCTGAAGTTGTACTTTGCTGGGGACTAAACCCAGGTCCTCAAATATGTTAGCCAAGTCCTCTTCTATGAAGCTGTCTGTATTCAGAGCCTCCCCTTAGAAGAGGGATTTTAACACACATATTCATTATGAGTAATATAGTTATTGAAGTTGGTTATAATATTTTGTTTTTATTTGTTTTGCATTTTTAAAGACAGAGACTTTTTGTTTACATTTGCATTAAGACAGAGAATTAATTTGCATCTCTGGTTGGCTTGGAATGTTCAGTAATCCTCCTGCCTCAGTCTCCTGAGTGCTGGGATTGCAAACGTGTACCATCATGCTGGATTATCTTATTTTTGCTCTATCTCTTTATGATAAATGTATTTTAACCTTTTATTGGTTCTTTGTGAACCTCAACCCCACTCATCTCCCCAGCCCTTTGTACTCACCTCCACCCTTGCAACCTCTCCCAGAGAAAAGCAGAGAAAAGAAAAACCTCGCTGTGGAAGCTGGGGTGTGTCACAGAGTGTGCCACCGTATGCCCTTTTGTCCACACGTTCTTTGCTTGCAAATGTTCATTGCAATGCCATGTTGGTCTGGTACAAGGCCTCTGGCTTCTGCCACTCTATCAATCCTGAACCTCACTGGGACTCCTTTTAGATATCCTGTGTGTGAGAGCCAGTGGGCTGACATCTCTGACACCTTTTGGGTCCAGATTCACAGCTTTGAATGGGCTCAGCCCAACATCCACCCCATTGATGGACTACTGGAGTGCATGAAGGGGTTGGTTCTACAGATCCAAAACTGCAGGGTCTCCACGACACAGGGCAATTACCAAAGGTTTCTTTTCAGTTGTGTTCCAGTCTAAGTGTGTGTCCCCACCCTAGCTATTGTTCTTGAGTAAAACGACTTCATCCCTAGAACCACCATTAGACTAACGTCTTAAAAGTCAAAACTTTGAAGTTTTTACTGTTGTATTTGTTTCCACTTCCAGTCTGGTGTTGTGGAGCTTTATACTGTTGTATTTAGTATCTATTATCTTTCCACTCAACTGTAAAATCAGTATGCTATTCTTGACTCATATAGATTACGATCATTTTCCATATTGTTTCATGGGCTTCATTGTAACCAAAACTAAATCTCTGTAGTATTCAAATCACAGCTACTTACAGTAGAAAAGTGGGCCAGACAGTCGTAAATAAGATTATGTTTTTTTCATATAAAGAGATATTTCTTGTATTGGTCCAGGGTCTCTGTTATCACTATAGAAATCCGAATTGTTTTCTCATGCATTCTTTAACCCCATTCTTAACAAGCTGAGTCTTTCTTGTCCCCATAGCTAGTCCATGAAGACAGAACGGTGGTTGCATTGACAGATATAAGGGGAAAAAGGGAGGCAAAAGGCTTTTCCAGTTATGTTCAGAATGTGATGCCTGGTACTTTATCAGCTGCTCATATCTCTGGATTTTAAAGGTTTTTATTATTTTTAAATAAATAATTTTACCTATATAAATATATAACATTTTATTATAGAATATATTATAAATTGTATTTATATAAAAATATAATAAAGTATAAATATATTTTAAAGTAATACAAATATAACAGTAAATATTTAAAATTACATTAAAATATCTTTATTTTGTATAATAAATAAATATGTGTCTGTGTAAGTATATGTCTCATGTGTGTGGGTCCCCCCAGAAGCAAAACAAGGACATCAGATATCCTGAAGCAGGAGTTATAGGAGGTTGTGAGCTGCCAGATGTGAGTACTGGGAGCAAAGACCTCTACAAGAGCAGTGAGTTCTCTTAAAGGCGGAGGTGTCTCTCTCTAGCCTGTTAAATCTCTATCTTGAAGACCACTGAGTAACTGGCTAGAACTGGCTTCTGGGGAGACTGAGAAATTAGTGGTTGACTTTCAAACCCCTAAAGCAGAATAAAGGAGAAGGTGTTGGTTTGGTGTGAAGGCAGAAATAAAAATGATGTCTGCTGTAGATGTTGGAGAAAGGCCTCCCAAACAGCATGGCTTAGTCAACTCCTCTTTAGCTCTGGGAACAAGGCCACTGGAATCGACAGCGCCCTCTGCTGGTGAAGGCTCATTTTTGGCCTGGTCCACAGGGCATCGGCTTAGGCTGCACTCCGTGTCCCTTCTCTGTTTGTTCTACGGGGTGATGCTGTGTTCATGCCTCATTAGACTCAGCCACCTTTCCTCCATTACCATGCCAACTGACCTTTAGTAAAATAGATGATAGCACACACCGCTACCCACACACTCGGTGAGAAACGGGAAGGTGATGTTTTATAACAGACATCCCTCCTCCCCCAATGAATGGCATGCCTTCCACTTGGTTTGGCTTGGAATTCTGTGTAAACCAGATAAACTTTTGTCTACATTCTTTATTGGTAAACAGGGGAATTTGTTTTCCTCTGGCAAGGTGGTCATTTCTATTTTTTTTTTAAACAGGACTAATGAATAAATCAAAGAAAAATACCAACTGATTAAAAAGTAAGAGCCTCTTGGAAAGCCCATAGAAAGTTCTGTTGGCAAAAGGCAGATAGGGGACTAAAGGTGGAAACCAAAGCCTTCTAAGTACTGACCTGGTAAGCCTAAGTCACTTAGGGCCCCCACCTCTGGCTTCTTCATTTACATAATAAGGAAATGTCTAATTTATAGGTTTCCTTGACAGGTAAGAGGTAACATGTTGTCAGATCTCTTTAGTGAAAGACAAGTAGCAAAGGCTTCCAAGGGCACTTTAAAGATCTTACGGCACATTCTGTCAAGGATTTTGGCCCAGCAATGGATATGAGAAATAGTCACAAATACCATGATATGCACCTCCCACCTCCTCTTTTTGAATCTAATTTGACTTTAAGTCAAATTCTTGCCAGCTTCTCCCATTGTAATGAGGAACACCAGATGTGAATTTTTAAATCGAATTATTTACCATAAAGTAGTAATTCAATCATCTCACTGCAAATGCTTTGCAGATGAAATGAGCACATTAAGTATAACAAGGGAGATGAAGTGGGTGTTTTCCTTTAAGCTCATCAATTTGTGTGCTGGATTTTCCTAAGCATAGCCATTCCATCTCCACAGCAGCCTTGCCACATTTTGGGGTTAACCTTCATTTTAGTTGAAGAATCCAAAGTTTAGAGACCTTGTGAGTTACCAAGGTTACACAAGCATCAAAAGGGGTCTTGGTACCCCAACTCCAGAGGGACTTTTTTGCAGGAGGAAGGGAGAGGGTGAAGAGTGGGTTTGATTTTGTTTTATTTTTAAGTACCAATTTCTAAAGGCATCCTGAGGGCTGAGACCTTATCTCATTCCCTGTTTTATTTCTAGTGTTTGGCCCGATGCCTGGGGTAGCTGCTTAATATATATACATCTGTCCAATAAACACTAACTGGATGGGAAAATGAGTCCTAAATCATAAGCCACTGAAGTGGTTTTCAAGCAAGGTTAACTGGTTGGAAGGTACCTCCCACAGGAGACCAACCACTGTGCTACTGGTTCTAGAACCTTAATAGAAACAAATGACTTGGGAAGGGGAGGGGGGATACCCAGTTATCTTCTCCTTTGTCCACCATCTGTCTGATGGGCTAGCCTTTCTATCAAGTGAGGCCTTGAGTGAGATGCAGGCAGTGAAAAAGGAAGCTGAGGATCCAGGGAGAAGGAATCCATGATGACCACACCTTCAGACTACGCCCAGGTCCCTCTGTGTTCCTTGCTGGGCTGAGCTGAGAAGACCTGTTTATCAGTCAATCACTTTTTTTTTTTTAAAGAATGGATTCTTGGCATGCATGATCTGATCACTTGTCATTCCTAAATTCCCACCATTTAGTCCTCAAATTAGTGTCCCATAGATATTTGTGGACCCAAATAGGGACCTTAGTGGGCAAGAAGAAATGCTTCCCACGCAGCAGAAGTCTGGCCTCTGCTAGTGACATTCCTGGAACATCAGGTGCCTCAGTGTGGCTGCAGGTCCTCACTACAGAGCCAGTAAGGCAGAGCTTGACAAGAAGGTAAGGACGGGCAGGTTAGGCTTCAGTTCTAAGAAAGGCGGAAGGGCTCAGTGTCCCGAAGACTCGTTTCTCTATCTGAATCTAGGACTGGGCTTTACTGGAACAATCACTTCCATCTCACCCTATCAGTCAGCGGCTGATCAGAGGACAGAAGCCATCCATTATCTTGAAAGGGAAAGTTTCATCTAAAGAACCGATTAGTAGGCGCTAAAGGTGGGATGTCATTAGGGAGGCAAAAAATCAGCGGCTGCAGGAAGCAGCATCTATGCTGGGTATGGGAGTAAAAGGGGCCTGGGTGGGGCTGTTAGCAAAGCTCAGACTTTCAAGAAGGGACAGCGATGTGCTGTCTCTAGAGAGATGGTGTGTGGTTGGTGTGGATTGTCATCTTGATGGGAATATATGCTCACCTAGGAGCCTCACTTCTCTGGGCATTTCGAGAGATGTGTCACTGAGGAAGGCAGACCTACACTGACTGTGACTAGCACCATGCCACAGACTGAGCTTAAAAGTGAAACTAAACCAAGCATTGAATCCCCCTTTCAGCATTTGCTAGTTGGTACCATGGCTCAAGTTACTCCTGTCACCATGCCTTCTCTGTCATGAAGGACAAGCATCTGATGAACTGTGAGGCAGCATAAATAAACCTTTCTTCCCTTCATCAGCTTTTTTTCTCAGGCACAGAAAGATAACTAAGCAGGGCTCACTAAGGCTGGTTTCAGGAGTGGTGGAAAGAAAAAACCAAATTCAACAATTCAGTCCCCAGGTGAGGAGCTACGTGTGCTTGGGAAAGGCTGCTGATGCTCATGAGAACAAGAAGAACAAACAACGTGTTTGAGAGCCCTCCTTTTCTTTCTTTTCCAGCCTTGCAGTTTTGACTAGTGGCCTGCAGAGGCTGACCCATAGAGATCTAGCAGTGAGGCAGAAGCTGGTTTTCAGGGCCAATGGACCCAGCATCACAAAGCAATGAGCAACACAAGCTAAATAATTATCACACCTGTCTATTGTCCCCAAATGGTCTGATAGATGAGCTGTCTGCAGCTATTGTACAAGACAGCTAAATGCTTCCATTGGCTAGGACTGATATTTAAGTCATTTGATGTTATCTGCATATTTATCAGCTGTCCTAGATAGGCGAGAGTAGATTTCCCATTCCTGTCTGTCCTGTCTGAGGCGTCACCCTGTGCTCTCTAATAAGTGGATAGTGTTGAACACAGGCTTTTTAACAGGCTGTGAGGTTTGAACCTTACCTAAAGTGTTGTGTGTATAATGTGGTCTGTGTGTGTGTGTGTGTGTGTGTGTAGTTAACATGTGTGTGTGTATGCATGTGTGCATACAGTGTTCAAGCATGTGGAGGCCACAGGTTGATGACTGTGTCTTCCCCAGTCACTCTTCATCTTATCTTTTGAGGCAGAGTCTCTCACTGAATCTGGAGCTCACAGATTCAGTTGGACTTGCTGGCCAGGGAGCACCGGAAACCCACCAGGCTCTGCCTCATCAGCACCACGGTTACAGTTCGTATTGTCACGTGAGGCTTTTCAATGTGGGTGTTAGGATCTGAACTCAGGACCTCATGTTTGTATGGCAAATGCTTTAGTCATACATCTATCTCCCCAACAGTTTTGGCCTTGATTCTGCACCAGACTATCTAGACAACAGTCTGCCGCTCTTCTTCCATCACTTCAGTAACAGGACCACCTTATACTACTGGAGATGGTATGGATTCCAAAGAAATTGATGCTCAGTACTAGTAGAATCTCACAAAATAGGAATTCTTATTCTGCCATGGATTTCTTTTGGTTGGGGGAGAGCAACTTACTATGGAGCCATAGGTGACCTTGAGCTTCTGATCTTCCTGCTTTGCTTACCATGTGCTAGGGTTATAGGGCAATGCACACTAGCCAGCTTTATATCCAAGCCATTTGTGATCGAGTGGGACAAGAGTTGAAGGAGTGAATAAAATGAATCCTCTACAAATTCACCTACCCGTCAGTATCTTCCTTGCTGTGTTCTGGGACCGGGAAGCATATAGGCAAAAGGGCGTGGATCCTGCCATGTCAAGGTTCCAAGCTTGGGATTCTGAGAGCCAAGGGAGGAAGAAAACAGTGTGACAGGAGCCGTGACTTACTAAAGCTGGTATCATAGGCCCACATGAGATCTCCATTCATTTTCCATTGTCATGCAAAGCCTAGCCTCATCCTTTATTCAAGGGAATCATGAGTTGTCTCTTCCATTTTCTGTGGCTCTATTATTAAGACAAAGCACATCTTGTCCCACCCTGGTGATACTGGAATCTTTGTTAGAAAAGACTGAAGACTGTCTCATGTAGTCATCTGCATGGCTGACCACTTACAGTGCTGCGCTAGGGTTTCTCAAAATGTCTACATTTGGCTTCTACATATATTCTAGGCTAAGTCATAATATAATGGTTGGACCTCTAGGGCAATTATCAGTGGGAAAGAGGAATATGAGGCACAGCCCTATAGCATTTTGTGATTTCATCTCACATGATAAGTTATTTTATGTGTAAGCTTGACTGAGCCATGGGGTAGTCAAATGTTCTTTGTACGACAGGGTTTTGTATGATATTAACATTTAAGTTTGTAGTCTAAAGAAAGAAAATTTCCCTTCCTAATGTAAGTGGATTTCATCTAGTCACTTGAAGGTTTAATAGAACAGAAATCTCACTTTACGTGCAATAAGAGAATCCATCCTGTTTTATCCTGCCTATGGACTTCACATGAAATACTAACTCTCCCTCAGTTTTAAGCTTTCAGTGTGTAATGACACCTTGAGCTTTTAAAGTGCTCAGCCTTCTGACTGGAGCTTTTCCATCATTGCCAACCACAGGACTTTCCAACTTCCATAATCATTAGAGCGCGCACACACACACACACACACTCATATACAAACATGCATATGTATACACCCATACACACACACACACACACACACACACACACACACACACACACACACATACGTACATGTGCACAAACATGCACATGCATATGCACAGAGTTAGTTCTGTTTCTTTGAAGAATCCTAACTCATACATTTCAGAAACCTCACCTCTGTCACATGACATTGATTAAACCAATCACAAAGGACCAGGCAGCTGACAGCCTGGGAATGAAGACCCCTTAGTTTTGCTGGAGATGTGTCAACGCCAGAGCATGTGAACACAATACATCAGTGCAGTCATCTTTGGAAACTGTAATCTGTCACGGCATCTTACTCAGTCAGGAGCTGGGGGAAGGGGTGTCTGAAAAGGAGTCAGGGTGGCAACATTGTCTCTGTTGAACTCTGAATGCCTATAAGGGGAGGGCAAAGAAAAGTATTTCATGTTAGAGTTAAAAATACATCAACCTGTGAGAGCATTAGATAGATTCTGTGTATACACGGTCATTGTGCTCTATTTTCTTTGACTGGTAAGGGTCTGAACTTACCAAGCCTCTCCTTTCTCATAAGACGGCAATGGCACCAGCCAGGCAGACTAAAGAGCTTATGATGCAGGACGACGGTGTCTTGAGGCAGATGCCATTCAAAGACTACCCCACCCAGTGTCCTCTTACGTCATGTTCTACCTGGACCTCAGGAGGTGTCCTGAACAGTAAATGTTTCCATGGTAACATAATAACAGATGTGTCCAGCGTCAGGGTGGGAATAGGTGAGAAGAGAACACGAATACATCAGCAAACTCCCTCCGACATCCCCATTTAGCTGCTGTCAACGTTTTGATGATCATTCCCACTGCGAGCATCTTAAACTACAGTCTTAATGTTGAAGTTTTCCGTGGAGACGCCTCTACTTTCCTTGATATATTGGATTCTAATATCCATCAGTTCTGATGCTTCCCACAGAGACAAATCCCAACAGTTTTCTTCACTACCCAGCTTACCTGCCTCTATGCAGAGAATACATACACATGTTCTGTTTTTACTTGGTGGCTATTACTTTCACAACACTGACAACCCAAGTATGTAACTACATAATGTAAGAGGAAGGGTTTATGCCTCATCATGGGTTCAGAGGGCTCAGTCCTTCATGGTGGGGAAAGTGTAGCAGAGAAGCTCAGTTCACAGCAGCAAGAGCATGTGTCTGAAAAGCTGTTTCCATTTTAGCTTAGCAGATCAGGACATAGACAAGTCCTGGGCACGATAAGAACTAGAGACTTGACAGACCTTCAAAGGTCTCCCTTAAGGACCTACTTCCTCCAGCCAGGCCAGTGTCTCTAGCTAAGGAGCAGCCAAACCTTGAACTTGTTGGGGATATTTTCAATGCATATCCTAGCGGTGGGATCAATAAGACAGTTGCTACCACCTGCAGAACACAGCTACAAATAATTGGACGTGGCAGACTCTTTCTCCCTTGCTCTTCCTAACTGAAGAATCACTTTATATCTAAACAGTGTATCATCCACTTTTGAAAATTTCTCATATTCTTTTTGCCCTCCCCATTCCAGATTTCTGAACCATCACCACAGACCATTAAGCTATGTAATAATTGGTATGGCAATCTATTGGCCTTCTTCGTTGCTTCTCCACTAAACATCAGAAGGACCCCTTCACAGAGGGCACTGAAATGGCTCCCCATGCCTCTCGAGCATGGCTTCATGTGACATCTCCTACTTGGAGTCAAGTGACTCCTAAATAGAAACCTTCTGGTAGCACCGTCATTAATTAGCATCCTTACTCAGAACATCTAAAAGAAGCTTGCTGGGAGGACAGTGCATTCCCCACAAAGCTAGTGAAGTTAAGCTGGCTGGTTTTAAAGAGAAAATCTCTCCGCTGAATCTTTCAGTCTTCTCTTTTCCGGAATTCCTTTGCCTACCCCTCTATCCTCATTTATTGCTCCTTGTCCTTTCCTCTCCGAATTGTTCTTGCCTGTTGGTCATTGGTCACACTGCGTACCGTTTATGCTTTGTTATCACAGCTGGAGGTAAGGACTGCCTTTGCTCATAAGACTGGCTGCTTACTGAGTGTCACTACTGTGTCTTCCATACTTGAGCTGGACAGTTCTAGAATACAGATAGCACAGAGCAAGTGCTCAGAGAGCATAGACTGAGGGATCATTGTAAGTAGTGGTGGCCTCTTCATTTGGGGGTAAGGCAGCCGGCCAGGTGGGACCTGCCTGAGATAGTATTCTGACAGAACCTCACTAGGGTACTTCTGGGGAGTTGTCTATTCCCTTTCCTTTTCCCACATCCAGCAGAACATCTCCTGCTTGGCGTGGATAGGTTATAACTCAGCTTTCATTTCCTTGAGAACCCACCCTAAGCCCTCCCTTCACCTCAGTTACCCCTTCCAACCAAGACTGAGAGACTGCGGTGTTCCTCTGCATCCTTCACATCACAGGGGATGCCACATCTTACGGCTTGCTTCTTAATTACAGTGTCTTTCAAGACACCAGACGCATGAGAAAAAGACACACATGCTTCTAGCTTTCATGCTACTCCTGGTGTCAAACATTGCCTAGGTCACCTCTGCTTTCAGGAAATAGGAATAAAGGTATGCGTGAGTAATTAAAACAGCCAAACCACTGCTTATGCATTTTGGAATCATCTTTTCCTTCTTCTTCTCTCAAGATGCAACTATAATCATCTATGAAGTTATGATGGTATTGTGAAAAGATAAAGTCATAATAAAACACAGGATATACAATGTACTATTCAAACACCCAGGAACATTTTTTATTTATGCTTTTGTCTAAAAATATTCCATTACTATAAAATATGCAGAAGTAGAGGATACACGGCTGGCAGTTTTCCTTACATTATGAAAAGCTGGATTAACTAATGGGCCCCTGCTGCCTCTACTGTTCATTTTGAATGGGCTGTCCCAGCTATTTTGAGAATTATCAGGGACATTCATCTTCTTCTTGGAGGAGAATATCATTATTGTGAGAAATATGGAAGGATTTTATCTTAAAATGACAAAAAAATTAATAGTTCTAATATAACCCATTTCTGGAATAATAGTCCGTGTTCAGCTGCTGTGAACCTCAGAACACAGAACTGCAAGGCCTACTAACAATGTGAAAGTTGTGTCTCATCCAACACAGTGAGAAACAACAGCATTCTTACTGTATTCTTTGTGGAAATTATAAAATTTATGCTATCCAGATGTTCTTTTTCAAGACTGGCACTGGAAAGGAGGGATTGAAGGAATGGAAGAAGAAATACTATATTTTCCTACTATATAAATTCTTCTTTGCAATCCTTGGTTTATATCACAATAGCCTCTAAAATGCACCTGTCATATGTGTGGGGTATTTTGTGTCAATTGTTATTTTGAGGCTGTGTTCCCAGATCCTCCTAGTCTCCAGACACTTTGTGGAGAACAAGAACCCTTTATAGAACTGGTATCCACCATCTCAATATCTAGAGAGATGGTTGTCTTCTGCATTCATCCTAGGAAGATTTGTCTAACTGGAGGCACCCAAAGCTGCTCTTAAGATGTTCCAGTCCCACTCCATCTGCGGCTGGGGACCTCAGCTTGGGCCACAGGGCTCCATAACCAATTAGCGCCAGGAGAAAGATACCCTTCCAGGAGCTTGGAAAAGCCAGGAGTGGGGCCAAGACAAGCTTCACAGCTCACCAGGAACTGCCCCGAACCTGCGAGACACAGGGACTGAGGTAGGCAGGCATAGAAATCCCCTGGATCCCAACAGTGGAGGCGGTGGCCGGAGACTTCTGCCTGGGCCACCAGGGTTCCATAGCCAAGCAGCGCCAGGAGAAAGTTACTCACCTAGGAGCGTGGAAAAAACACCTCTCAGAGAGAGCTGGTCTTCAAGGAGTATTGATACAGAGGCCTGCAGGTGAGAAAAGTCATAGCCAGACAGTAAGATCAGCTAACATCAGAGTTAACAAGATGGCAAAAGGCAAGGGCAAGAACCTAAGGACAGAAACCAAGGCCACTTGGCATCATCAGAACCCAGCTCTCCCACCACAGCAAGCCCTGGATTCCCCAATACGCCAGAAAAGCAAGACTCAGATTTAAAATCATTTCTCATGATGATGATAGAAGACTTTAAGAAAGAAATTAACACCCTTAAAGAAACACAAGAGAACAGAGGTAAAGAACTAGAAGCCCTTAAAGAGGAAACACAGAAATC
>CM052706.1:17468238-17488424 GCA_028551405.1 Uromys caudimaculatus | reverse complement strand
GCTGCCAGGGGTCGATCTCCTCTGCCTCTGCGTAGGTTACGTGGTCGACCCCAGTGCACTGGCCTTTTGGCGGTCTGCCGCCGCTCCCGAATTAAACCTCGTGTGATTGCAGCAAGGACGGTCTTTCGTGAGTTCTTGGGGGGTCGCGCCGTCCCGAGATTTGAGTGAGGATCTCCCCGATTTGGGGGGTCTTTCAACCCTTGACTGTAACATTGATCCATTGATATATTTAAATGTATGAAAAATAATTTTCAGGTGTGGTAATAGAAATTGTAATATGTGTGTGTGTGTGTGTGTGTGTGTGTATCTGTGTGTGTACAAGGTGTATGCATATGTTTATGTGTTGATATACTCACCTATACTCAGTTTTAAAAAAAAAAACCTAGGTGTGTAGGTGTGGGATCATGAAAGACAGCCTGGTTTCTGGTTGAACTAAGGTTTAAAACCCCAGTGGACTCAGTAGGAAATAACCCTACAAGGGATGGTAGGCATTTTGCCATGCTCCTGGGTCCCAGGCTCCTGACACCAGGCCGCAGCTCTCCTCCATAGGCCTGTGACTATCAGTCACGTAAGGGCAATGCCCAAGCCTCTCCACAGGTAGAGGTGTGGTCACGTAGCCTCAAGACATCCCCATGTTAATGAGGCACCTAGAGAATTAGCCACTGCCCTACCCAGCCACTCCTCCGTGCAAAGGTATTTCAACCTCACCTCTCCCTGAGGTTGGGGGTACGAATTCACTCATGCCACTCTCTGCCATGACAATAAACACCCTGAAACCATGAACTGTCTCTCTTCATTGGGATCCACCATAGGGAACGATGAAACAGGCCTTCATCTAAAGAGCTGCACCTAGTTTCCCGCAGAAGCCCTTCCAGTGCTCCCAGCCATGGCCTCTACCAAACCAAGTGAGCTAGCCGGTGACAAGTTGGGAACCGAGGTCCCTCCCACCCCCGACTCAACCAGATCTAAGCTGAGGGCTCTCACTTTGTTCTCAGCTCTTCCCAGGCATCCAGCAGCACCTGAGATGCCCAAGAGCCTGAGAACCAGATGGAGACGGCTTCTGTGCAGTCCCCGGGACCCCCAAGCTGTGCTCTCACACCCCAGGGCAGTGTTCCCCACAGCTTCTCACAGTCCAACACCCACCCAGCGTGCCGTGGGGTTAGCGGTCAAACTTCCCGAGCCCCACCTCTCCGGGAGGCCTGAGCCTGGCATGGACACAGGACACTCTCACCCCACCCCACCATTTAACTCAACATGGAGGAACATTGTCTTAGTCAGGGATTCTATTCCTGCACAAACATCTTGACCAAGAAGCAAGTTGGAGAGGAAAGGGTTTATTCAGCTTGCACTTCCACATTGCTGTTCATCACCAGAGGAAGTCAGGACTGGAACTCAAGCAGGTCAGGAAGCAGGAGCTGATGCAGAGGCCATGGAGGGATGTTCCTCACTGGCTTGCTTCTCCTGGCTTGTGCAGCTTGCTCTCTTATAGAACCCAAGACTACCAGCCCAAGGATAGTACCACCCACAAGGGGCCCTCCCCCCCTTCAACACTAATTGAGAAAATGCCTTATACCTGGATCTCATGGAGGCATTTTTCTCAGCTGAAGCTCCTTTTTCTGTGGTAACTCCAGCTTGTGTCAAGTTGACACATAAAACCAGCCAGTACAATTGACCCCTTTGTCAACTTGACACACAAACACATTACCATTAAGCCTTGACCCTTACTTTCTTATTCATCCTCAATATCTAAATAACTTTAAAAGTCCTACAGTCTTGCATATTAAAAGTTCAATCCCTTTAAAATATCCAATATCTTTTAAAATTCAAGATCTCTTTAGCTCCACTAAAATATCTTCTTTCTTCAAGCGGGAAAAGTATCAGGGCACAGTCACAATCAAAAGCAACTGTCCAATATCTGGGATCCACTCATGATCTTCTGGATTTCTCCAAGGGCCTGAGTCACTTCTCCAGCTCTGCCCTTTGTAGCACACATCTTGTCTTCTAGGCTCCAGATGCCTGTACTCCACTGATGCTGCTGTTCTTGGTGGTCATCTCACGGTACTGGCATCTCCAAACCACTGCTGTCTTCCGCTGCAATTAGGCTTCACCAATAGCCTCTCATAGGCTCTCTTCATGGTGCCAAGCCTCACCTCCTTTGCATGACCCCTTCAGTCCTGGGCCATCAATTGCAACTGAGGCTACACCTTCACCAATGGCCTTCTGCAGCCTCTCACAGTGCTGAGCCTTGGCTGCTCTTCATGATCCCTTCATGCCTTCAAAACCAGTACCACGTGGGTGACTCTTACACATTAACAAATCCAGCCACAGCACAAGGTAAAATCTTGGCAATCTCTGGAACACAGCCTCTGTGTTCTCAGAAAACACTTCCTGGAAGATTTCACCTCAATGATGCTGGTCTCTTCTTAATCACTGCTAATTTCTTAGCTCCAGCTAACCAGCATCAATAGTCCCAGTAATACAAAGTTTTTGTTTTAGTAGTTCTGGTATCCTGTTAATCACAGCTGACTCTTAGCCCCAGCTAACCAAAACCACAGAATCTTCACAATCAAAATAGCAAAGGCCCTGATAAGAGTCTTTAATCTTCCCTCTGAAATTTCACAAGCCAGGCCTCCATCTTCTGCACTGTTCTCAACATTATCTTCCAAGCTCCTATACAACATCCCACAGAGCTCTTAACACCAAATGGCTCTTCTAGCCCAAGGTTCCAATGTCCTTCCACAGTCCTCCCCAAAACCTGGTCAAGTTGTCACAGGAATACCCCACTCCTGGAACCAATTTGTCTTAGTCAGGGTTTCTATTCTTGCACAAACATCTTGACCAAGAAGCAAGTTGGGAAGGAAAGGGTTTATTCAGATTACACTTCCACACTGCTGTTCATCACCAGAGGAAGTCAGGACTGGAACTCAAGCAGGTCAGGAAGCAGGAGCTGATGCAGAGGCCATGGAGGGATGTTCCTTACTGGCTTGCTTCTCCTGGCTTGCTCAGCTTGCTCTCTTATAGAACCCAAGACTACCAGCCCAAGGATGGTACCACTCACAAGGGGCCCTCCCGCCTTGATCACTAATTGAGAAAATGCCTTACACCTGGATCTCATGGAGGCATTTTCTCAGCTGAAGCTCCTTTCTCTGTGATAACTCCAGCTTGTGTCAAGTTGTCACACAAAACCAGCCAGTACAGACATGATTTTAATCTCGGCACTGGGGAATGGGAAACAGACCCCTGGGGCTCACTGGCCATCCCAGCTTAACCTAAGCAGTGACTCCTAGGCTAATAAGGACCCTGTCTCAACACAAAGTGATTAACTTCTGAAGAATGATACAAAGATTTTCTTCTGGCTTCAGAACATACACACACACACACACACACACACACACACACACACACACACACACACTGGAATGCATAGGTCCCATTCAGGTGCTATAGGGGGAATCCAGGCAAGCTCATCTGTGACAGACTTCTCAGCAATTAGTGAGCTACAGTGAGGGCATCCTTGCAGATGTCTCAACTTCTGGTGATTCCACACATGCCCTTATCATCTCTGATTGTCTTGTTACTCTGGTTAAACCAAAGGTGATTCCCAGAGACCCCAGGCAGACATTCCCTGTTTGCTTCAGCTGCTCAGCCTCCCCTGGACTCTTTTTTTTTTTTTTTTTTTTTTTTTTGGTTTTTCGAGACAGGGTTTCTCTTTATAGCCCTGGCTGTCCTGTAACTCACTCTGTAGACCAGGCTGGCCTCAAACTCAGAAATCCACCTGCCTCTGCCTCCCAAGTGCTGTGATTAAAGGCATGCGCCACCACTGCCCGGCTCCCCTGGACTCTTTTTACTGGGACATCCTTATCTTATAAGCTTTGAGGAGGAGACTGTGGCCTCTTCTCTTTGTTAGTCTCAGGCCCCACAGATCTGTCAGGTCAGTACTGGGTTGGGAGTTAAATGAAACAGAGCGGACATGAAACTCTTTCTCTCTTGTGGCAGCTGCCACCAGGGTTATAATTTCTTCCTCAGAATTGGTTTAGAGGGGAGTCATTAGTCATTTTTTCTAGCTATTTAGCCCTAAGGTTGGTTTCCAGGCGTTCTTATAGATTTAGTTGGTCTACTTAAAAAGCTTTCGACAGCTACTTTCCTTCACTTTTCCTCCCTGTCTACCCCTCTCTCTTCATCCAATTCAGAAATCCATGCTTCAAATATTATTTTACCTTTGTAGATGGATACATGTGCAAAAGATATGGAGATCCCACAGGCAGTTTAAGCAGGCATCTAAATGCTTTCTAAATACATAAAAGTGTTGCTATATTCATAATCAAGTGTTAATTTTGAAGGCATAAAAATTTTTCAATTATCATAATTGCTTGGGGTTTTTACAAATTATAATATCCAGTATTATTGAGAGTGCTGGAGAGGAATGCTCTAAGGTCTAATGGCAGATAATGGAAAGCGGACTTAAGGAATGTTAACCTTATGTATAGGGAGGTGCTGAAGCCTCACAGTACTCTTTAATGGTGGACCTATGACAACAGTTTCCATTGGCAACAAGAGGGACATGGTAAATTCTGTTCATATAACTCAGTAGTGTCCAGCTGGTTACAATGAGATTTGCAAACAGTTTTTAATGGCACTGATCGTGGAGTAAAGCTATTGAAAGAAACATATATGTGGTGTGAAGAACATCAGTCGGGGAAGTGCTTGAGGATCTGAGTTCAACCCCCAGACGCTGTGGGAAAAGCTGGGTGTGGTGGTGCATGCCCTAAATCCCAGTGTTGGAAAGATGTAGGCAAGAGAGTCCATGGAACTTCTGCCTCGCTTGTCCATATGAATCAGTGAGCTCTGAGTTCTGTTAGAAACCCTGTCTCCAAAGGTAAGGTGAAGAATGATACAGGAAGACACCTGAGGTCAGCCTATGGTCTTTACGTGGCATGCATAGACCCATACACATGTGTACATATGTGTGTACATGCCTTGCAGACACACATGTACAAACAACAGTAAAGAGAAAGATATTTAACTCTGGGAGTAATATTATTTCATTCAGTTAAAACTGTAAGAAGTGTACACAGAGTTATCAGAAAATATGTATGCATTTTTGCCTCTGAATTATGAGGAAACAGGGATCTTTAATTTTCTTTTTTTCTTGTCCGTATGTTGCAAATTGTCTTAATAATCAGGACAGATTACATTGTTAAGACTGTGGTGATCGTTTTTCTTCCTCACAATGTCTGCTAACCACTTATCTCTTGCAGTAACCTGCTGTTTTTCTCAGCCCATTTGACTCCCTTGAAACGGTGACAGCCTTGAAAAGAATGAGTCCCTAAGGTGGACTTCTAATACACATGATCCTGTGCTGGCTCTTAACACACACTGTACCTACCTCAACAGATCCAGGCTACGTAAGATTGGAACTCATATTGTTGTGACACTGTAACAACTAATCCGCCACAGCTTCGGACTTGACTACATCCCGTGCTCCCTCTACACACCCATATTCTGTGCTCCTCCCCCACACCCATACTCTCTTCCCAGTTCTGCCCCTAGGCAGAAGATAATCAGATTTTCTCTCTAATAGGCCGGGCCAGCAGTACATTCAATCACATATGCCTGAAGCTGTAGGAAGATACATTATTGAAAACATGGGTTTCTGGAACTAGTTAGATCAATTATGACTAGATTGATTGAAATGAAGGGAGCTTACTTCATTTCTGGAGGAGTGATAAGGAGACAGGGGGCACAGCTGTGGGGGTGTTGATTAAATTAAGACAAGGCTGATTGAGTGGCCAGTCCATGGTGAGCAAAACTAAACCCAGGTGGACAGCTGGACTCTGGGTACAGTGACAAAAGAAAAATGGAACCAAAGTCTTTGGATTCCAGCATCCAGAAGAGGACTGGTGGGAAGGCATTCCTGTGGAAACAGACATGCAAGCATGGTGCCTAGTATGGTCATTAGAACAGTCCGGTAGAGCCTGTGGACAATGTGATTGGTTGTGAGAGCACACCCTCTCCTCACCGTCTCCTACCTGCTCTGGAGTATGTCATGACATTCTGTCTCTTAAAGATGTGGAACTGGGGTGGGCTGTGACTCAGCAAATGAGGCACTTGGTAATTGGTCTAGAAAGAAATAGTCTCCAGGAGCTGGGGAAGATAGCATAACTGGTAGGGTGCTTCCCTTGAAGGCATAAGGAGCTGAGTATGGGGGTTGCATGGGGTAGCTTAGAGGTTCAGAGCACTGGCTCCTTTTATAGATGACCTGGGCTTGATTCCAAGCATCCAAACAGCAGCTTACAGTGGTCTGCAACTCTAGTTCCAGAGGATCTAAACCCTCTTCTGTCCTCTGTGGACACCAGGCATATACATGGTACCCAGAGAACCATGAAGGCAAAACACCTATACACATATAAATGAGTAGAAAAATTAAAAAAAAATACATATTTTTAAAGAACTGAGTCTGATGCCCAGAATCTGCATTTTAAAAACCATGGCATGGAGGCTGCACATGCCAGCCAGCCTAGTCTCAGAAAATTCCAGACTGATGAGAAACTGCTTCAGAAAAAGAAAGACGGATAGTGCCTGGAGAGCAAAACCAACGGTTGTCTTGTGGCTTCCATGCACACATTCATCACGTCTGTACATGTAGCAACCCCCCCCCCCACACACACACACGACGCATAAGCCTGACTGGGTTTGTAGGAATTCAGCCGCCATCTTATGAGGATGCCCTGTAGCTACATGGACAAACACAGACGTGCCATGCATTTGTTCAGTTTGAAGGAGAAAAAGCAGCCTTCCACCTGAATCCATTCACCAGGGTAAAAGCTGTAGGAAATGTCTCCTCCCACCAAGAGTCTAGCTCCCAAGACTGAACAGGCATCTCTTTACTATGTGGGTATTATTCATGAAGTAGCTGGTTTATTCCGTCTTTGCATTTCTTCCATGAAGAACTCTAAGAAGTGAAAACTTATCTGGTGGATAACTTGCTCCACCCTGAGCCAGGCCAATCCCTAAGCATCTTTCTGCATCTCTACTGAGATGTCTCCCTATTGACACATGAAGAACAAATGTGTAGTGGAGTCAGCTGTGCTTGCGGATCTGGGGCAAAGCAAAAGACTTTATAGATGGATTTTCTGACAGCAGCATGTGCTGATAAAGAGGGAAAGAAGGACCCATGTAGTTACCTTTGCAGGGCATCTGCTGTCTACTCCTTCAGGGGTGTTTTTGGATGTCTAGGCATGAACAGGAAGAACAAAGCAACCCCTTCCAGAGAATCTAGGCAGACTGATATCTCTCAGATCCTGGGTGTC
Organism: Uromys caudimaculatus; assembly: GCA_028551405.1. Classification (NCBI taxonomy): domain Eukaryota; kingdom Metazoa; phylum Chordata; class Mammalia; order Rodentia; family Muridae; genus Uromys; species Uromys caudimaculatus. The sequence continues at coordinate 17,481,114 of CM052706.1, read as the reverse complement.
ACACAGATATTCTTAAAGAGTATATCCTACCAAGTGCCAGGAATTTCTAAGTTATTTACATGTTTCTACCTGATTAAAGTATCTCCATGAGCCAAGTGCATAATTGTTACCATTCTACACATAAGAAGCAGGTTAAGTATCTCCCCCCAACCCCACCATCACGCAGTTGATAGAAATTGGAATTGAAGCAGTGTGGGTGGAGTAGGGTTCTATGTGCTTGTGATCCCAGCCTTTAGAGACTGAGGTAAGAGGCTCTCAATTTTACAACCAGCTTGGGCTCCATAGTGAGGTGTGGGCCAGCCTACAAAACAGAGAGACTGTGTATGGTGAAACAAACACAGGAAAGAATCAGAGTAGTTTGACTGCAGTCTCTGTGCTGCTAGCCTACTGTCATCAGATTTATGTACAGTTAAATTTTTTATTAATTAGCACATATGTATTGTGCATATGACGCATTTCATGAACAGATCTTCATCTAAGTGTGTCACCAGAATGTGTACTTGACTACATACACGCCAGCTTCCTCTTCCTCCCATGAGTCCAGTTCATTTCCCTAGGTAGTCTTGATTTTTCATGCCCTATGTTCATACATAGTTTATGTGTTTATAAAATCTAGGACCCACAGATGAGAGAAAATGTGGTACTTATTTGTCTTCTCGAGCCTGAATTATTTTGGTTAATGTGATGATCCCAGGTGCACTGAATCTGTGTGAACAACATAATTTTGTTCTTCACTATGGCTGAATACAATACTATTGTATTTGTGTGTCATGTTTTTCTTTTCCATCATTTAATGACAGGCACTGGGGCTGAGTCCATTACTTGACTTTGTGACCAGTGCAACAGTAAACACAAATGTGAGATGGTGATTTCAGTTCCCCTGGGAATGTGCCCGGGAGTGGCGTGACTGGGTCATATGGCAGTTCTATTTTTGGTTTTTGAGAAACCTCCTTATTAATTTTCATAGTGCCTGAACCAGCTTATATTTCCATCAGCACCATGTAAAGGTTTCTTTACCTGTATCTTTGCCAACATTTGTTATTTATTTCCTCACTGGTAGCTGTCCTAACTGAGGTATCCAATTAATTATTTAAAACTAAGAATATAGGATGCAACCTCATTTTAGTAACAAAATGAAGCAAATGCAAACTGACTCCATGACGTATGGTAACTAAGTTTTTCTCAAATTGCAAATCTTCTAAATAGCCTGGAATTTAATGTCCTGAAAGGAGCCAAAGTCAAGCTAGTGTCCAGTCACTGTTGTGTTCAGTGCTATGGGTTAACTCAACAGCATTTGCAGAGCCTCTGAAGACAGGAAGATTATAGGCCAACACTTTCAGTTCTGGTTAAGTTACCATGTCACTGATTGCCCATGCATTCATTAATTCTTTCAACTAATTGTTAGTCAGTCAACCTTACTGTATACCTATTTTGTAAAAGGCAGTACATGGAATTAGCAGAAAAATATGCTTAGATACTTTCCGACTGCCTTGAACCACATTCCATTTCTGTGCCTCTGGGCTGTTGCAGAGTTTCAAAGGTATCCCATGTTGCTGTAGCTGACTGTGAGTGGACTAGTGGGATAGCGTATCTGCACACTGCACTGTAATTAAATGGGAGGGTTATGTAAACTTTGGAAGGCAGAGTTTCGTAGCATAGAACAGATACTCTGGTTTTAGGTGGAACTAGGTTTGAGTCAAGGGTCTACTGCGTAGCTGTGACCTTGAGTGAGGAGTTACATATCGGAAGCTTTATTTTTCTAACTGAAGAATGTTAACAACACCTCATAGAGTTGTGAAGGTTAAGTGGAATAATACATTTAAATGGTTGGACATGATACCTGTCATAAGAGAGACATCTATTGTAAGTTCCTAGGAGTGACAATGGCATTACAGTACTATACAACGAGAGGTCAGCCTTTTAAATCAATTTAATACGACTTTTCAGTGACCCCTCTGCCCAGTGAATATACATAAATGCAATTGAAACTCTGAGTCCATTTTCCTGTTGTAGGTATTTCCCCAAAGCATCATTTTATTTCCCCTGATGTTCAGATATAAAGGGAAGTGGTTATCTAGAGTGAAGATACAAACTGGCACCAGCAAACAAGATAAAGCTCACAGGCACGAAGACTGATTATTCAGGAGAGTGACTTGGGAGCACACAGACTGCCCTGTGGGAGCCATTGCTGGAAAACGTTGGAAGAGGAAGTTGAAATGATGAAAGAGACGTGATATCATCATGTACTATGCCGGTGGGTTTCCATCACTGTTGCAAAATACCAGAGAAAATCAACTTATGCCAGAAGCAGGTTGGTTTGTCTATCGTTTTAGTCCATATAGTTTTAGACAATTCAATTACTTAACCCTGTCTCTTTGGGGCCTAGGATGAGACAACACCATGCCAAGAATGTGTAGTAGAGGAAGCTACTCACCTCGTAATATTCAGGAAGGAGAGAAGGGGAAGCAGTGGAGATTTGTGTCTTGCAGTCCCCATTAAAGACACAACCCTCATGACTCAGGATCTCCCATTAGGCTCCATGTCTTAGAAGTCCCTGTAACCCCATGACTGGGCCCAAACAAGGACCAAGTACTGTGAGGTGTTCAAGATCAAGACATGGTACTCAGAAAAAAATTAATGGGAGAAAAATGATTATACTTTTGCCATGCCATATTTTGATCATTCTTTTCAGTTTGAAATCAATACACGAGAATGAACTCAGCATCAGCTCCATGCCAAGCGTGACTCTGATGTAGAAAGAGTCAAGAGAACACAGTTCCTAACAGCTCAGACCCCTGGACTAATGCACTGTATTCAAGCACCATTTTCTCCCCTGATAGCCCTGTGTTCTTCACTACCTGTATCCATCATGAGTCTCCATTAACTACCTATAAGAAGAGGATAACAATAATACCAAGAGCTAGTGAGAACATTTTGTGAGGTGATACCTATTAAAACTTTCTGGGCCTGGGGAGAGGGCTTAGTGGATAAGGACATTTGCCGTCAAGCCTGGTGACTTGAGTTTGAGCCATGGGACACACCTCGTAGAAGGAGGGATCCAACTCTAGCAAGTTATCTCTAACTTGTCAGACACACACACACACACATACACACACACACACACACACACACACACACACACACGCTCAAGGGCAGTGATAGATATAATTTACATTAAAAAACCTGTTTGGCATAGATTAAGGAAATAATATGTTGACAAATTGTAATATCAGTCTGACCCCAAGGAGGTTTGATGGTAAAGCAATGAGAACGTAGCCACGGGGAACATTCAGTGATTCTTGGATTTAATCATGGAGAAAAGAGCTGCTCTTCTGGTGATCCTCCACCACTGGGAAATTGAACCTAGAGTTTTGCATATACTAGGCACATACTCTACCTCCGAGCTATGTTCTTGGCTTTTTAAAACTCTGTATGTTTTTCGTAGAGTGTCTTATTTTGTTGCCTATGCTAGCCTTGAACCTCTCTTTTCTAAAGCCAACATCTCGATCCAAGGGACATTACCTCGTGCATGTTAAGGCCCTATTCTAGACTGGTTAGGTGTAGGGAACAGTGCTATTTTTAAAGCTTCCTAGAAAAGTATCCTCAGTTTCTTCCAACAATACAAACAGGAACAACCAACAGAGGGTCCTTTGACCTGGGGCTAAGAGGGCAGAGGCTGCAGTGTGCCAGCCCCAGCCCCAGCCCCACAACAGCTTTATTGTCGTTGGTATGTCTTATTGCTCCTATAGCACTTCTAAAATTGAGTCTTGCTCTTCCCAGTTTACACACAAGGAAACTGAGGTTCAGGCAGATCAATTGTTGGAGCTAATGCTGAATTCTAAACCACAGGCTAGCCTGCGGAACAGCAAGCGGGAAAAAGTCACTCTTGTTCCCTGTGGGCATAGCTTCAGCTTTTAAAAGTGTATCTAAAAATCTGTTGAATTGATTAATAAATACGTGTGTAAACATCCCTTTCTTTCTGCATGCACCGCGTCATTCGCCCCCTGTTTGAGCAGCGTACCCTGCGGTGTGTAAATAAGAGATGATGACTCTCGAATGTGCGTGTGGGTGGAATGGATTTGATAAAACAGAAGCATGCATAATTCAAATATGAAGCCCTGTCCCACTCCATTTTTGCATAAATAATTTGCAGACTCTCTGGATCTCTGCCAATATCGCACCCACCGCCTTCCACCACTGCCTTCCAGAAATCTCTCGAAATTATGTCAGGCATGCAATAACACGCCGAAGGTGCAGGAGATAAAATTATTGTTTTCATTTAGCATTTGAAAAATTGCTTTATGAATATGGGTAGGTCTTCACTTATTTTTGCCTGCGTACAAGGGTAGATGCAGAGAGAGTGAAAGGTAGCCCAGCATGCTGTTATGCATTGCTGGCAGAAGTAAAATTGGGTCCAACCTGTTTGAATATCTGTGTAAGACTCGAACCTTGAACTTTATTTCTTCTTCACAAGCTTAATTTTCCCCATGAATAAATGCTGTTCTTGTCTGTGCTTCTTCCCACTATGGGACCTTTGCCCATGAGTGTCTATTAGGGGTCAGTGTTTCTTTTACATCTAAATAACTTAAATGTTTGGGTGACAATTCAGATGTCAAAAATGGGACTTGCTTTTTCTGCATAGGACCATTACATCCTCCATGCTCTATTTGTACTTGGTGGTTGGTGACAAAGACCCTGATTTGGCCACTGGAAGTAGCCTTGCCATTTCCCGCCTCTAGCAGATTCATACAATCGTCCTGGCACAAGTGGTTAATTGGGGGTTTAAATGGGGTCAGTTTAAAATGCAGTCATCACGTTACCCTTGCGGTCCTCTCCCTTCAAGGAGGCTCCTTTCTCTCTCCTATTTCCAGTCTGGCATACAACGACAAAGCATTGGAAGGATTCCTTATTGGTACATCCCCCAGAGCCCTGTTGGTCACCTCTGAGTGGATGTCTGTGCCCAATATTAAATTTCTTTTACAATGGAACCTCCCGGTCAGTGGCAGAGTGCTAAGACCTGCAGATATCTATGGTCCCTGTCTCATGCCCCTTTGTTGGAAACCTCTGACAAACCCTATAAAACCGAAGGTGCTTTCTCAAACCATTTGAAGTTGCTCTTTTACTATTTAAGCTCTCCAGTCATATGTGAATTGGCCCAGCTGTTCTAGGAAGGTCAAGAGAGCAAGCCCATTGAGAGTTTCTATCCCATCACTGCCAAAAGGAGATTGGGGTCTAGCCTCGGATCATGTCCCATACTGTGCTGCAGGCATTAGTAACCCAGGCAGAACTTTTCAATTGCTTCCAATATGACTGAGAGCCACCTTTTATTTCCTGTTATGATAGCACGTCCTGTACCTGGGGGGCTGCCCCGAGAGGCTGCCTGCTGACTGCCTCCATCTGCTTGGAGCAGTGAGCGTGAAGGAAGCTCTGGGTGTTCCATCTCTGTGTCTGCGACAACGACAGATGATTTCTCTGCTTGCTTCCTGATGTGATTTCTCCTTACTTTAAATATTCTGGATACACATCTAAATGCCACATTTTTTTTTTCCTATTTAGGAATTGCTCTGCTTTGTGGCAGTGAAAGAAGAGAACTATACTGTCCTCATGGGAAACCGATTCTCTGTGGTTTTCTGCCCAGCCAGAGGTTGAGGGTGAAACACAGACACTCAATGGGAATGTTTCACTCCTTTCTGTCTCCAGTAGTTCAGTGTCTCTCCCTAGGCATTGACCTCTTGGCTATAGTTGTTTCTCTTCAGGTGCCATTAGGGAAGAACTGTGCTAAGGAGAATGTGTAGATACAGTTAGGAACATAAAGCCTAACAAAAGCAAATCTACTCCTGGAGAAGGCTCCCCAGTGGGGTAACATAACAGGCGATCCCACAGCTGGATGCATGGCCCAACCTAAGGCTGACGGCAATGTGGCAGATGTCTAGATGTGTCATTATTGCTCAAGACTGCTCCAAGTTCATTTCCTACTGAGTTTAGATTACAACAAAGTGAGAACTTTTGTCCTGGAAGCCCAGTGTGCAACTGGAGTGATATAGAAAGCTAGTGAGTAAATACCTTCAGAGACTTCCATAATGGTGGCCAAGGACTGAAGGAGGTGTCTGAAGGTGTTCAGGAGCCCTGCCACCCGAAGTCCACAGTGGCGGCATCAATGCCAATGTTTGTCTTGCTGCTTCGCCAGGCCTGATTAGAAACGTAGAGTTCACCGGCTTGACACACCCCACACTCTGCTAAGTAGAAATTGAAATCAAACCATAGAATTCAAATCCTGTTGATAAATATTTTGGCTGGCTGTTTCCTGCTTGAGGCAGGCATTTAGCCAACATGTTTGTTCACTGAGCTGCAATTTGTTCTTCTGCATCCCAATTCACTCGTTCTGTGTTACCCTTTCACTGCTGACAGGGCTCCATGCAGAGGAAAGTGAAATAAAAGCTAATAGCGATCCAGACGAATGAGAAGAGATTGGAAAGCGATATTGAGAATTATAAAGGAGAAAACTCAGCAGAACTAGCAGAGGGGGCGGTCGGGCTGGTAAAACAAACACATTTACAAAAGTGTTGCCATCACCCTCTCAGATGTGAAGCTCCCTCGTTGACCCAGCTCTGCACGGCACTCCCATTTCTCCCACATGCCAAGGGAATTTACGAATAGGATGGTTTCTTCCTGACCACAGTGAAGGGACCTGTGGTTTAAGTCTGCCTTCATCTCCTCATGCTTCACTGTACAGTGTCTCACACATGCTAGGTGCCTGCGCTATACAATCAGAGTTAGCAAGAAACCTGGAGAGAGCATGACCTCAGCCTCCGTCCATAGGTGACAGAATAGAGGTCATGAGTGGAAGTGACCCAGGAACCACAGGCCAGGGCTCCTCGGTCTAAGCAAGTCCCTTGCTGATTATCTTGTCATCATAACAATGGTATATGGCAGAGAACCAGTGTAGGGCCGGTGAGAGGGCTCACTAAGTAAGGATGCCTGGTGTTATAGCTGAACGACCTGAGTTGAATCCACCAGACCCACACGATGGAAGCAAAGAACAGCCTTCTGCAAAGGAGTCTCTGACTTCCACACTTCACTCTCACTTGTGGGGGGTGTGCTCCTCCCACAAATAATAAATAAATGTTTTAAAAAATCAAATAAACATACCATACTTCTGTTACCCAAAATAACCAATATCAATATTGTATTAAATGTGTCTCTCTCTATATATATACATATATAATAGATATGTTAATATATCAATGTACAAAAAAAATTTGTTATTTTAACTAAATATATATTAAATAACAAATGCCCTAGTTTTAAAGATTCATTTTGCACTAGACTATAAGCATCTTCTGTGTTATATTTTCTCCACCAATATGATCTTCAAAAATTAAAAAGCCTACTGCCTGGGGCCAAGCCTGTATGTAGCACAGTTGTGAGAGTGCTTGCCTACCACACACAGAGTCCTGGGGTTTGTCTCAGCGCCACATCAGTCAGGCATGGTGGTACATGCCTGTGTTTACAGCACGCAGAAGGTTAAGGCAGGGAGATCAGAATTCCAAGAAGTGTAAGGTATCCTTACTGCATAGCAAGTTCAAGTCTAGCTTGGGCTCTATGAGGCCATTTCTCACACACACACACACACACACACACACACACAAGACCCTTTGTCACACACACAAAGGCTCATTGTTTACACTCATAATTCATTGGCCCTTTTCTATAATGTGGATCTGGGAAGTATTTGAACACTTGCCATTATGACGTAATTTTTTCCCTCAATAACTTTTCTCTTCCAAATGCACAGTATAGTGTGTAGGTCATATCTTCATGTCAATCTCATTTGCACCTCATGCTTCTGTACAGAAGAGAGTTCTGAAACTAAGTCATGACGTATCATAGGAAAGATTAGAGGTCATTTTCTAAAGTTTACCCACAGCAACCCCCACACACACTATCATCACTCGGCATCTGAAAATAATAAGCTATATTCAAATGTCTTTATTTTAAACTATGTTCATTCTTACCATAAGAAAACAGATTGTTTCGATAAGTAAAATTTCAGATCAGAATTATTCCCAAGTCATAAATGTTTGAATTTACTTGGTTCACATGTATGCATATGCACATATTTACCCTATGTATACATATGTACAAATATACATATAACCTTAGAATTCATTTTTGCATAAGGGTATGTCTGTGTCCATGTGTGTCCATGTGTTTGTGGGTGAGCTTGCACATGTATGCCATGACGTGGAGGCCAGAGGTTAACTTCAGTTGTCATGCTGCAGGAAGCACCAGACACCTGGTAATTTGAGTCAGGGCCATCCATTCATTTAACCTGGTATTCTCTGATTGGGCTAGATTGCCTGGCCAGGGATCCCTAGGGAGTCTCTTATTCCAGGTTTCTCAGCACTGGGATTACAAAAAAGCATCACTACTTAGTATATTGTATGTGGACTCTGGGTACCAGACTCAGGTCCTCATGCTTGAGAGGCAAGTACCTCACTAACCACCCCCCAGCCTGATGCTGAGAATTTCCAGAAGTTACTGGAAAGCTCTCACCATATTGCTGTGTCATAACTCACTACTCGAGTTTGTTTTGGTTTGGTTCTGTGAGCTCCTTACAATGTTCTTTTGTCCTGTTGGCTGTGAGCCTGTGCCTCTAGAGGCTGAGTCATTTCTCTACCCCAGTAATGTTTTCCTCATATCAGAATTTTCTTCTAAAGTCTTTAAGAAACAACTTGAAACATAAATCAATCTGATGATTGCTGTAAGTTTAACCTGGGAATTTTAAATTGCACTCATTTATGTATGTACATGAGCACAGGCAGGGCAGAGTGTGCCTGTGCCGGTCATAGGACAGTCTGTGGGAGCTGGTTCCCTCCTCCAACCACATGGGTTCCAGGATTGAACGTACCATCCAATTTGGTTCCAAGTACCTTTACCTGCTGAGCCATCTCCCCAGCTTTTAGCTTGCACTTTAAATGTTATCTTTACTTGCCACCTAATTTTCAAAATTGATAAGAATTAGTTTTATTATATTTGTTCTTTTTGTTGTCATTTGGGAGGGATAAAGTGCCATAGTATACCCAATAAAAGTTAGAGGACAACTCATGAGAGTCATTTCCTCCTTTTACCTTGTAGGCTCAAGAGATCAGACTCAAGCCATCGTGCTAAGTGGCAAGTGCCATTTTGTTGGGCTTTCGGAAATTATTCTATTTCTTCTTAAACATATTTTCTTAATTCTTTCAGAATTTCATAAGATGCGATTGATCATATGCACCCCAAACTCCTCCCATATCTACTGTTTCCACTCTTCCTTCCTTACCCACCCGACCTTGAGTTTTCTTTTTCCCTCTCCACTGATGCCAGTTTATGTTACTCAATTGCTCTTGGCTAAAACCTTCTTTGGAATGTGGTCAACTTATCAGGGGTCACATCATTAAGTAAAAGTGACAGTCCCTTTCTCTAGTAGCCAATAGATATCAATAGATCCTCAACTAGTGGTAGGATTCCATGCCCATCTCTCACCCCTCTCTACTGGAATTTTATCTGTCCTGAGCTTGCTCTGTTCTTGTTTATGCTGTCCCCATCACTGTGAGTTCATATGAGCAACTGCCCTCTTGTGTTCAGAATATATTGTTTTCCTCTGTCTCTTACAATCTTTCCACATCTTCTTCCTCAAAGATCCCAGGACCTTGTGGGGAGTTATATGATATATATATGTCTCATTTAGGGCTGAGCACTTGATAATCTCTTATTCTCTGAAGGTTGAGAGTCTTTCTGTTAACTGACATCTACTTCAAGGAAAAGCTTCTCTAGTGATGGTTAAGAGATGCACTGATTTATGGATATAGCAATAAGTAATTAATAATGGTTTTAGTAATGTATCCATTCAGCAGAGTAATGGCGTTAGGTTCTCCCCTAGGGCATATGAACTGTCTAGCTGTAGACTCTTGGCCCTGTTAACAGTGCCAGCTGGGAGTTCCATCTCATGGAGGAGCAAGCCTTAGACCCAAGCAGAATGTGGTTGGTTACTCCCGAAACATTCCTGCCACTGTCACACCAGTGGGCATACTTTGTCAGACCCATCATTATTGCGCCATAGTTGGCTAATATTAACTCCTGGACACCATGCATTAGCAAATGAAAACCATAGTACAAGAATGAGTTACCTCTTCTTGAGTTGTTGACCAATGGGCTCCTGTAGATTCCATCCCCTGCAAGTATTATAGGCTATTGCCAATTCTTTTGTTTACCTTCTGGAAATTGAGGAAAGATCCTATTTCTGAAGTCACCACAAATTTACATCACAGAGCAGAAAGAAATAAGGCTGGTCCTCACCTGGAAGCATTATCCCTACAGGATAGCTTTCACAGTACGTGAATTATTTTTTAAACACGGTTTTGTGTCACCTTTGAAAATAACTTGTTAACCACTTTGTATACATTGTTTAGTTCTTATTGGTCCTCTTGGAGTGACTTTTTTCTTCTGTACTAAATTAATTTTGCTTGTTCTAATAATAGTACTATTTCTAAGCACCAACCCACAGAAATATATTTTAATATATCTCTTCCTTTGTGTGATGTAATCAAGTCATTAATGTAATCTTTTCATTTATATTTTTTCTAATATAGGTTTCAGTGAGGTCTTTAAAATGTTCATATGTCTACAGAGAGTCAATATGAATATCTGATAACTTCGTTAAATTTCTTAGTAAAATAAATCTTAAGATAAATGTTTTATCTTTAAAATATTCATATCGAAACAATTTCAGACTAATATGGAACTCATGGTATAGAAACTAGAAATCGCATATCCATAGCAATTAAGAAAAGCTGAAGCCTGGGCCTGAGATAGGAATGGGTAGGGTACTGAAAATGAGCAGAGGTTTCTTCAGGCGGCTATGCAAGTATTCAAAATGGTGGTGAGAATTTTACGATCTTTGCAAATTTGCTGCAAAGCCATCAGTAGTATGCTTATAATGAATGAATTTTCTTATGTGTCTTTTACTTCAATACAGCATGTGTAAAAAACCCGAGTTTGACTCACAGCATTGAGGGAGAAGAAGGACTTAAAAACATGACTCAGAGAACCCCTGTGTAAAATTCCCTCTTTGCTCCACCATGCACACCATTTTTTGTCTCATTGATGTTCTTGAATATTTTACATGGTTTTTCTTTTTTTTCTTATTGGATATTTTCTTTATTTACATTTCAAATGTTATCCCCTTTTCTGTTTTCCCCCACTCCCGGAAACCCCTTATCCCATGCCCCATCCCCTGCTTCTATGAGGGTGTTCTTCCACCCACCCACCCACCCCCACCTCCCTGCCCTCAAATTCCCCTACACTGGAGCATCTATCGAGCCTTTATAGGACCTCTCCTCCCATTGATGCCATCCTCTGCTACATATGTGGCTGGAGCCGTGGGTCACTCTGTGTGTACTCCTTGGTTGGTGACTTAGTCCCTGGGAGCTCTGGGGGATCTGGTTAGTTGATATTGTTCTTTTTTCTATGTGGTTGCAAACCCTTTCAGCTCCTTCAGTCCTTCCACTAACTTCTCCATTGGGGTCCACGCTCAGTCCAAGATATAATTCACAGACCACATGAAGCTCAAAAAGAAGGAAGACCAAAGTGTGGGTGCTTCAGTCCTTCTTAGAAAGGGGAACAAAATACTCACAGAAGCAAACATGGAGACAAAGTGTAGAGCAGAGACTGAAGGAAAGGCCATCCAGAGACTGCCCCGCCTGGGGATCTATCCCCATATACAGTCACCAAACCCAGACATATTGTGGATGTCAAGAAGTGCTTGCTGAAAGGAGCCTGATATAGCTGTCTCCTGAGAGGCTATGCCAGAGCCTGACAAACACATTGGTAGATACATGGTTTTTCAAGCTATGACTTCTGACAGTAATAAACATTTGTGTTTTTTCCTACTGACTTTTATTTCTCTGTTTTAAATTTTTATATGTAAGTTTTTGTTCCAATATATATTTTATCTTGAGCACATTTCTCCCACAATTTACTCTCTTCTCTCTTCTCTTCTCTCCCCTCCTCCTGCCAATCTCTTTAGTCTCCACTGAATTTTTTAAGCTTGCACTAATTGCATGAAATAGTGGGCTTCATTGTGATATTTTCATACATGATTATTTTCTTCTTCTCCCAAGATGATATCATATGCAAATAACCTTGATGCAATTATCACGGCTGAAATTTGACTTTCTACAAACCTTGGTGCCACAGTACTCAGGTCCCACTCAATTGTCCATGTACATTCCTCCTCGTCTCTAAATTTCCATTGTTTTTTGTTTGCTTGGTGTGTGTGTGTGAGATGCAGTATATAGTTTTTTTATAAACTTTATTGCCCAAATAAATCCCAACAGCCACCAGCACAACCAGGAGAGCATTTCTGTCACTACTCACTCCAAAACAAACTACCCCTTCACTCTGCTGTCTCAACATCCATGACTCTGGCAGCCAACAACCTGCTCATCATCATGGATTGGTCATTTGTTAATTATATAGAGCGAAATGCAATCACTTTGTAAGTAGTTGAGATAGACTCCCCACCCCAACTTCAGAATAATGTTCTTCTCCTGAGAGCCATTCAAGTTATTGTTTATCACGTGTTTATATGAGTTTTTATTGCCATGAACTGATTTATGGTCTAGATGTCCAACAATGTGTCCACTGTGTATGGAGGTTTTTGGTTCGGTTTGTGTTTGGAGCTATGAGCACTTACTCATACTGATTTTCTTTTTATATATGCTAAGTTTCAATTTCTCTAGCATAGACACCCAGGATCAGGGCTGCTCAATGGTGAGAGGTTTTGGTTTATAAGAAGCTGCCCATAGGAAGACCAGCAGTCTCAACTAACCCAGA